>JAOUQZ010000001.1:12188845-12216345 GCA_028564935.1 Neosilurus hyrtlii
ATATATCTAATAGAGTTATATATCTAAGAGTAGAGTTATATATCTAATAGAGTTATATATCTAAGAGTAGAGTTATAGGGGGTGGGGGGGGGTTAGGTGTTCTTATAACAGTGTAACGGTAAAAGAAGTGTTTATTAGTGGTGGGTGCAAGCAGGGACTCCGGCATGACTAACTATGGCAGCATAACTAAAAAGAGAGAAACCAGAAGCCTTTCTCAAAATGTAATGCATTCTGACTGCTGTAGAATTAATAATAATGTAAATGTACATCAGAGCAGTTTGTATTTATGATATTGGGATTCGTTGATAATTAAAACAAACGGGTGCATTAATAACACCAAACACTAGAGGGCAGTGGAAGACAATAATTACACTAAAATGGTACAACTTTTGGGGCAGTGGTGATCCGGGGGCCTGGTGCTGGATTACTGATCTCAAGGTCAGGGGTTCAAGTTGTCACTGCTGTCCCCCCCAGTGCAGCTAACTGGGTTATCAAAGGCCGGCCGTGTCTCTCACTGTCTGTGGTGAGAGGAGAGTAAAAGAACCGTTGCTGTCGTTCGTAAAGAGGAGCCTGCATTTCCGTCAGAGTGTTAATACACTGCCCTGCGATGGCCTGGTGAGCTGTCCATGGACTCTGCCCTCGCCCAGAGTCGGCTGAGATGGGCGCCAGCCTCCCCACCACCCTAATTAGGATTTAGTGCTTCAGAGAATGAATGAATGAATAAATGGTACAACTTTTTACCGAAATACTCCGAGTTCCTGCTAGAAAGACAGGCAGTGTAAAAATTGCCTGCTGAGAGTATCTATTAGCATATCACTGTTAATGAAACAGGTGATTTGTCAGTAATAACATGTAATACCTGGTCAGGCTCTCTGTAGGTTCCGAGCAGTGAACCGTAGAAGCACTGAGACAGAAAACACACAAACACACCCCGATGCAGAGTGACTAAACATTCGTTTATTATCGTCATACCACTTCGCTCGAATCGTACTAATCGCACTCATAGAGTTCATCAAGGTTACTGTGGTATAACAAAGAAAAGAAAATCGTTAACCAAAGTGATAGCGTCATTAACATGCATCCATTCAAATGCTTTTATTTGTTTATTTATTTATTCATTTTAATTAAACCAGGGGGTGTGAGATCTGGCTCTTACTGAATAACGTTAATAACTCGCCGCGTTCCTGTGGATGTGTTACACTTATTAAGTTCTCGTAAATCCTGTTCTGATTTTCCAAATCATGCCGAAGTGAAACAATATAAATGGCGCTAGGTGCTAATCCCAGGATTGACACACCCTCCAGCACTTGTAAGTGGCTTTATTGATTTCATGTGATGCAAACTATTTTTGTCTGCTGGTTAATGGACTTGGCGAACGGACTCACACTGGAAACATACTCCTATCCTCAGGCCTCGCCCGTCCTTCAGACCACAACGATAAAACATGAGGCCTTGGAGGAATACGCTGCACTTATAGAGGAATGTGGGATGGGGACAGAAGGACACGGGGACAGAAGGACACGGGGACACCGGGACATGAAGACACCGGGACGCTGGGACACGGGGACATGGAGTGAGCTGTTTGTGTTAAATACCTTATAATATAATAATGTACTTAAATTAAATGTCTCTGAATCCTAAAGTTTTATATCCATTCATCTGTTCATCCATTCATCCGTTCATTCATTTATCCGTTTAATCATCCATCCATTCGTCCACCCATCCATTCATCTGTTCATCCATCGATCCCTTCCTCCACCCATTAATTCATTCATCCATCCATTCCTCCATTTAATCATCCATCCATTTCTCCACCCATCAATTCATCAATTCATCTGTTCATCCATCGATCCCTTCCTCCACCCATTAATTCATCCATTCATCTGTTCATCCATCCATTCCTCCACCCATTAATTCATTCATCCATCCATTCCTCCATTTATTCATCCACCCATTCCTCCACCTATCAATTCATCCATTCATCTGTTCATTCATCCATCCATTCCTCCATTTAATCATCCATCCATTTCTCCACCCATCAATTCATCAATTCATCTGTTCATTCATCCATCCATTCCTCCACCCATCAATTCATTGCTTCATCTGTTCATCCATCCATCCATTCAATCATCCAACCATTCCTCCACCCATCAATTCATCCATTCAACTGTTCATCCATCCATCCACCCATCCATTCATCCATTCAATCATCCATCCATTCGTCCACCCATCAATGCATCCATTTATCCATCCATCCATTCATTTATTCATTTTTTTTTTGCTGAATCCTTTTTTCTGGTCAAGGGGAGGCTTGAAGCCTTTCTCAGCCAATTCTGGTTGAAGGTGGGTTACACCCTGAACAGCTCACAACCATGAAAGGACGCACATAACTATTCTCACCGGAGTATCCAGAGGAAACCCACACAAACACAGAGAGAACATGCCAACTCCTCATAGGAACACCCTCACTGAATCCACATAAAGCCCAGATAAAACCCCGGGTGTACCAGACACGTGCTGGGCTTTCAGGTTCTGGGGGAGATCTGTAGGAAAGATACGTTTAACCTCAGCATTGTTTTATTTTTGGGTGTGGAACACCTGAGGAGCGCTGGGCGTTACGCTGTTCCCACAATAACAACCACACGTTCAGTACTGTGGTTTAATCAATGCCACGTGTGTACTGATCATGTGTTACATCAGTGTGTGTGTGTGTGTGTGTGTGTGTGTGTGTAATCATAGCTCAAGCAGAAAGCACTCTGACATTTTGATTATTCATCCGACGCGCCCCTGAGCGTTCCTCTCTGATTTACAGCTGTGTACCCTCTGAGCGTTTCATATCGCACTTGGCTCCTCCCGTCGCTCAGGAGTCTTACTGTATGTCCTGTTCTCAGGCTGCACATGTGTGCCATCATAAATCTGAACAGGCTTCTAATTCACTTCTAAGTATAACACTCAAACAAACCCATATTTTCCAAGATGGTTTTGGAAGTGACCTAAAGACGGAGATGTAATTTTCATGGGCTCCGTGATATCAGAGAGAATCAGGGCCTTTCAAACCAAGACATGATGATCAACATCGTGCCGGATTTGTACGGCTGATTCTGAACGTCCTGATATCAAAGTCAAATCTCCAGTACATTCATCACTTAAAACTAACCTTCTTAGTATAAATAACTGAATTAGAGTTGGAGCTTCATTTTAAGCCTGAGACTGTGATGTCATAATGTCAAACACGCCATTTGTGATTGAATGAAGTAGTAACGGCAACCTGTTACTGACAAGTCCTGCATGCTAACCAGCTTATCTTCTCTTAGCTAATGTTGGTAATAACTGAATGACGGTCAGTGTGGTGACTTTTACTGATGATGATGATGATGATGATGCCCTGTGATGTCCTGGCGAGCTGTCCAGGGTGCACTCTGCCCTTGCCCAGAGTTGGATGGAATGGGCGCCAGCCTCCCCACGACCCTAATTAGGATTAAGTGCTTCAGAAAATGAATGTATGAACAATGATGATGATGATGATGATAATGAAGAACATGATGATGGACCTGATGATGCAAGCTGAGACTAGGCGAGCACTTTTATTCCAGAGAGCGTCTGACGTAACACAACTGATAATAATAACTACAGGAATAAAACAAATATAAATATATATCACTCAGTCATTTGCCAAACTGTTAAGTCCTGCTCGGGTCACTGGGAGGGTGAAGTCTATCTCAGCCGACTCTCGGCGAGGTACACCCTAAACAGCTCGCCAGTCCAACCCAGAGCCAACACACACACACACACCCATTCACACTCACTCTCACACACCTAGGGGTGATTTGGAACAGCTAATTAGCCTACTGTGCTTTTTCTGGACTTTGGGAGGAAACCGGAGTACCTGGAAGAAAACCACGCAAGCACAGAGAGAACATGCAAACTCCACACAAAAACACCCCAAGACCGGGAATTGAACACAAGACCTTCTTACTATGAGGCGGACATGCTAACCACTGTGCCACCGTGCCGCTACTATATTAATATATTATATTATATTATATTACAGGGTGAACCCCATCTTCACCCAGAGTTGGTTAAGAAGAGTGCCAGCCACGCCGCATAGCTCTTTCAGGTCTTCTGCGTAAATAAATCATAATATTTTAATTTCCCAGGTAGCTGCTACCTTTAAACTTCAGTGTGTGTTATTTATTTATTTATTTATTTATTTTTGAGTAGAAATAAAGAAGGATATAAAAATATATATCAATGAACTGAAGTTTGTTTTGATTGTGAAACACAGACAGTAAGATGACTTTTATACCTTCTCCCGTGATGTTATTTGTATGTTTAGTAGATACGATACTGTCTGTGGTGTTGATGCTGTTTGTACGCTAGCCTTGGTTGTGTAAACTAGCCCGCGTCTTTAAAGGGTTAATACACTCCTTCATATTTTTCCATCGGTTTAGATTCTATCTTGAATGCTCTTACGATGAAATGAAGAACGCAATGTTTTCCCGAGAGAGGTGTTCGTAGCTGGTGAGAGAGCCGCTGGGCTGGACGCCAAAGCTAGCCTGGCTGGTTGCTGAAACCCAATCTGTCCCTTCACCATCCTTAGAAATGTAACATTCTCATATTCGCTGTCTGGATAGCAGGGAAGTTTCCAATACAGCCATGAATGTGCGAGCGTGTCGTCTCAGACTGAGTGTGTAGCGAGGAAATCATGGTAACGTTATCTCGCCTAGTAACACGGCCTAATGTGAGACGCCACAGCGACACGCGTGATACTGGGAAAGGTCGATCAATTGGACGTGATATTTGTAGATGCCCATTTCATGCCCGAGCGAAGAAGGTCACCGATGCTTCCATTAACACTTCACACTCTCCGTGCTATGTCACCACTTACAGTGTGGTCTCCTGACTGAAGTGAGAGGAAGAAAATCAGAGAGCTGATTTGGTGTACAGTGCACTGGTGGGTCAGGCAGCTGGTGAAGGTGTGTGCCAACTCATTTATCAACTGTGAATGCGGCGCTCGGGTTACAGAGGTTTCCAGGCTGTGACAATAGCCAGAGCTAAAAATATCCCTCCGGACAGAGGGTTTTCCACTCACCTCGTCTGTGGTGCAGCAATGTGAACATGCATAGCCGCGTGCACGTATGGATGTCATGTCAAGGATGATACGTGACCACAGAAAGCCATGCAGTCACAGTGTGTAGAACAAAAAGCATCAGTGTGTTCTGAAGGTGTCACATGCATTTATACATCAACATCAGAGGCTGATTCTTTCCACTGAGCTGCACAGAACGATCCGGAATTATAATCCGCTAAACATGAGACTAAACAAATACATCGGGGTTCGGAACCCTGTTCCTGGAGATCTACCTCCCTAAAGACCTTAGCAGACCTGACAGACCTAATCATCAAAATGAAGTCTTTTCATCCATACATCCATTTCCCTACTTGTGTCTCGGGGATGATGGAGCCTATCTCAGCCGACTCTGGGCGAAGGACTAATGGAAAAATCCATTGCAGGGCCAACACACACAACCATTCACACTCACAGGGGGCAATTTGGAACTAATGCCAGTTAGCCTAATGTGCATGTCTGTGGACTGTGGGAGGACCCAGAGGGAACACAGACAACACAGGGAGAACATACAAACCCCACACAGAAACCAAACCCAGGACTCAGACCAGGACCATCCTGCTGTGAGGTCGACATGCTAACCACTACATCACCTAGCATACACACAATACCATAGATACAACTATTTCAATTAATAACATCAATACTGCTACAACAACAACAACAGCAACAACAGCAATACTTAGCAAACCTTTGAGAACTTTTTCAAATAAAAAAGTTTAGCTGGCCAACAGGAGCATTCAGCATCAAAAACAAAACTTGGGCTGATGCCTTCAAATGCACAATATTTTTATTAAAACACTAGAAATAAAAATTTTATGCACACCATAATGAAATATTTATCTCGCCATGCTTCCTGATATTACCGAATCAGACCTAAGGTTATTAGTGAGGCATGGGCCAACATGTCTACCTTGATGAGCCTTTTGTACAGTTTGCCATGACATACTTCTTGGTTGCCTCTGAGCTACTGGTATTACAGGCTCCCTGCTAAATCCAGATTCACATCCTACCTTGTTGACAGACAGCATTTCACCCCTATTTAAAAACCACAAACACTCCACTGATGCTGTGGTGTTCCTCAGGGTTCTCCTCTGAGACCATTCATTTTTAATAAATGATGGATTTCTAGTTATTATTATTATTATTATTATTATTACATCATATTGTTTGTTCTTTTGATAAAAAAAACAACATGGATGCAGAGCAGGATGATTTCCATCAAATTAACTTTACAGTCTCAATTCCATATGCACCAAAAATATTTTTCACTTTGTCTTCATCAGTTTTCCCAGACTAAACATTTTTTAAGCTGCGTTCATACAGAAAGTGACAAGTGACATCACCTGGCGAGAAAAGTTCAGCTCTCGTTGCCATGGTAAATCCCTTTCAGTTTATTTTATCTCATATTATCATCATATATAGATTTCTGTTCAAATTTAGCTGTTAGCACGACTCAGTAGCAAAATATGTTAGCATGTACTTGAGTTAACTAGCTAACCCACATAATGTACATTTCAGGGAGCTTTAAATAAACGTATATATAATTTTATATATATTTATATATATTTATATTTATAGTTTTAAATAAACGTATATAAATATAAAACTCACTGGAAATGCCGACCGTTTCAGAAACGTGGACCCAGGCATCACGTATCAGGTTATTATCCTTATTCTGTGTGCAGGATGCTGAGACACGGCTATAACGAGCTGCGGATAAATTAGTGTTTATGTTTTCCACATGGAAAGGTTCGAGCAAACCCTTTGTTTGGTGCCTTCTGTCATTAAAAAGTGTGTTTAAGCTCTGGTTGGTAATTGTTCGACTCGTCTCGCGTAAAAGTGCAGCTCAGCTGAACTTGTTGCTTCCTGTGTGAACGAGGCTTTAGGATTGGAGACGAGAATTGTTAGAAAGCTCTGCAATAAACAATATTCCACACTAGATGATTTAAATCCTTTTTTTTTAAGTCAGCTCAGTTGAACTCCGTACCCGCCCACTTCATGTCACTTGGGAACATTTCGCCTCTCGGCGGTCATTTCACTGGCGTTCATTGACTTTACATGGACGCTTGTCACGCATCACTTCCTGTGTGGACACAGGACATACAGCTAATTTTCAGCTTCTCAAACTTTCACTCACTTTGAAAGTGACATATTTGCAAAAACATCCTCAGTAAACAAGTGTTTTTATGTCTATTTATAACTCAGAGACATTCTGGCTCAGCTAAGAGAATTATATAAGGATTGCTTCTTGAAGAACTTTTTTTATTGGTTAATCTATCAGATGAATCTGATAACACGCAAACAGAATCCCAAGATTCCAACACTGCGGTACTTCACTAGGAAAACAAAACTATTGTCTGAGATGATCGGTGAAAGATTGTGTTAACTTTTGGAAAGATTTACGAAGACGTCGGAATTAGCTTCGCAATTAGCATAACCTTCTCTGCTGCACTGGTTCCATCTAAGGCAGAAATAAGAGTTGGGGATTAAGTGCCTTGATTTTTAAGATGCTGGACTATTCTGGGACATGACATGGATAGTGGTCGGGATTTGTGAGTGTCAGGATGGTTCTAGAATGGTACGCTACCTTGATACGTTTTTAACCACCGATGCTGTTTCTCACCCCATGCCAGCCACATATACTGTATATACAGCAAAAATAATAGAGGAAATGGCTAAAGGGTTCCTCATAGGTTCTTTAAAGAACACTTAAGGATCCTTATCTTCATCTTTATAGCCATACATGCAATGTGAAATCAGTGAGAGGGTGACGGGATCCCAAAGCCAATGTTTATGGAAGATGAATGGAAGGAGTCTCCAGTGTCGGTGCTTTGTAACATTCAGAGGTAAAACAGGAACCTGAAGATCTTCAGGCCGAAGGAATTTTACCTTCTCTTTGATTTCTTGGTAACATGATGGAAAGCATGATCATCATCTTCCTCTTCTTCATCATCATCCTCATCATCGTCATCATTATATTTATTTATTTGTTCGTTTGATTTTTTTTCTTCTTCTGCCACTTTTTCCCCAAAAAAGCCTCTCGGTAACATAATCTCTTCATCACAGTGAAGACCCTCATGCCTCTTCTTTATTCATTTTCATCACTCCGCTTCATCATCACTCACCTTCCCCTTCATCAACCTCAGAGATTCCAGCCCCTCTCTGTGGAGTCTCTTCACTGCCATCACTCCTATATGCCACCGATGCCGATGGCATTTGGCAGACGCCCTTATCCGGAGCAATTATCATTTTTATTTCATTTATAAAACTGAGCAGTGGAGGGTTAAATGGTGCCATTACTGGTCATCACGTTAACATAAATCACTATAAAAAGCACTATACTGGGTAATTTGGATTACTAGCCAGGGCTGAACCAATACGAAACAACCATTTTTACCATAAGTGGTGTGAAATCGTTGGGCCAGTTTGTCCAGCACAAGTAAACAAGCAGAGAGCGCCATTTTAGGTGATAAAACTTTTACTGGTTCCTTTTGACGAGGTGCTGCTCCTGTCGGGTTTCATCCTTTGACTTTTTATGAAGGGATCCCGTAGGAACAGCGTCCGGTTTTAGACTTGGGCTTTTATGCTTTGCACTCTGCCATTTTCCAGGTGACACACAGCTCAGCACCGAATTCGCGTCACAACCAGGGCTGGAAGAGCCAGTGAAGAAGAAAACATGTCACTGGGCATGACTAGCAGTAATAGTAGAGTGGCAGCAGACTGACGTTGTCTGACGGAATTGCTGATGTCATACGTGATTGTTTTAAAGAGCTGTTAACACAAATTCACCACAGGTACCCTTAAAAGAGACTTGCTCATGGGCGCACCAGCTTGGTAGTACTGGGGCTTGAACCCCCAATCCAAAAATCACTACTCGCTCCTCTTCCTCTTCCTCACCCCACTTCCCTCTATGTGAAAAAAATCTCCTCTTCATCACTTTTTGTACTCTTCATTATGTAGCACCTCTTCAGGGCTTCAGCTAGACCCTGTACTGCCCTCAGAGGTCCTTCCAAAGCCACGCCCCCTGCACACGCACTCTGACTACAGGTTTGTGTATGGTAGGGTCATACATAAGCCAGTGATTGGTCAGAATTTTTACACATGATTACAGTAAAAACCTTTGAACTTTTTTAGATGTCATAAATTACTGAATGCTGTTGGGGTGTGAATACAATTTTAACCAATATAACAGTTTGTGTTTGTCTGCGATGGCCTGGCGAGCTGTCCGGGGCGTACCCCGCCCTCGTCCAGAGTCGGCTGACATGGGCCTCAGCCTCCCAGCGACCCTAATTAGGATTAAGCGCTTTGATAAATGAATGAAGGAATTTCAGTGTGTGTTTTTAGCTCATGTTAAAGGTTCTCTGTAGAACCCTGAGAAGTTTCATAACTCACTAACAAGCCCCAAGTCTCACATTCAATCCCGCTCCTGTACGTCTTTCTTGGATTTCTGCGACGGGTGTGAATTTTTAATTTGGCGAGTTGTTAGGATGAAACTTTACCCCACCCCACCCCTTCCACAAAACCCCCAGCATTAAATTATCACCTGCCTTATTTATTTTACTGTTTATTTCATGTCGAGCAGCAGGAATATAAACACTCCGAGTGTTAATGGAAGGCTGTGTTCGCCGTGCGGATGTACAAGGCATTGCTGGGACTCTCGATGATAAAGCCTAACTCAGCAGATCATGGTGCCAGAGCTGCTTCAGCTATTCGGGAGCTGATATTTAGTGTTATATCAATGTTCTTCTAAGTTTACAGATTAGGCAGTGCACACGAGCAGGGCATGGTTTACTGTCGAGCTCACACATGCTCAGATAACTTCACCTCACTGTTCTGGCCGCCGGAGCCCCCGCTCTTGTGTGTTTTTTTTCCATTGTGCCTGCCAAAGATCAAAAAAAGAAATGTGCATGACTCCGACATGTTCTGACTGGCACTGCGGTTTTGATCAGATTTCCTATCAGCACTGCAGTTTATTGACGTCAAAAAAAGAAAACCTGTTTTTAAAAAAATGCATGTTTGTATTCAGAAAGTGGGAGGCGGGATGCAAAAGAAATTTATAAATGAGTCAAATAAGCCTCAATAAGACAAACGAACAAACAGTAAGCAAAAAACAACAAAAAAAACCCAAACACAAATACAAATATGGACATCAAAGTGGAGGATGAAGGAGGAACAAAAAAAATCAGTTGTATGCCTGGGGCCCATCTCAGCCAACTATGGGCGAAGGCGGGGTGCACCCTGAACAGCTCGCCAGTCCATCACAGGGCAGTGCACACAACTATTCCCACTCACACCTAGGGGCAATTTGGATCAGATAATTGTCATGTAGGTGTCAGTAGGCATGTCTTTGGACTGTGGTAGGAAATAAGAGTTCCCAGAGGAAAGTCATGCAAGCATGGGGAGAACATTGAACTTGAAGACTACTGCAGGGGGCGGAGCTTTCTCTTACAAAGCCCCGCGATTGTGGAATAAACTTCCAGTTAATGTTCGGGACTGAGACACAGTCTCTGTTTTTAAGACTAGGCTGAAAACTTGCTTGTTTAGTCGAGCATTTTGTTAACAGGCTTTAATTAGGTAAAGGAGCAGATCTGGGGGTTCTCAGGCATAGAGAGTTCTGGTAAACTGGGATGTTGGGATGCTGTCACTCCCTCACTCTCACACTTTTTGCCACCTTCCCCACAGGCTGGTTCATTAGGGATGGGTAGGGTTTATAGACCAATGTTTAAATTCTTCATCAAATTTATTTTACTATGTAAAGCTACTTTCTAACAATATTAATTATAAAAAGGTCGATACAAATAAAACTGAATTGATTTGAATCATACATGCACACTCCACACAGACACGCCCTCGCCAAGCCCGGAACTGGAACCCAGGACCTTGTTGCTGTTAGGCAGATGTGCGAACCACTACACCACAATGCTGTAAAAACCACACCATGTGAGAATTCTCAGCGTAAGTAACAATTTTCTGTGAACTGCAGTAAAATACGTTTAATTTATGCATGAGCTGGAAGATACTTTGTGCTAATATAAATTATAATACTGGACGATGTGATGAATGTAAATATCTAGGAAGCATTAATGTTGTGGAATATCTTTGAACCATGTCACATGGTGTGATTCTTAGTGATGTTATAGATGATATAATCAGCTGTTTCCTCAGCAGCCTCTCTCTCTCGCTCTCTCTCTCGCTCTCACACAGAGTCAGCTTATTAAGCAATTCAGAAAATTAATGAATGAGTGAATGTTTACTATCATTATCATCCATCGTACGCATCCTTGTGATTGAACGCTTACTATAGAAACGATAACATATCAAAACAAGTGCAAAAAATTATTTTCAGTCTTTTACTTTTTTTGCTTTCTGGGAAAATAATTCACAGTCATGAATATAAAATCAACATCATGTGTTGATGAAGCTCAGTATAAAATCCTGCTGATGCTAAAATCTACAAAATCATTCACCAAAATGTATAAAGATATTTGCATAGCAATAACATCAAACGGTAAACACACACCAGCGTACGCTATTAAAGTACAGGCAATGCCCTCTAATCTTCTCCAACATAGAAAAGTTCGTACAGTTCTTCACAGAACTCGTTTAGAACAGTCACATTTAGAAGAACGGCAGTCCTCGCTGATCCTGCAGAAACGATGGAGACGTCTGTCTGGCCAAGTATTTCTGTTTTACCTACAAGTTCCGTCAGCGTTTCATTGGTGGAGGTTCTCAGAACGGAAGTGTGTCCATAAAGATTTTCTCCACGATGGGCGGAGGAGGAACCAGGTCCTCCAGCTTCAGGTAAAAGATCCGCTGCAGACCCTGCGTGCACAAAGTCCTTAATTCTGGCAGTTTGCTCAGCAAACGAGAGAGACGTGGTGGAGATCTGCTCTGGTCTGCGCTGCTGCTGCTGATGTGGGATCTCAGGCAGGAGATCAAGCGGTTCTGAAGCTCTTCCACACGTTTGGGTTCCTTTAGACCATGGCGATCTGGAGAGAACATGAGAGTGAAGTGTTAAAACGTTAAAGATGAAAACTGTATAAAGACTGATGGTTAGAAAAAAGTTTTTTCGATTGTCATGTTATGGTTCGGTGGTGAAACAGTTCTGCATGGAACACCCTCTGATGGGGAAACTCTACAGGGTATCCTTATGTTTGGGTTCCCCCAAAGGGTAAAACCAAAGAACCCTTTACAGTGCACTCTAGGCACACGACAGGTTGGTTTTATCCTTCTAAAAAACCTCTATTTGGAACATTTAGGGGTACTTTAAATGGCCGAAGCAGAGAACCCATTAAAGTGCCAGATAGAGGACCTAAGCATGTACAGTGGGTGAACTAAAGAACCCTTTTCAGAGCCCAATGGGATCTTATTCATTTTGCTAAAGCTTTATGGCTTGTTGCAGCTTTTAAAAGAGGTTCTATTTGAACCTTCTATTCTGGGTTAGACATTGAAGCCTGAAGGGTTCCTGCAAAGGGAGAAGAACCCTTCAGTGCCAGATAGAACCTTCAATTAGAGTGTACGTCATAAGTTGTGCTTTGAAGCTTCTCTAAAACCCTCTTGTTCTTTTTGCATTGAAGCCAGGGGTTCATCTGATTGGTAAAGAACCTTTTGGAGGACCAGACAGAGCCTGTTTTGTACACCATGGTTCAAAAAGGGAGGAGCTAGAGCTAAAAGCTAGAACTATCCAAAAAACCCATGAGGAACATATGAGGAACCCTGCTAAGGGTGGAGGTGAAGCGAAATGTGTTTTATGGTTGTTATTTTATATTTTTCCCACCTGTGATGATGACGAGTGCTGCTAAGCAGGAGAATGTTGTTACGTCCAGGCTCATGTGGTGGAGACTCTGGGAGAAGTCCATGATGGAACCTATCCAGTCTCCAAATACTCGTACACACTGTGATTGTTGCAGCACAACACCATTACAGAAGATCAGTTTATGTTCCTCGGGATTGGATCTGCAGAACACAGTGAGATGAAAACATCATCTACAGTCCAGAATCTTTGCTTACAGACCAAAAAGATCTTCTGGGCAGCCTTGTGGAGATCCTCACCTGTAAGCTAATCTCAGTATGAAGAGCTCGATAAAAGCAGCTTCCAGAAGGAGCTCCTGGTCCTCATGGCAGAAGGTGCGGAACCCAGGAATCGCCTCCGCCCATTTCTGGATCACCTCCATGGTCTCGGTGAGAAGATCATAAAACTGCTTGACATCATTAGCGGTCACCTTTCCAGACATGTTCTTCACATCCTCCTGGTACTGAATATTGGAAATAAAAAGAATGTAAGTAATGATGATATCGGAACCTTTCCTTTAGAGTGTGGATGAGTTCTTGAAGATCAAGACGTTCACTGTCAGTACCTTGGAGTAATCCAGTTTTGCCAGAGCAGGAGTGGAATCGATGTGAGCCCGTACGAGTGAGGCGGTAATGTTCATCGGACTCGCACTATCCGGAAGGTTCTTGGGCTTCGATGGAAGACGTCCTCTACGACCCTTTAGACTGTCTGTTCTCACCACTAAGACCACAGACAAGAGAGAAGATTATTAGCATGATATTCTTTCACGCACTGTACATTTACCTGCTTAATCCTAATTAGGGTCATGGGGAGGCTGGCGCCCATCTCTGATGACTCTGGGCGAGGGCGGGTAACACCCTGAACAGCTTACCAGGCCATCGCAGGGCCAACGACATTTTGGTATTTGTTTATATTATATTATAAAGCAAAAAAATGAAAAAAAAAAAGAGTGTACGTTATGGTTGGTTCTAATGTTCTAACAGGGTTCTATATTAAAAATGTGCTGAAAGGTGATTAGCTGGAATGCCTAAAAGGGCAGCGCAGTGGCGTAGTAGTTAGCATATCCGTCTCACAGCAAGAAGGTCTTGGGTTCCAGTCCTGAGCTCAGAAAGGGTGTTTCTGTGTGGAGTGGGTTTCCTCTTGTACTCTGGTTTCCTCCCACAGTCCAAAAACATGCACATTAGGCTACATGGCTGTTCCAAATCACCCCTAGATGTGAGTCTGAATGGGTCCTGCTGGGTTGGCCTTTCGATGGACTGGTGAGTTATTCAGGGTGTTCCCTGCCCGAGACCCCGCGACCGCAGTAGGATGAAGCGGATCAGCGAATGGATGAATATAAGAATGGAATGTTTGATTCCTATTTACCTTCTTTGACCATTCCTACTGCAAGGCACTTCTGGAAACGGCAAAACTGGCATCGGTTCCGCCGTCGCTTGTCAACTGGACAGTCCTTACTGGCGAGGCAGACATATTTCGCATTCTTCTGAACAGTGCGCTGTAAAAGAGCCCACAGTGAAGATTATAGGTACAAATTAGAAGGAAGAGCCTTACAGGACAAACAGAACCGAGGGGCAGGTAAGAATCCTGACTCTGCTTTTAGAGTTCTCTACAGTGCCACCCACATTCTTTTTCATGGTTCCCCTGTTGGAATAGTAACTCGAAAATTCAAAAAGGGTTCCAGAGAAACTCACCTTGAAGAACCCTTTGCACCCTTCACAGGTTCGAACCCCGTAGTGCTGACAGGAGGCGTTGTCCCCGCATACTGCACAGTGTCCTTCATTGGGACTTCGTGGTTTTATGGATGGTTGAGCCTCGACCCTTTCTACCTTTGGTACACGGTTATCCAGGCACCCTTGCTCAAGGTCCAGGGACGGGAAATGCAATGAAGACGGTTGGTGAAGTTGATTAAAAACGTCCTCGTCGCAGAGTTGCAGTTGGTGATCCCGGATCGGGGACTGCTGCTCGACCGGAGTGTTGAATGTAAAGAAGGAAGGCTGGTGATGTAGAGCTGTGACCTCTGATGGCCAAGACATGGAATTAAATGGGCTGAAGGCACTCTCCCAGGAGGAACCAGGATGACTTTGGAAGCCGGGGGTAGAAGGTGACGAAGTCGCTGAAAGCGGACTTCCATAATAATCAGATCCACATGAGGACAAACTTTCATCCAGACAACTGAAAGCAAAGGTTCCCGGGTAGCAACTGTACACCTGGATGTCGTCCAGCCTGAAAGGAGACTGAACACCTTGCGGGCTTGAACCTTCGACTAATCCACTGTGGATGTCGCCAATTGTGTTGGTGTTCATGGCGGCCGGGATTGAAGCCGTGAACTGGCAAGCGAAGGAGTCCGTATCAACAGGATGTCCAACGAGGGTGTTGATGCTGGGCAGCGATAATGGAGAAAGCTGCTCCCTCTGGATGCTGAGGTCCATGCCTGGCTTGTTGGAGAGTCCTGAAGTTATAAACTCAGGGCTGAAGTAGTTGCTTTCATAAGGCAGGGCTCCATATTGGGTCTCGACACAAGGCATGGCTGTGGCTGCAAAAATAGAGCGATCGTTAGGATCAACTGTCATAATAACGAACCTATACAAACATTTGCTTACATGATCTGTCATCACGTCTCCATTTCACAGGTGCACGAGACCATAACTCATGTGCGAGTGCCATTTCAAAGGTGTCTTAGCACCTCTAAGTGGCACTGATTCCAAATCGCTGACTCCCCTCACTACCGCCATGGCAAAACTTCACCTAAATTCCAGCGCATGTTCAGAGAGGCGGAGTTCTTCGTGTAAACGATCGTCTTGCTGAAAGAAGATTCGTTACCACGCCGTTAATGCACACACACTCTCCTGATCATGTATAAGTCACATCATTTAGGAGTATGTGAGAATTCGGTTTCAGAGACAGACAGCGTGCAAGCCAACACGGGGAAGGTGTGAAGGCCAGTGCAGGCTGTTTGAACTCGCGTCAACGTCATCTATTTATAAGTGAATGTTTTACATTTCATAAATAAATAGTCAAGTAAAAAGGAATTTTATTCTCCGCAGATAGAAGTATACAGGAGAAGGTAATGGCGTTCTCCGAGGCCTTGATGTAATGGATTATTTCATTACAGTAACGTGTAAGAGTAAAAGCACTACTGCAGCACGCTGTGCTAAAATTAGCAAACAAACAACGTGATATGTTTTACAGTGCTCCTATAATAGAAATGCAAACACCTGCGGGAGTCCTTTTATTTATAACGCATCACAATTCACTTAAATAATCCCAGGTAAAGCTACTCATAGCTTTTTTTTAATGCAGTGTAAATATTGGCTACAAGATCTAATAAAACCAGCAACCAGTGACACAAGGCTTTCACACATGGAAAATTGATCTCATTCATTCATTCATTCATTTTCTAAGCCACTTAGTCCTAATTAGGGTCACGGGGAGGCTGGCGTCCATTTCAGTGAACTCTAGGTGAGGGTGGGGTACACCCTGTACTTGCCAGACCATTGCAGGGCAAACACACACAACCATTCACACTCCCACTCAAACCACCAATCAGACTACTGTGCATCGACTGTGTGAGGAAACCGAAGTACCTGGCGGAAACCCACACAAGCATAGGGACAACATGCAAAGTCCACAGAGAAACGCCCCCAGCCAGGGAATCGAACCCAGAACCTGCTTGCTGTGAGGCAGATATGCTAACAACTGTGCTACCGTGCTGCCTGATCTAATTCATATTTACTATAAATAGTTTCTTTTTTGTTATTTTAAGCTCCCAGTGTAGACGTCCTTCACCTCTGAAATTTCTGTATGTGTTCTGACCTCTAAGGAGGACACGGGCATCATACGGCTGCGGACTCGTATGGAACGTGCACGCTGTCTGATATTTGAACGCATAATAAATTGTGCAGAAGAATGTGGACATGTGAGAGATATGGGACACCCCTTTGCTTCCATCTTTAGGGTTAATGATCCTGATCGTAAATCTCAAGTGGGGACGAAGGACAAAAAATATTCCTTTGAAACTGTTACTCTGGGAAATTAATCACAAGAGACAGGACTTTATATCAACTCACATGATTTACTTACAGATATATAAAGTACATAAATGATCATTTATCTGAAGTCAGAACTGCAGGAGATCTGTGTTTGAAGCTTTTACTATAGATCAATTATAATAATAATAACAATAACGATAATAATAATAATAATAATTATAATAATAATAATAATATTAATAATGATGATGATAATAATAATAATGATAATAAAATAATAATGATAATAATAAATCATAATAAAAAATAATAAATAATAATAATAATGATGATGATAATAATCATGATGATTGTTATGAAAATATTAATTAAAAAAATAATTATAACAATAACAATAATAATAACAATAATGACAATTACAATAATAATAACAATAAGAATAATGATGATAATAATGATTAATAATAATAAGAAGAAGAATGACAATAATAATAATAATAAAATTAATAATAATAATAATAATATTAATAAATGATAATTATTATTATTATTATATAAAAATCCAAGAGTTTTAAGTTTTGTTTTAGAAGACATGAATATGTAAGTTGTATAAAGGGTGTCTCACACCTGGGGGCAGTTTATAACAGAAAAATAAGCCTGCTGTGCATGTCTTTGAATTGTTGGAGGAAACTGGAGTACCCAGAGGAAACTTATGCAAGCACAGGGAGAACATAGAAACTCCAGATGTGCTAACCACTGTGCCACCCTGCCATCCAATAAAAAAACTAGATTGTTATAATCTAGATTTTCACTAAAACAATAAGAAGAAGAAAAAGAAGAAGAATTTAAATGTATTTGTCTCATTCTCTGAGTAATTAATCTCCCATCCTGTTTTTATTGAGCTCAACTTTTACTGCATCTTCTCTCTCTCTCTCTCTCTCTCATATATATATATATATATATATATATATATATATAATTTTTATACATTTATTTTTATATATTTTATATTTTTATAATACATACATAAAGACTTGAAAAAAGTGTTAAATAATATGCGTGAATAAAACAAACAAAGTCCAGAAAGTTTAGAAGCTTTTGGATGAAAAATGTAGTTATTTATTTACTTATTTATTATTTAGATGTATTATGTGCTATATTCTCAACAAACTGATCCTGTAAGTGAGCAAATGATCTCATATTAATCTAAAGATATGAATAAAAACTATCAGTGACCTGAAGTTGTAAAAAATATTACTAATAGTTTTGTTAAAATTGAAATAATTGTTTACAATAAATTTACAATAATAGTAATAATAATAATAATAATAATAATAAGAGTAATAATAAGAGTAATAATATTTATAATAATAATAATAATGGTACCTGTTCTAGATCTCTGGGTTCTGGCTGTGAAGTCAGAGTTTAATTCCACACACAGTCTGGGATCTCAGAGCACAGCAGCTCCTCTCATCTCTGTCTCTGTCTCTCACTGCGACTCTGCTCTCAGACACACACCTGCCCAATATAGTCGGCCATGACGTCGCCCGGAGGCGTGGTGTCTCCATATATGGAGTGTAAGCTTTACGGGGTTTCCGGATAAAGAGCCAATCCTGTGCGTCGCCGCGTGCGTAGTCCCACGCGCTGGTTGACGCACACGCGCTACCGGGATTCCATTGACGCAATAATACACAGTGAGCGGAACCGCGCGGGCTAAAAATAGGCGCGCGAGCCGCCGCTTTTCATCGGCTTTGAAAACAAGGAAAGCGTACTGACGTCATCACGCAAAGACGAGCCGGAAATAGAAGAGATGGGCATTTTAACCACAGCCATGATTTACATGTTTATTACTAATAGAGCTTTATTTACTCACAGATCCGCTTCTGCTAAGTGCTTCCTCCTAACATGAGTGCGATTTTAGTTTTGGGATGTGTGGGTGTGTGTGTGTGTGTGTGTGTGTGTGTGTGTGTGTAAGAGAGAGTGAGTGAGTGTGTGTGTGAGTGTGTGTAAGAGAGTGTGTGTGTATGTGTGTGTAAAAGAGAAAGTGTGAGTGTGTGTGTGTAAGAGAGTGTGTGTGTGAGTTTGTGTGTGTGTGTGTAAGAGAGTGTATGTGTGTGTGTGTGTGCGAGTGTAAGAGAGTGTGTGAGTGAGTGTGTAAGAGAGAGTGTGTGTGTGTGTGCGAGTGTAAGAGAGTGTGTGTGTGTGAGAGAGAGTGTGTGTGTGTGCGAGAGTAAGAGAGAGAGTGTGTGTGAGTGTAAGAGAGAGAGTGTGTGTGAGTGTAAGAGAGTGCGAGTGTAAGAGAGAGAGTGTGTGTGAGTGTAAGAGAGAGAGAGTGTAAGAGAGTGTGTGAGTGTGTGTGTGTAAGAGAGAGAGAGTGTAAGAGAGAGAGAGTTTGTGTGTGTGTGAGTGTAAGAGGGTGTGTGTGTTTGTGCGTGTTAGTTGAGGCGTCAGATTAAAGTATTTTATGAGTCCAGTAACACAAACATTTATGCAGCGTACATTTCATAAATATTTAACTGCTCTTTTTTAATGTCAGTTTTACAACAAACTTTTCAAGTTAAAGATAAATTTTATTCCAATGTTCCAATGAAATCCTGAGTTTCTGAGAGGTGTTCTGTCATCTCCACCGTTTAGCACCAGTCTTCTTCTCATCTTTAAGTTCTGAAAAAAATCATCTCTTTAATTTTAATTCTCATGCAAACAGGCGAGCTCTGTCCCTCACCACACAGGAGCATGATGGGAAAATTCTCTTACAAAAAGTGACCTTGCACGATCTCCAGTTTTTGCAGAATTGTAGTTTTGTCACGCCCACTGGATATGAGGAACTGTGCGTCTTGATTGGTTCGTCTACTATTAGGATTTCAGCTCATGTGCAGCGAGAACAGCCGTCTCAACCGACTCGGGAATCGAACCCAGGACCTTCTTGTTGTGAGGCGAACGTTCTAACCACTGTGCCACCCTGACGAGGCATTTAATCACAAAATGGAAATGATTTTGTACAATTTCAAATTTAAATACAGTGAATTTGGATATAAAGCAGTTTTTCCAGGAAATCTCATGTTTCAGTGGTTATCAGCTCATGTACAACCGGTATCATGGAATCATTGTTAAATATTTCTCTTTACATCTTTAAATCTTACAGTTATTCACTCGGGTATTTATGATGCATTGATTTATAATGCAAGGTGTTTATAAAGTGTTTTTTTATTTTACACAGTATTAATTCCACAAGGGTAATTTTGGCTTCTGCATTTCATTATGACTTGACTGTTAAGGTTGTACCACTGACATTGATTAGAATTGGCTGCGATAGACTCCAGCCGCCCCATGATCCTAATAGGAATAAATGGTTCGGTAAATGAATGAATGAATGAATGAATGAATGAATGAAAGCCCTTTAGAGTTTTGTTTTTTCCGGGCTACAGTTCAAACATGGCGGCACAACATGGCGGCCCCATGGAAGAAGACCCGCTCCTTATGTAGATATAAAGGGCTCATTCTAAACTCATTTGTAGTTACAGGTAATTATACACTAATAAAACACATTATAAACCTTGTGTTTCTTGAAGCAGAGTGTTTTTCTGGCTGCAGTAACAGAAGTAAGAACAGGAACAATCAATTCACAAACATGAAATGTAACTGTAGGTGGATAAAAGTCTGACGTTGCTGAAAAAAAAAGTGATGAAACACGTTGTGAAGTGCTGCTGTAGGAAATAATCCACTCCAGGATGGGAATAGACTCCTCACAGACATGTGATCATACGAGTCACCCAGAGATATTTTTGGGATTTGGTCCTTCAGGAATGATGTTTTCATTCAGGATCCTGATGGAACTTTTGATCTTCTGCCAGTTTCAGGCATCATCTGTTCTCCAGAGCATTTTGGAGTTCTCCTCCAGGCAGATCTACCCAGATCCTGTATCCCTAAACTAATTACCCCTCTCAATTCTTCACAGGGCATCTCCACACTGGGACACGAAGGCAGGGAGCGGGTGAACGGAGTTATTTTTAATGTGCGGTGAGAAAACCCAGGAGAGATTCCATGCAATCACTTTACAAACACACATACACACGTTTCCTTGGTGGCACACAGGTTTAGGGTGGTCTTATAAACAGAGCCGCTCAGCTGCTGGCTCTCCGAGTGGCCATTACACTGACGAGCTCCAGAGACGAGCCGCTCACCACCACTTGGTATCATCAGGACACAAGAGCCACGCTGGTGTTGTTTGCATTGAGCTGTCAGCACTTTCCTAAACGAGCAGGTCAACAGAGTGTGTGTGTGTGTGTGTGTGTGTGTGTGTGTGTGTGTTGTGGCACAGCAGCTGTCTTGCCTTTAGAGAGCAGCTAGGTATACATGCCTCAGATAACTGCAAAGTCTTTCATACATTTGATATTTTTAATCTATTACCATATTTCCTGGACTATAAGACCCCATTATTATTTATTTATTTAGTTGTTTGATTGTTTGTTTGTTTATTTATTTACATTTTGCTTATTTCTTTTACTTTATTTTTTGTTAACCCATGCTACATGATCATAGATAAAGTGCGGTACACTGTAGTGTTCCTTAAAATGCTGTGCATAAGTATTTGCACCCCTCTTTTGTGACGTTACACCCTGGAAATGAAATGCACTTCATTGGGAATTTTTTTTTTTACTTAAAAAAATATTTTCTCCTAATTTAGTTCTATTCCAAATAAAAAGTGCCAATTCCCAACCGCCATGTATTGCCCGACCACGACCAACCAGGTAGGAGCGAGAATAAACATGTGCCCCGCCCGTGACGCATGACGCCGTGGCCCACATCTTTACAAACTGCATATTTGGAGCACTATCTAACCCCTTGTATACATGAGCTCACAGATGCCCAGACAGGGGACACCCTGGACAGGTCGCCAGGCCATCGCAGGGCAGAAACACGCTGATGGCTATGCAGCTATTCTTTATGAAAATCAGCAATGGTTCTTTTACATTCCTCTCACCACAGACAGTGAGAGATATGGCCTGCATTTGATAACCCAGTTAGCTGCACTGGGGGGACAGCAGTGACAACCCGGTGATAGTGGGGCTTGAACCCCTGGGACTGACCTTGAGATCAGAATCCAGCACCCTACCACCGGGCCACCACTGCCCCTAACTTTTATTTTATGTCATAAAGCTCTTACAGAGCTTACAGGTTACAATTTTTTTAAACAAAGTACATAAAGATTGTGGTTACATAAATATTCAACCCCATTCAGGAAACCTCAGAAAAACACTGTTCCTTTTAATGAAGTGAATTTCGAGTACTGTGCATTTATTTCTTCCCCATCACCAGTTTGTTCTTCATCACTCATAACAGCAAACACGAAATGATTCGCAGAATGAAAACCGCTCAGTTTCTGCATGTGCCTATGAAATTACACTACAGGTATTAGATTACAGTAATTACAGTTGGGCCTCATTAAAGCTCTCATTCTGCTGCTTTTCAGGTTTACGGAAACAATGCAAGTGTTGCATGCAGTATTTACATCCACAGTAGGTTTACAGTCATACAATCTCATACACACAAAGGGAACACGGCCTGCTGAGTGGTGGAATTACATTCAGTAGTCAGGACAATGATGCTGAAACATGAGACATGCAGCAAATACATGACCAAACTGCATCATACACCAAACAGAAACACATGACTGGAAATTGTTATATATACTAGATTTGCTGTCAGAAACTTTTATTTTATTATTATTATTATTACAATTTTATATATATATATATATATATAAGTTCTTGAGTCGATTTTCGGTAGAACAGTGCTCGATACGTCGAAGTAGAGCTAAATATATTGTATGTGGGAAAACAAGTACTGTTATTTTTTCCCACATACAATATATATATATATTATATATATAAAATTATTTTTATTTTAACTAAAGTGAAATTGATTAGAACCTTTTAACATTAGGCATTTTTACAGAAACCCTTCTGACACATGGAGGCTATAACTTTTTTTAAAACCTGTTAAATTACTGTAAGCAGTTTTAAATGAGCTAAAGCTAAAACACACAGCAGCAGCTTCAGTTAGACTGGGCTTTACTTAAAATATTTCTCAGAAAATGATATTATTTGACAGCATTTCTATCTGAAGGTGTTATAGAGATAAATGTCTAGATTATCCAAGAATTCACTCAATGAAAAAGGTAACTTTATATTAAATTTATATCAGGTTTTCTCTTATTACGTTATAACTGTTCTATTTTTGTTTTAAAGGCACTGTACCAGCAGCATGGTGGTGTAGTGGTTAGCACGTCTGCCTCACAGCAAGAAGGTCCTGGGTTCGAGTCCTGGGCTCGTTGACGGTGTTTCACTGTGAAGTTTGCACTCTCCCCATGCCTCTGGGTAGTCTGGTTTCCTCCCAGAGTCCAAAGACATGCAAATTAGCTGCTCCATATTGCTCCTAGGTGTGAGTTAAGTGGTCCTACAATGGTCTGGCAGACTGTTCAGAGTGTATCCTGCCTTCACCCAGAGTTGGCTGAAATAGGCTCCATTCTTCCTGTGACGCTAGCAGGATTAAGCAGTTCAGTGAATGAAGAGATGGAAGTAACTACTACTTTCACTGAGTGATCTTGATGCTGAAGCACTGTTTCAATTCATCTCCAAAACAGCAGGTGTTGAAGGGTGTGTCCTGGTATGCAGGGGTGAGTTCCCACCAAAGGTGTAGAAAGAAGGAGCAGCAGTGAATTGGAAGAGTGTCGTGGGTACACAAGACATATCTTCCAACAGCTAGCACACTTTTAACATTGATAGAAAAATTATTAGAAGGGGACAGAACACACAGCTGTGCATGTCTACCCACGCACACACACACACACACACACACACACACACACACACACACACACACCACTCAGGTGGTGTTAAGGTTATGACTGATTGGTGCAGTGATGAAGTATTTTACTCAGGTATTTTCCAATTGATATACCCATAACAGGGCGGCACGGTGGCGCAGTGGTTAGCACGTCCGCATCACAGCAAGAAGGTCCTGGGTTCGATTCCCAGCTCGGGTGTTTCTGTGTGGAGTTTGCTTGTTCTCCCTGTGCTTGCATGGGTTTCCTTCGGGTACTCCGGTTTCCTCCCACAGTCCAAAAACATGCACAGTAGGTTAATTGACTGTTCCAAATCACACATGTGAGTGTGAGTGCGAATGGTTGTGTGACTGTTGGCCCTGCGATGGCCTGGCGAGCTGTCCAGGGTGTACCCCGCCCTTGCCCAGAGTTGGCTGAGATGGGCGCCAGCCTCCCCACGACCCTAATTAGGAATAAGCAGTTCAGAAGATGAATGAATGAATGAATGAATGAATATACCCATAACATGATCTCTCTCTCTCTCTCTCTCTCACACACACACACACACACACACACACACACACACACATATATATATACCGTATATATATACTGTCAGTGTTGCTGCTCTACACAGAAGAAACCATGACCCGTATCAGCTCAGCGATGCTCGTGGCATGTCAGTACTTTGTGTATGAGGTGAGGGGCTCCGGTCAGTAAATGTACACATGGGAAGTGATCTCACTACTTTCCTCACTTTCTCTTTATTGTAAATCACACTCATTTCTGCATAAAAAGTATTATGTTGTAGTTGTATCTTCGTTGTTTACTGACACAAATGCTTCTTGAAAGATAACACATGTGAGAAAGTAAACTATGTAAATTAAATTGACCTGTATGCGCTGAATAGTGTTAAAACAGCTTGTTTTATAGCTACAACAAACATTTCTACTTCAGCGAGTCGCGACATTTTGAGAAACTAGCCGTGTCACGTGACGAATGTAGATGCGTCGCATGTTGATTGCGTCATCGCGTACGGAAGGGAAGCAAAACAAACGGTTACCTTTAGCCTAGCTGTGCGTTACCCTCTCAGTAATATCCAATTATTCATGTCGTTTTCTTGGTTTTGTTTATTATCGCTAGTTTATACAGAACGCTTTCTTTGTTGGTTTTGCATTACCTGGCTGTAGTGTAGAATTAGCCTATTTTAGCCTAGCATTAGCCATGTTGTTTATAAGTTTGTGTGTGTGGTGATCATGTCTGTTTCCACGGTGACCTCCTTTTTTTTAATTAAAATTGGATTAAAACTGTGAGAAATGACCACAGAGACGTTTGTGAAGGACATTAAACCCGGACTGAAGAATTTAAATGTCATCTTCATCGTCCTGGAGACAGGTTCACATCTAAATCTCTCTTTATTTACTTTATGTTGAATATGAATTCTGTGTAATGCAGACAGTGTGATAGTAGCTCTTCGAGGGTTTGTGATAAATTCATTCATAAATATATTTTCATAAATATAATTTATGAATTTATTTGTCACTTCATTAACAGATTTTTTTGTAAATCGATGCACTGAGGATAAAATATAGTGCTCCTTTCAAAAGAAAAGACACCTTCTATTTATTCACCTCTAGGAAGGGTCACCAAAACCAAAGATGGCCATGAGGTGCGCACCTGTAAGGTAGCTGATAAGACGGGCAGCATCAGTATATCGGTGTGGGATGAGGTCGGAGCGCTCATTCAGACCGGCGACATCCTCCGACTGACCAAAGGGTGAGATTTCTGTCTGAACGCCACAGTATACTGACCCTGATTTGAGGTCTGTGTGTGTGACATTCAACTCCCACAGGAATAAGGATCCCGCACCAAGTAGCGATTAACTTGTATCACTGAACATGGTTCTTCAGTGTAAACATGTTTAATATTTCAGGAAGGAGAAAGTGTTTGTAATTCAGCCATCTGTTGGTCCATACTTATGAAGCAGGTGTGTGTGTGTGTGTGTGTGTGTGTGGGTGTTTTATCTTTACAGCTATGCATCAGTTTTTAAAGGCTGTCTCACTCTGTACACAGGAAGAGGAGGAGAGCTGCAGAAGATCGGAGAGTAAGAGTTTGTGATTTTCTGAAGCATTATAATGGGGATCTTGATTTACTTTTTAACTCCAGTCTTAGAAAGGAGCATTAATATAAACCTGTGATGATGTCAATGCTACAAAATAATGAACACCCTGTGACCAATCCAACAAATTAAAATGATGAGATTTACAGGATGAACAGTGAACTGTTTTACACCACTGGGGGTTCTGAAGAGACACTGCCTGCATGATGAGAGAGAACTAAATGTACATTGAAGATGGCATTGGTAATCTGGAAAGCTAGTAAAATTTAAAAGTCACGTCTCTACAGGGCTTCAGATAAATCTTCCCCTGCCCTTGGAGGTTCTGCAGAAGCCACGCCCCCCTCCACAAGCACAAGCTCTGATCTGACTGCTGGTTCATGCACAGTATGGTCACACATGAGTAGGAAGGCACATTTGATTGGATGTTTTTCAGTGGGCTTTCGGGCAGTGATTGATTGGCGTTTTTACAGGATTACAGGGGGCACAGACGACAGATTTTTTTCAGATCATAAATTACTGATTGTTTTCAGGGTGTAAAGAGCATTTCAACCCATTATAACACTTTGTGTTTGCAGCTAAACGTTTACCAGCTCCAGCTTTAACGGAGGTGGAGGGTGTTTATTATTTATGTTGTGTAAGATGTTAAAAGTTGTGTCTTTTGTGTTCTTCCAGATTTTGCATGGTGTACTCTGAAGTGCCGAACTTTAGCGAGCCAAACCCGGAATATTTGGCCCTCACAAACAAGAGCGTATGTTTTGGTTTTAATTTTTAATGTCCTCCTGGGGGGCAGTGGTGGCCTGGTGGTAGGGTGCTGAATTACTGATCCAAAAGGTCAGGGGTTCAAGCCCCACTATCACTGGGTTGTCACTGTCGTTCCCTCCCAGTGCAGCTAACTGGGTTATCAAAGGCCGGCCATGTCACTCACTGTCTGTGGGGAGAGAAATGTAAAAGAACCATTGCTTACTTTTGTAAAGAGTAGCTGCATCACCATCAGCGTGTTTCTGCCCTGCGGTGGCCTGGCGAGCTGTCCAGGGTGTACTCTGCCCTCGCACAGAGTCGGCTGAGATGGACGCCAGCCTGACCGCAACCCTAATTAGGAATAAGCGCTAAAGAGAATGAATGAATGAATGTCCTCCTGCAGTTAAACACTGAGTTATAACACTGTAATAGACTGTTCTATATTAATATAATTGTTTATATTTTATTGTAGGGAATTAATGAGCAAGGAAACAACACAAACAACAACAACGGTTCCTCGAGTACGGCAGGTACCACAAGTCTCTCCTGCCTTTCATCCGAAACGTCTTTAGTTACATGTTGACACATTCCACATGTTTGTTGTTCAGGTAATGATGTCACTAATGGTAACGGAGTGAACTGTCAGAGTGCGGCGAGCACACAGACCAGTGGACGAGCCAATGCCGGGAACGCCAACAGAAGCTCGGCCTCCGGAAGCGCGGTGAGTAACGGGAAAGAGACACGACGTTCTTCTAAAAGATGATTGGAGCTGTGGGGCTGAACGGGTTCTTCATCAGTCAGGAACGAATTGACTCATGAGTCGATTCTTATCTTATGAACGACTCTCCTGCCTGTGACATGGACGTGTCCTAAAGAGTGTATCACGTTTATCTGTTTCCACTAAAGAC
>JAOUQZ010000001.1:12241633-12258580 GCA_028564935.1 Neosilurus hyrtlii
TATACACACACACACACACACACACTTGTTTATTTATTTATTTGTGTGTGTGTGTGTGTGTGTGTGTGTGTGTGTGTGTGTGTGTATGTAAGGGTGTGTATATAAGATATAAATTAAATTTCTTCAAGTTAAAATTTATTTATTGCCCGGTTTAAGGATTTTTTATAATTAATTTAAAAAGGAAATAAAACTAACTGACTGACCTGCATGTTGACGTCCGCCCCGTTGTTGACGAGCAGCTCGAGACACAGCGCTCCGTTCGTCGACACGGCAGCCAGGTGAAGCGGCGTGAAGCCTCTGCCGTTAGCCTGGTTAACATTAGCTCCGCGGTTTACTAGCTCATTAGCCACCGCCTCCTGACCGTTATAACACGCCATGTGCAGAGACGTGTTCCCAAACGCATTTGCCTCATCCATCTGGTGAAAGGGTTTACTATCATTATATTAAAGCAATTTATAATAAACATTTATTTATGTCCTAAATAAAGTTTACTATATTTGGTAGTGCCGTGGATCATTAGATAAATATAACGCGTAGAAAGTGAAATATTGAGTTTTACCTCAGCACCAAGGCGGAGCAGGTGTTTAACGACGTCAGTGTGGCCGCTGAGAGCTGCTACGTGAAGCGGTGTGTAACCTTGTTTATCTCTGCATGCAACATTAGCACTGCAAGACACCAAGAGCTTCACGATGTCCAAATATCCTGCAAAAATCAAAACAAGGCTTTGTGTTTTTCATGGAAAGTGCTTAGAAAGTCACAAACTCTGAGAAAGAAAGCTGAAAAGGCTGAGGTACCGAGGTAGGCAGCCCAGTGCAGAGGCTGTCGCTTCTTATTATCCCTCACACTCGGGTCGGCTCCTTTACTCAGGAGCAACGTCACCATCTGAGGAACAAACAGGGAGAACATCAGATTACAGCTAGAAGGATCTTATAAACAGGAAGCAGTTTATACGCAAGCATATACATGACCTCCGTGTCTCCACTGTAGGCTGCGTGGTGCAAAGCCGTTCTTCCTTTCTGATCCGCAACATCCACGCTGCTCATCAGGGGCAACATAGCTTCAGCGCACCTCACCGCGTGATTCGAGGCAGCCACGTGCAGCGCCGTCTGACCACCGAGCCGACTCCTGGACTCGACCTCTGACCCCTGATTCAGCAGCAACCCCACTGCCCTCTACAGAGAATAAAAAGAATCACATGCAAGGGGAGAGAGAGAGAGAGAGAGAGAGAGAGTGAGCAGGATAGAAAAAGGCTGATTAAAGCAGATAGGAAATATTCTCACGTCGTTTCTGGAGGCTGCGGCTCGATGCAGTGGAGTCAGTCCTGCTCGGTCCTTAGCGTTAACACGAGCACCTGAAACAAAGGAAAGAATGTTATTATCAAAGAGATGGGTTCTACCAGGTTCTCTCCTACTGAGGAGCTGGGTGTCTAGAGTTTACATCAAATAGAGACCATGCTGATCAAAAAGGATAGAGAAATTTTACTTTTTACAACTGTGAGCAGAAAAGTATCTCGAAATGCACAACACATTGAGCCTTAAGGTGAAAGGGCTACAGACCAAAGGACCACATAGGGTTCCACTCCCATCAGTCACGAAAAAGCTACAACAGGCACATAAACTGGACAGGTGAAGACTGGAAACGTCACTTGGTCTCTGTTACAAGCAGCACTGGTTTATCGCCTTCGTTCAAACACCTCCTGATCATCAGGACCGAACATCTATTTTATACCCAGCTCAGGAAATAACATCCTAATGTTTTCATATGTGTCAGGTGTTTGAGGCGTACCTGACTTGATGAGAAGGTCCATGATGCGAACATCACCCAAAAAAGCAGCTGCATGAAGAGGGGAACGAAGGTCTTGGTCCTGCAACATTAACAATTTGTGATTTTTGTGGTGATCGCACCAAAAATTCAATCATTTCAACAGGATTATCATACGTGCACCTACCACTGCATTAACATCTTCATTCATGTGCAATAAAAACTTCAGCTCGTCTACATTTCGGCTGAAAATCGCCTGGACTAGAGGGGTCTGGGACGATAACAAAAATCGGATTAAATCACAAAACTATCAGAAAAACAAACTGGTTAACATCTTGGTATTATTCAAATCAAATTAAATCAAGTTAAATTAAATACAGAATATACACAAAACAAACAATTTCCTGAATTTTAATATTTTCCTGAATAACAGGGCAGATGACAGAAAAATCCTTAATAAAGCTGGAAAAGTAATAATATAATATTTAATATTTCATTTAATATTTAATATCACATAAAGAACGTTCTGTAAACAATTATTTATTCTAAACAAACAAGTAAATATACAAATAAACGTTGACTATATTTCAGCTGGAATGTTAATGTCGAGTTTTATTTATTTATTTGCCAGCTGTAATAAACATTGCATCATATATTATAACATAATAATAACATTATTAACCACAACCTAGCGTTAGCTTTCCTCTGCTAGTGTTAGCTGAACGCAGCTAGCTAACGTCAGATGCCGGAATGTTAGCTGTTTTGCTAGGCTAGCTGCAGTTTTCACCACAAGTGTTAGCATTAATCATGATTATTTAAATCAGCAGTTCAACAGTAGCACGATAAACACATTTTATTTGTAAGAAATATGTAAAAAATAGAAACACGTAGTGAACTCTGGTTTACAGGCCACAGCTTTGGTTATATTGAAGCTAAATGCTAAATGAAAGCTATGCTACATCAGTGCTGAGGGATTCTACATGTTTATTAAATCTTTCATATTTCGTACCTGCTGTGTGATGTTTAAAATCCCCATCTCTCTCTCTCTCTCTCTCTCTCTCTCTCTCTCTCTCTCCAGAATCAGTCCGACTTAAACTCCTTCATCAGCACACACACACACACACACACACACACACAAACACACACAGGTCCGCCTACTGCTCTGGCCTTTTAATAACTGGGAATCGTCCTACATGCCCAAAAGTATATGCACCCCTATCCTTACACCCATGAAATTCCTTCTCAAACTCATGCAACAAAGTTGAAAACATGACAAGTGTGCTTTACAGTCTCCCCTTCAGTTCCAGGGATGTTAAATAAACATGAAATACAGTGGTATCTTTTAGAAATAAAATGGAATCGGATCCACAGTGTCTTTCTGAAACCATTTATTTCCTCCTGTACGCGAGTGTTAATGACTCCTGCACGCTTGCCGTGATATTAGTAAACGTCACCATCATTTTTATTTGTCCTGAAATCGTATCCCTTCACTCGATCTCAGACTTTTACACTTTCTACCAATCGCTGTTGCACTGCCAAGTTATGCACAAGATCAGTCACATAGTCTTGTTATTGTTCAGCAGACACAGAACCAAAACAAGATGTAGAATAGGAGATACTGGGCCGGGAGCTGGGGTTGTTTCACCAGGAAACCTTTATATTCAACCAAAATGAACTGACAGTGGAAGACAAAACACATCAGATATTTACTAGCGAATGGGAAACTATCCAGTTCAACGGAAAACTTTCCAATTCCAGTGCTGCTTTCATCAAGAGCCACGAAGAGTATGGTCTACAAAAGCCTGACCTTGCATGACCCCGAAAGACAAACCAGTACACACCAAGCAGCAGCAAATAAGATACTCCAGACTACTACAGATCTTTATATGCGTCATTAGCTGATTTTTTGCCTCACCAAGCACTGCTCCAGTCTCCAGCTAGCAATCTTCATTTAATCTTCTGTGATGCTCTCACTCACTCACTCATTTGCCAAACCCCTTAATCCCACAAGGGTCATGGGAGGCTGGTGCCTATCTCAGCCGACAATGGGCAAAGGCAGGGCACATCCTCGACAGATCCCCGGACCATTGCAGGGCCAACAAATACACAACTATTCACACTTACACCTAGGGGCGGTTTCGAAAAGCCAATTACAGTGATGTGCATGCCTTGGACTGCCAGAAGAAACTGAAGTACCCAGAGGAAACCCACTCAAGTATGGGGAGAATATGCAAATTCCACAGTGCTAAATATCATTTAACACACATACATATAATGTACGCTAATATAGATATATAAGGATAAAAAGAGGGATTTTCAGCAGGACAAGACCAATACTTCATCTGGATTAAATGTATCAAAAGAACGTTTATAGGATATCTGGCAACCCTACACTCAAATCCTTATTCAAAGTCTTTTGACATTAGGGAATTATTTTAAACTTTAAATTTTTATTGATTTATTATTTAATTGAATAAAATATATGCTTAAAATGTGCATTTTATTTCCTTAAATATTTAGCCAAACATTAACCTTTTTTTTATTTAAAAAATATGTTGACGTTACACAACCACGCTGGATTTCAGTAATGCAATCTGGCAACCCAGGTCATGACGTTCCCCGTGCTGATAAGACTCGGATGTGAAATGAATGTGTTCTGTACCTTCAGAACATTTTCTTCTCGTTTTCATTGGTGCGAAATACAGTTAACAGTACAGTGGAAACACGGATATTGAGTAAAATAAATGTATTCAACGTCGTCTTTACGAGATAACGCGATCTATTTATGTCTTTAATAAGCGGGGAGCTTAACCGGCACTACCCAGTTAGCACGCTAACGGTTAGCATTAGATTACCTCAGCCGGTCGCTGACCGCTAGCTCTCTAGCGGTAAAATTTTAATTCAAAGCTGTAAATTGCTTTTTTCATCATGTAGGTAACTCTTATTTACACGGTTTAGTGAAAGTAGCCGATTAGTCTGCAGTTGGACGGTTACAGTGTGTATCAGTGATGTTCTGTTTGGAAACTGCTGGTTTTATTAAATGGCGAGTTGGATGAGCGCGCGCCGGCTGTGTAGTCGCTTGGTACTGGGTTCACGAGCGCCGCTGCAAGGGTCTGGCGCGTGCATCAGGTGAGCGAAGACATGCGCATGCGCACTAAATTCATTCGCCCAGAGTGAATGGGTGATTGTTTTTGTTATTGCAATCAAAATTACTTAATTAAACTATAACATATAACAATAGTAACTTTACATCACTACAAATCTACTGTACACAATGAGTAAAGAGCTTCCTGCATATTATAATGATATTAGCAGTAATAATAAAACAGGTTTAATCACATTTAATATATTAATAATAACAGTAGATCCTCATTTAAAGATTAAAGTCCATGTATTTTTATACACAATCCTATTTCATTTCATTCACAGCTCAAAGGTGGCCCAATACTTTTATTGCATATATGCATATTGTGTACAAGAGTATTATATGTTATATGTTTTCGTGTTATTTGTAGGCACCTGGCGGCGTGTGCGGTCTTACTGAGGAAACCCCAACAATGGACGCAAAGCTGGAACCAAACAACAGCCTCAGCTGCACCGACGCGCAGCTTCATCAACTTCGCCAACAAGAGGAAGCAGTACTCCGAGCGACGCATCATGGGGTCTGTTTCATTATATATCAGGATATTAGATTTATCACATATCCCTAATCACATCACTGAACGCCGCATAATCAGGATGGAAGCAGTGTAATAAATTAATAATAATAATATAATATTATATATTAATTCATTTTCCCAACTGCATGACCCGACTTGGGTTGCGGGGAGGCTGGAGCCGATCTCAGCTGACTCTGCACACACAACCATGTACACTTACACTCACTTTTAGGGACAATTTGTAACGGCTACTGTTTGGAGGTTTGTTTTGAACATTAAAAGTTTTATGTACAATCTTACTAAAATGTAGATAAATAATTTTGAATGGTATTACTGCCATCATTAAATTAAGTTTTTCCGCACTAAAGAAAAGGTTCATTTGTCTTCATACTGAGTTGTTTATCATTTGTCTCTTTTTCATCAGATACTCTATGCAGGAGATGTACGACGTTGTAGCCAACGTGGACGATTACAAGCACTTTGTTCCGTGGTGTAAAAAGTCCCAGACGATAGTAAGGAGAGCGAGCCATGCTAAAGCGCAGCTGGAGGTGGGATTTCCTCCGGTGGTAGAGAGATACACCTCCATGATCACTAACGTTCGCCCGCATCTCGTCAAAGTACGTCAAAATACACATCCAACACCTGTTTCAGTAACATTTTTAACACGCTCTTACAGACTCATGTTGATGTTTACAAACATGTAGACGAGAGAATTGTGGCGTAAAGCCATTTCTGAAGAGTGGGTGATGTTTGTGTATACATGTCTGAACTTACATTATATATAATGTAATATATAATATAATGATAATAATGAGTTGACAGAGTAACGGGACAGAGTGTTAAAAACAGAACTGAAACACACCGCGGCAGGCTTGCTATGTAAATATCTTCATGGTCTTCTAAAGCATGCTCTGTTTATTTATGTTTTTCTCTTCAGGCTGTTTGCACAGATGGAAAACTTTTCAATCACTTAGAGACGATATGGCGGTTCAGCCCGGGCATTCCCGGATATCCCAGGACCTGTACGGTGGATTTTTCTGTAAGTGTCTTTGTTAATAGTCAGAAACTCCAATCACAGCCCTGGGATGGTCTGGGGAACTGGTCAGGGTGTGTCCAGCATTTGCCCAGTGTTGGCAGAGGTAGGCTCCGGCCTCCCCACGACCCTAGTAGGAGTCTCCAGTTTGGCAAATGAGTGAGTGAGAGAACTCCAGTCTCTTCAGTCTGACTGTGACAGTGTGACTATATGATGAACACCTAAAGTGCAAGTGTTACTGCATCATAAAATATAAGAGCCAATCATCTCCTTACGTTTAGATAAGGGGTTTGTCCTAACTTGCATATTAATAGGACGAGGAGGGTAATGATAATGTTAGTAATTGGCTGTTCCTAATTGCCCCTAGGTGTGAGTGTGAATGGTTGTGTGTGTGTTGGCTCTGCAGTGGACTGGAAATCTGTTTATCACAAGACCAACACACAACCATTTACACTTAGGGGCAATCTGAAGCAGCGAGTTAGCCTAATGTGCCTTTCTTCAGACTATGGAAGGGAACTGGAGTACCCAGTGGAAACCCATGCAAGCACGGGGAGAACATGCAAACTCCACACAGAAACGCCCAGGACTCAAACCCAGGACCTTGCTGTGAGGCGGACGTGCTAATCACTTCACCACCGTGCGCTGCTGTATTGTTATATCATAAAGAGTTCATTTAATGTTTTATCAGGATGATTTATTTCATATTTTCTAAAGTAACCTGGTTCTGTATGTGTTAAAAACTCCTCGCGTAAAATTAACATAAATGAACGGCTGATGTCACGGTCATGTCACTCTAGCCACCACTACAGTTAATACCATTACGATGGAAACTACAACACCTGTGATTACCTGTACATGTCATCTGGAAAGTAGTGTGTCCTGTTGAAAGTTTGTATGGAATTCTTGTGTTTTTCGTGTAAAAGTCAAAGTGGTTTGAAAATTTCTCCCTTTTGTCCAGATTTCCTTCGAGTTCCGTTCGGTCCTGCACTCACAGCTCGCCACCGTGTTCTTCGATGAGGTCGTGAAGCAGATGGTGGCAGCGTTCGAGAGCCGAGCTGGGAAACTGTATGGGCCTGAAACCCGCATTCCCCGAGAACTCATGTTCCATGAAGTGCATCAGACGTGAAACGGCAACAGTGATCACACACGCACACACACACACACCCTGCGTTTGCATGAACAAGAAGGTTTTAGTTGGAGAACAGGGTTCTGATTTTGAACCTTCCTCTTATCATTAGAATTAGTTAATAGTAGTGATTCATTCATTCATTTTCTTAGCCACTTTATCCCAACCATTCGCACTCACTCTCACACCTAGGGGTGATCTGGAACAGCCAATCAGGCTACCGTGCATGTTTTTGGACTGTGAGAGGAAACCGGAGTACCCGGAGGAAACCCACACAAGCATAGGGAGAACATGCAAACTCCACACAGAAACGCTCAGAGCCTGGGAATCGAGCTCAGGACCTTCATGCTGTGAGGCGGACGTGCTGACCACCGCGCCACCCCTAGTAGTAGTGATTTTAAAGCTTTAATTATTTTAGTTCTATTATGGTACTACATTCCTTAATAAATTGTCTGAACCTCTGTGTTAATACTCATGATATTTTTTTGTGCCATCTCAGATTATTTCTTGCACAAAGTTGTTCTAGCATTGAATGGCGGAAATAGTAAAAAAAAATGTGTGTAATTTGATAGAAGGGTAGAGATTTGGAGCACTGATCGTGAAAAATGGCAATACGGCGAATACTTCATATCAGTGGCGTCGGGTTAGTGTATCAATGTTGTTTATCCTGATACTGATACTGTCATGTCATCGTTCCGCCCAGCCCGGGTGCACATATTTCACTAACCATGATAATAAATTAATTCATAGATAAATAAATAAAATAAAAGTAGTCTATGGTGGATGATGTTGATTCAACAGCAACACAGAAACACGTCTCATAAATATCTCATGTTTACTTCACATTAGAGAAAATGACTGAATTACTATTTATTTAATACCTTTTCCTCTGATGACGAAGGTACTGTGAAGCGCCAATTTTTATTCCACAGTTGTGTGTGTGTTTGTTTGTCTGTCTGCAGTCCACAAGCGCACACTCAGTCCTAGTAAATCATTACTTGGAAGAGGTAAGCTTTTAAATTGGAATTTCTCCACTAATGACATAGTAACTAATGACTAAACGCATCATTCAGGTAACGTAACATGACGTTAGAGCCTATTATACAACAAGGATGTGACGTTTTATATATATATATATATGCTGATTTAGTGCCGCTTCAAAGGTCAGTGACCGCGTGTTCGCTCCACCAGTCATTTAGTTTGGTTGTGTTGGCTGATTAAGAAAAGGACAGTGATAGACATCATGAGATGGCGTCCCCCCCTACACACCCCCCCTCCACATGTCAGAAAATATGAAATACAGAAATCCCAAATAACAAAGGCACGACTACACTGAAATTCAAACGATTACTGATGAGTGGATATACTGATGACTCCACCCTCCCGCATTATATGCCGGGAGAAATAAAGAAGTCACAAATGGTTTTCGAGTTCTGGTTCGGAAATGAACATTGCCATGGAAACATTACATAATATTATGTCAGAGCGATAAAAAAGGCAAAATTGTTGTTGAGATTTCTGAAATGAATGAAGAGTCGTGAGAACAATTTTATTGTGAAAACAGTTTTATAAAAAAAAAAGTGACAAAAAGGTCAGAGAGGAAACATAAGAGCACCAAGTTTTACAAAATCTGAATCTCGAGATAAATGAAAAAAAAAGTCAGAAAAAGGCACAGAGACGCACGTGATGTTAAATAACGGAATAAAACTCGAACTTAATTTTCACATCCTGCATATTACTGTTTTATCTTAACTCTGGTAAACAAGGGCAGAGAAAGACATCGATGATGGAGTTAATCCTCAGCACAGCTTCGTGGCTCAGGACACACACACACACACACACACACACACACACACACACAGAGAGAGAGAGAGAGACAGAGAGAGAGAGAGCAGTAATCTGTGTGTGGACGGTCATATTCCCTCGAGGCTGAAGCCGAACACACACACACACACACACACACACACACACACACACACTGCACAAAACCAGACAGACGTTGAATGTACATCTGAATCCTGTTGAAATTGAATCTGAATCGTCTCTGTTTAATCTGTGCTACAAGTTCAAATCTAATCCCACTGCGTGTGATGTGATGTTAAAGTTCATCGTGAGGTATCTTCAGCGCGTGGTCACACAGATCTGCAAACACAAATTAAAGATATAACATTACACCCCTCCTTCACACACAATCAATAAAATTAGAATCAGAAACCAAATGAGGGACCGAACAACGGCCACGTCATCAATAATTTCCACATGGAGTGGGCGGAGCTAAACATGGCTAACGCTTGGGTAAAGTCCACCTTCACCAGTTACAAGGTTGAAATTAAATGTTATCCCTCCCACTGAGGTTTTATCGAAACTGTTCCTGCTTAAATCAGTCCATACAAACATCAGGAACAACTGTGACCCTGAGTATGAAAGTGAACCAAAGTCAACAAGAGAACAAGGACCCAACCATCATCATAAAAACTCACAGTGTAAGCAAACACTTCTTTAAAATGCATGAAACCAAATCAGACCCAGCAAACAAAAGCCCAAACAAAATATGAAAATCAATCAAATGAGAGTTGATCCAAACAAAAGCCAGTGAACAAAATCTTACACAGAGATCCGACGTCTAACAAAAAGACAATCCAGCCAATGAAACGCCGACCGAGTGAATGAAAACCCCCCCCCCCCCCCCCCAAAAAAAAAATCCCACAGAAAATAACTTGAGGAAACACAACCAAGAAACAAACAAACAAAAAAAAACGCTCGGAACGAAAGTCCCTTCAACAAACAAAAGCTAAATCAAGTGAAGTGAACTGAAGCTGTAAGAAACAGCTCACGTAACGACTGTAACATCCGTAACTCTAAACTTCAGGGCTTTGAACAACACTGACTCTACATGGGTCTCAGACAACACGAATAATGTTAAAATGTTTAATAAAAGACTTTTAAATGCTTAATGCAAACATCTGTAATAGCAAACATCTGTAATGGCAATTAAACATCTGTTAAACCATATCACTAAATTTAAAGCTCATCAAGGGCCGGATAATCTGGTTAAAAAAAGGGCACCCAAGAAACCTGCATGGCAAAATAATGAGTTTAGTTTTTTATTTATCCTCTTTAACTTTATTTACTTTACTTTTCTGACAGCACTTGACAGCACCATGCTAGCGTGCAATCTTTCTGGAGCCATGAATGACACTGGAGATAGGTTTGCTTCCACCTAGTGGAAGGACGATGACTTAGGTTTCATGGTAATGGTTAAGGTGAAGAATGCACGATGATGATATACTCTAAAGCACTCACGGGCCACATGACATGAGCTGGAGGGCCAGATTTGGGTTTGAGAGACGTGCTGTAATGAAATTTTAAATATAAAATCCTGAGGGGAAACGTGTACGAGCGGAAGAAAAGGTTTTTGAAGGGATCAGATGTGTTGACCTGTTCTCTTGCTGCAGAGTTTGTCCTTAACGTTGTCCGACTCATGAGAGAAGAATTCAATGATTTCATCCTCGTTCTGCTCTACGATGGTTTCACACTGCAGGGTGGGGTTGGGGGGGGAGGGGGTTTACACACACAAAACTGATTAAGTGCTTTAACACATAAATCATAAATAATACAGACGGATATCGTTCAGAGAGAATAAACATGAAGACTTAAAAAGGGAATCAGAGTAAACACTGCTGAAGGAAAACTCAGTTCTTACAGCGAACTTTAAGTCGGCTGTGACTCTGGAGTCATACGAGACGTTAGAAATTTCCGGAGATGTTCCGTCGCGTGCCGTGAACCTCACATACATCTTCCGATTCGTAGCAGGATCCAGAGTTTCACCGTAATCCTTCATCTTCTCACACACCCCCTCCATCAGCTCCAGGAGATGGCCTTCTGATCGCGCATACGGAACCTGAAACACACACACACACACACACACACACACACACACACACACACACACACACACACACACACACATTAACGCTGATAAACCATGGAGACGAGAATAAAAAACAAAACAATGTGGGGAAAAGTCAGATTTACGTCTTTAGTTGATTGGCTGCCATCAGGGTTGATCCTGAATGAACCGGTTTTGATCATTTTCTTGGGGTCCACCTGTGATATGGCCCATTCCATCTCATCCACCAACGCTCTGCATGCTGGGAACATGGGCCGAGAACCAACACGAGCGCACACAGCATTAGGGTTAACGTGTTTACCATCAAACGCTGGCAGTAATAATAAATAGAGTCTTTATAAGGAAATGAGCTGTTTAATAAATTTAAATTAAAATGTGATAAAGTAAAATACAAAAATATAGAAATCCTGAGGATTCTGATCAGTGCAGATTTCATCAGATGGAACTATTCACTGTTCTGGCTTCCATCCCCTCCCTCCTCCATCCCCTCCCTCCATCCTTCCTCCTTTCCCTCCTTTCCCTCCCTCCGTCCTTCCTCCTTCCCCTCCCTCCCTCCGTCCTTCCTCCTTCCCCTCCCTCCCTCCCTCTGTACCTCCCTCTGTCCCTCCCTCTGTCCCTCCTTCCCTCCCTCGTTCGTTCCTTTCTTCCTTGACAGCTGTGCAGCATCCTTTGTTGTTTTTGGAGTTTTATTGGAGGGTGCATTGCTGCCATCTTCTGGTCCCTTACTGTGTCAGGGTGGAAAGCAAAATCAAAACAAAGCAAATTTCTACCTTTAGTTCAATTTTGGTTGATTGTAGTTTAGTATTTTCGAACCACAACGCCACCATGCCACCCTCACCTGACAAACCATAGAACCAAAAAGATTAAAGATGGACTACTGGCTACTGTTTCGGGGCAAATCCGGTGGCAGTATTGTGATTTTAGACCGCTGCTCTTTAAGACTGATGACACCAGCAGAAAACTTTGGTCTCATAATAGTTTCACTGTATAGCTTTTTAAGCATAAGGGTGGCATAGTGATTATCACGTCCGCCTCACAGCAAGAAGGATCCCCGTGATTGTGTGGGTTTCCTCCGGATACTCCGGTTTTCCTCCCACAGAAGAACAATAAAAGGTCAAATAATGAATGAACGAATGCTTTCTGCTGCTCACTGCTGATATACGAGTTAAACTCTTATTTCATGAGTTGTAAATTTTAGTTGGTGACGGTAAACTTTATACTCCAACAGATCTTTATATTAATGAGGAGGAACGCTCACCTGATCTCTGCAGGCGGAGAGAAGTCTGGGAAAGCTAGCAGGTAAGTGAATAAGTGCTCCTTATGCTTTATATGTCCAGGACCCTTCCATCCGACGGTGCCACCGGTTTGTTTCCGTCCACATACCAAGTACTTCCATTCAAACTGGGTCACTTTTTCCATTCCTCATCTCGGTATGCAGTTTAATACACTGTTTATTATAAATGCTAGTGCTATGACTTTTTAAAAACGTATAATTTAGTTATTCCCTGATCTCTGTACATTAAGACTGTAAGAAATATAGCATGTGTTATTTTATTGGAATTCGTAAAAAAAAAAAGTATGTTTTTACAATAAAATTGTACAGAAGTACAGGTTATATAGCTCGAAGCAAGCTGATTAGCAGGAGGCGTGGTCAACTCTTAAAAATATTTTCTATTAAGTTCTTTAATTTCATAATTAAGTAATAGGCTAATGTGTTCTATTGATTCAACTACAAAAATATTATAGTAACTGATAAAATATTAGTATTGCTCCTGAGTGGTGCCTGGACAAGGACTGTGACTATCAACCTGAAGATCAAGTTCGAATCCAGGTTGATGCTGCAGCCATCCGCGACCGGGAGTCCATGGGAGGGATCATAGCCAATCCACGGGTGTGTGTGAGCTCATTCATATAAGGGACGGATAGCACTTTCCCTTTGAGTGTGTTATGCTGCCTCCACATGCGCATGTGCTGCAGTTTAAGAGGTGGTGGCATCGCATGTAACAGAGGGGACATGTACATGCTTACGCCCCTCCCTGATTGGTGGTGGTCGTCCTATGTCACAGGGAGGCAGCACTTTTTAGTATTTACAAAGTTATGTTTTACTTGCTTGTGTGTACAGGACAGAGTGTAAGCCACATAGTGGGGTTAAACAATTAATGATTAATCTAATTACTACCGCAGGCGCCACAGTGGTGCAGCGGTAAGAGGGTCTTGGGCTCCCTCCACTGGAATTCGTTTCCTCCCCAGTCCAAAGACATGCACAGTAGGCTACTGGCTGTTCTGAAATTCTCTTAGGTGTGAATGGTTGTGTGTGGTGCCCTGGAGTAGTCTGGTGAGGGTGTACCTGCCTTCACCCAAGCAATTTGGCTGATGAGTAACAATTACTACTTAATAAATGCAAAATTCTATCAGTTACAGATTATGGGAAAAAAGACAAGACAATTCAATGTTAAACTTTTTATTTATTTATTGCGGGTTGAACCCGAGTTTATACAGCTTTGTATTCTGATATTAAGATCAGAACTTTACAAACAGTTAATCAGTCTACAAGTAGAGGCAACAACATCCAAAAAAAAAAAAAAAGAGCTAAAAACCTACTCTACGGCTTTATTCCACTTAAATCGGGCACTAAAATCAAAAACCAATCAACAAAGAGGAAAATAAAAACAGCGTTAGAGGAAACATTCATCACTACAAGAGTTTCTACCTTGTGTTCTCGTTATGTGTCGACTAAATATCGTTAACAATGACCGTTACAAATAAGGATTGTCCTTCAAAAAGTGCAGTTTCCCCCAAGCTAAACGCATTGACGCTAAAGACGACAGCAGGAATGCTGAGGAGACGTCTCGCTCGCTCACGTCATTTCCGCGACGTTTAAATCTTTGTATTTTTCAGAAGAAAAAAAAACAGTCCTAGCGAAGCAGTGTGCATATCGAGGATGCGCGCATGGTGTGAGCATAAAAACCAGAAAGGTGGATTTTCAGTTAAAAAACTTTTTTTTTTGTACATTTTTGCTGCTGAGGAGTGTCATGAAGTCACTGAATTAATATTTAACAATAACACAACACTAATAATAATGCTCCAAAGTCTGCTACAACTGGCCCGCTTTATTTTTGGAGAAGAAAACACAAAATAATACGGATGTCAGTCATGGCACATGCGTTTAAAGGATTTTTCTTAAACCCTTAATTTCCACTTGGGATTATTTTCATTTATTTATTAGTAAGCATAAACACAGATTACTCTAATGGAAGCCTCGTCCTTCACTGCATAGACGTTCTCCGAATGTTCTTCAGGGGAGGGGTTCTCGTTCGGCCTCTTTGTGCTGGTTATTTTTTTCTCTCTAAAGCTTTTAGGGTTTTTGTCAATCAAGAATCGGAACGACAACAACCGATGGCGAGACGCTCTCACAGTTTAAAGTCGATAAATTGCAAACAGTAGGAACGATAATTAATAATAAAAGAAAGAAATAAACACACACAGCGACGATTCACTCACAGGATCAATTAAACACATCATTCACTACAAAAGTAGAATGTCTATGCCAGATTACACCCCGTCCCACCCGGCTGCCTTTATGCATTATGGGGATTGTACATTGCCATCCAGTTAGCACACACACACACCACCAGGCTTTAAAGAGTAATCCCTTTCCTCCTGCACTCCGTCCCTCCGATTTGGGACAAAATGAAAAACACAGTGGCGAAAGCCCCCTGCCCCCACCCCTTTTCTATTTCAGTCAGCAAGTTATTGGGGGAAACGAGCGCAAATCAGAACCATTGTTAAAGCTCAGAGAGGGTTTTTCTCCACATGAACACACATACAAAAAAAATAATCTACTGTTATGTTATGTTGAATAAACAGCAGTGTCATAATGGACACGTAGTTAAAGTGTAATGAGTAACGGACTCTGGGGCGGGGACCAAAAAAAAAATGCACAGGAACAATATATGTTAAAAGAAATGTGTGTACTGGGGTGGGGGGTCTCGGAAGAGCCCTAGCTGTTCACTGGCACATGCGTTTAAGAGACGACATGCGCAGAAACCTGCACGCATGCACAAAACTTCCAGACGTATACACGAAAAGTGGAATTAACACTGCACAGAGTGACAGAGTGAGCAACACGTGAACAAGACGCACACTGAACAAAACCAGCACCAACACTCAATCAAGTCTGCATTATTCTCTCTCACTCACACACACAGAAAATTCCTCCCTAAACAGATGTGTTTTCTTGTTGAGCATTTTCCACACACACGAATCCAGAAGACGATAAATAAGAGTACTGTAGTCATGGACACTTGGGTGAGGTGTAACGGACACTGTGGACATACATACACCTGCGTGCGCACATAAACGTTTGGAGCACCACACATCAAGAACGTGTGTCAAGAGAACCACACACACGGAACACCTAGTAAAAGTTTGTGTATTATGGGGTACAGTTAGAGGGTAATACACACACACGAATATAATTCTCCTCTCACTCACTACAGCTACACTCTGTATGAACGAACACTTTAGTCAGTGACTGTACAGACCAAGTGCAAACGCAAGGCATTTTAGGATTTTTTTTTTTTTTTTTTTTGAATGGATACGTGAAATCTTTCAGAGCAGACGCTTTTGATTAAAGTCGATTTGGTAAAGCGGTAAAAAGATTCAATACTGGCACACGCAGCATATGTCACAAAATAAAGGCTAATACTCACGGGTTTAAACACTCTCTCTCTCACACACACTCACATACATGCGCACAATAGGGAGCAGAAACAGCTTACACACACGTTAAGGTCCATGGCTTCGCCTAATGCTGACATCTCTGTGCATCAACAACGCGACATATGGTTATGTACATGACTAACGCGTGTGATTAGGTTACATTCCCCTCTGAGGGCGCAATCAGAGGCTCCAGCTGTTCACACACCAACACACCAGCGCTGAGAATCCAAAGGGAAAAAAAAACAATAATAACAATGATAATCATAGTGATAATAGTAATGACATGAGCAGCCAGATTGATCCATATTGTAAAAGAACTTCAGAGACCTGTACACGTTACAATCATACTCGATTTGTAAACAGTTAAAAAGCCACGGTGTTGCATCATCTTCGGGGAAAAAAAAAAAAACAAATGAAAAAAAGAAAAATGAAATGTAGATGACGGATAAAAGGTTAACTAACACTGCCGTCTGGGGCAATGCTGAATTATAAAGGCTAATTTACAATCAGCTTTTCAAAATGCCTTTTGGGAAAAACTTCAGCTTAAAAAAAAAAAAAAGAAAAGAAAAAGCAATTCCATCACAGAGCTACAGGAAATGCATAGTTTCTGCTTTTTCTTTCCTTTTAAACCACATTCAAACACTGAGGGGGAAAAGAACAGTGAGATGGAAATTTTAAAAGAAGGAAGAGTAGGAGTAGTTAAAAAAAAAGGGGGGGGGGGGGGGGGGGGGGGGGG
>JAOUQZ010000001.1:12300348-12320356 GCA_028564935.1 Neosilurus hyrtlii
ACTGAGACAGACACTCAGGCCACACCTCCTTCACTGAGACAGACACTCAGGCCACACCTCCTTCACTGAGACAGACATTCAGGCCTGACCTCCTTCACTGAGACAGACACTCAGGCCACACCTCCTTCACTGAGACAGACACTCAGGCCACACCTCCTTTACTGAGACAGACACTCAGGCCACACCTCCTTCACTGAGACAGACACTCAGGCCACACCTCCTTCACTGAGACAGACATTCAGGCCTGACCTCCTTCACTGAGACAGAGACTCAGGCCACGCCTTCTTCACTGAGACTACTAAGACACTCAGGCCACACCTCCTTCACTAAGAAGACAGACACTCAGGCCACACCTCCTTCACTGAGACAGACAATCCGGCCACACCTCCTTCACTAAGACAGACAATCCGGCCACACCTCCTTCACTAAGACAGGCACTCAGGCCACACCTCATTCACTAAAACAGACACTCAGGCCATGCCTCCTTCACTGAGACAGATACTTAGGCCACACCTCCTTCACTGAGACAGACACTCAGTCCACGCCTTCTTTACTAAGACTGACACTCAGACCACACCTCCTTCACTAAGACAGACACTCAGGCCACACCTCCTTCACTGAGACAGACACTCAGGCCACACCTCCTTCACTGAGACAAAGACTCAGGCCACGCCTTCTTCACTAAGACAGACACTCAGACCACACCTCCTTCATTAAGACAGACACTCAGACAACACCTCCTTCATTAAGACAGTAAGACTGGGACAGACACTGAGGCCACACCCACTTCAATGGAACAGACTTTCAGGCCACAGCTACTCCTCTGAGAGACTCTCAGGCAACATTCTCTCTCTCTCTCTCTCTCAGATCTCCCTCAGGCCACACCCCGGCCCCAGGATCTCCCTCCGACCTGCACGATTTCTTCAGTCGTATTTTCCAGGGCGCACCAGGCAGCGACGTCTCACCCAACGGTGGGTTTTTCTCCCCGGGTTCGACCCCGAGTCACCCCGGGGGAGCCGGCTCAGGACCGCCTCCTCAGCCAGGTTTTTTCACGCAGCGAGGGGAGACGAGTGAGAGCTGGAGCGAAGGAGGAAAAGGGCCGCGAAGGAGGAAAAAAGCACGCAAGCCTTTTCAGCGTTGAGCGCCATAATGATGAGCTGCGACAGCCACAGAGGACTGCGGCGACGCCTGGGTTCTGTTCTGGACGGACACCGGACAGGTCGAGGGAGAGAGCGGAGGGATCTGCGATTGGGCGCCAGATCTTCTTTGATCATCACATCAGAAACCCGAGGAGACGACGGCGTGCGAAAGATGAACGAAATGGAATGATATCAGTTTTTTTAAATTATGATCTCATCAACGCAGACACAAAAAGCCCAGGAGTTTCGTTTAGTTTTGTTTATTTTGCTTCCTGTCGTGCAGGGCGACAGTACCACGGCGTTTACCATGAAGGTTGTGCGTTTTGTTTTGCTCGTTTGTTTGTTTTTACGATGTTTCTTAACAATCTGCCATGAAGACACCTCAGGGATGATCAGATGGAGACACGGAGCTCAGAATATCGCCATGACGATCGTCCACAGTGGGTCACTTTCATTTATACTTGAATAGATTTTGCGTTATTTGTTTTTAAAGTTCAAATTTTGCCTCGTGTGAGGTGCAGAAAAGTGTCACAGCGCCTCCTTCCGGACGAATGTCGGGTTATAAAGAGTCGTTTCATTTTTAAGTTCTATACGAAGTCTTCTGAAAAAAAAAAACTTCTCACCACAAATGAAATCAGTCAGCCAAGCCACACTCAGGGTTGGGAATTGACATCTTCGCCCCGTGCTCATGCCTCCGCGCAACACGTAGCATGTTAAAACATCAACTTTATGTAAATTAGGGCTTCTAGAGTGATCATGACTCTGCCTTCCTTCATCCTAAGACTCCGCCCTTCAGCGTAAAGACCTTAAAGAGCCCACAAACCAAATGACTGAAGAATAACAGTCCAAACATATGAGGTTTCGATAAAACCCACAAAGCCTCTCTACACTCCTCTCATCACTGCGTTCTGTTCCTTTATTGTTTCTCCTACTCGAACCTCACCTGCGTGTGCACCTGTACGATGAATCTAACGTAACACTGAGTTTTGAAAACCTGTACAGAGGACCGGCGTGGCCTGTCGTAGTGTTCATCGCATCAGAACCCTATGCAGACTGCAACCCCCTACTTCCTGTTTAGAATTGTCGCTTCCTCTTATATTTTCTGCTCAGAGAAAAAGAGGAAAAAACGCAGCGTTGTATCTTAAAAAAGGGCAACACAGGAACCGGGCGTAGTGGAACACCCAGGCGGATAAACGCCAAGCCAGTGTGTGTGCGCCGAACCAGAAATATAAGGACAAATGATTTCATATGTAATATCACTTCTATTTTATATGGAATGAAGTCCTGGAGGTTTTATTCTCTTTATTCGAATCCATTCATCGTAAACGCTACGGGTGGGGGAGGGGACACCTGTCCTGGTACCTGCAACAAACCGAAAGGGAAGAAACACGTAAATAGACTGCATTCAAAATGAAGCACTTTGAGAGGGAGAGAGAGGGAAAGGGGGGGAGAGGGAGGGAGAGAAAGGGAGAGGGGGGAGAGGGAGCGAGAGAAAGAGGGAGAGGGAGGGAGAGGTGGGGGAGTGAGAGAAAGAGGGGGAGAGGGAGGGAGAGGTGGGGGAGTGAGAGAAAGAGGGGGAGAGGGAGGGAAAGAGGGAGAGAGAGAAAGAGGGGGAGAGGGAGCGAGAGAAAGAGGGAGGGGGGAAGTGAGGGAGGGAAAGAGGGAGAGAGAAGGACGACGTGCATTAAAGGGCTCTGTCAAGGCTGGTGCACAAGTGCAGGGTGTCACATGATTACGTCTGAACTGTCCGTACGCCGTGTTCGAGACATGAGTGAATTCGTTGTCTTGTCTAAGTGCTGAAGCTGAGAGCGAGCGCACGCAATCGCATCACAAAACCCCGCCCCTTTTCATCTGTCATGACAAAAAAAAATCTATGCTTTGTGCGGTAGCCATGACACCATGTTTCAAGGATGAAGTAGAATGCAAAACATTTTTGGTGTGCAGGCGTACTGCCAGTGAAATCACGTGACCACTGGCGGTGACGCAGCGCCGTAATGTTCATCATCATCATCATCATCATCATCATCAGCCGTAATGTTGAGCGACCAAAATTATTCTCACCAACATAATCTTGTATTTCTGGGAAAATAAACAAATATAAATAATGCAGGTGCAAACAAGTAAGCTGAACCCCTCCAACACGCACTCTCACACGCACTCACACACGCACTCTCACACACACTCACACACTCACACACTTTCACACACTCTCACACACACTCTCACACACACTCTCACACACACTCACACACACTCTCTCACACACTCACACACACTCTCTCACACACACAGCACACACTCTCACACACACAGCACACACTCTCTCACACACACAGCACACACTTTCACACACTCTCACACACACTCTCACACACACACTCTCACACACACTCACACACACAGCACACACACTCACACACACTCTCTCACACACACAGCACACACTCTCTCACACACACAGCACACACTCTCACACAGCACACATGCAAACTTAATACTGTGATGCGTTTTATGGAAACTGTGTCCAGATTGATGAATATTAATTCATGAACGAACCCGACCCGCCTTAAACAACCGACAGAGTTCTGTTTCTATCTGATATTTTATTCCTCCGCATCTCTGTGACCCGTGGTGGGAGGTGCACCTGCGCGGGAGGATGGTGTGCTGGAGATGAGGCGTGCGCTGATACTCAGATATACGATATATATATAAAATGTATAAATAAAAAGTTGGTATTAAAGTCACTTTACGTTTTCGGGACGACGCCAGCGTGTGGAAACGGCGTCTGTCAGGCAGCAGAAGTTCCACCGTGAGCTTACAAAAGCTTAAGCTTGGTGGTGATGATGTCATCAGGCTAAGCCCCACCCTCAGTGACACCACCTCGGCCTGTGACGGTGCTACAGTATTGTGGAATTGTGTTGGATGGAAATTGGAACCGTGCTGGAATGTTTGCACATGTTTGATCTCGACTCGGGCGCTGAGTATCCTTTAGATTTTTGTTTATGAAATTGAACTTGATTTTCTGCCTGGATGTTGAGTTGGATTTTTTTATTTTTTTTCATTTTTGACGTTGCACAGCGTGTTTTTGTAAAACAGCGTTTAATTTTTCTTTAAAATAAAAAAAGTTCATTCCTTTGATTTAAATCAGATTTGCTCTGACGGACGTGTGAGCGCGCGAGTTGATATCTGACTGAACGCGGCGCTCGCGATGAAGGTGCCGCGGATCACCCGGATCCCAGGACGTCCCAGAACAATACGTGAACTTTAAACCTATATGCAAAAAGATTTATAGAAATAACAAGAAAAAATACTCAAGACAATCATTCTAATAAGAAAGAAAGAAATGGTGCAGGACACTTTGGAGTGTTGAAGGTTTATTTCATTCAGTTCCCATCACAGTTTACTCGCTGCTTCTTTTCATCGTTTCATATTAAAGGTGATTTCTGTAACTTTAACGCCTCTTGTTGTTATTTGTTTAAGATCAAATAGTTATAGATTGGCTGTTCCACATTGCCCCTAGGTGTGAGAATGTATGTGAATGGTGGTGTGAGTGTTGCCCTGCAATGGTCTGTTGAGCTGTTCAGGGTGTCCCCCACCCTTCCCCAGAGTCAGCTAAGATGGGCTCCAGCCTCCCCGCGACCATAATTAGGATTAAGCGTCTTAAAAAAATAAATGAATGAATTATAGTTACGAAAGAACGAGATCGCGAATACAAGCGGCTGAAATGAGCTTCCGCAGGGTGGCGGGTCTGTCCCTCACAGATAGGGTGAGAAGCTCGGCCATCCAGGAGGAACTCGGAGTAGAACCGTCGCTCCTCCGCGTTGAGAAGAGCCAGTTGAGGTGGCTCAGGCATCTGATTAGAATGCCTCCTGAACGCCTCCTTGGTGTGGTGTTTCGGGCGTGTCCGACCGGGAAGAGACCCCGGGGTCGACCCAGAACACACTGGATGGACTACGTTTCTTGGCTGGTCTGGGATCGTCTCGGCCGGAAGAGCTGGAGGAAGTGGCTGGGAAGAGGGACGTCTGGACCTCACTGCTTAGGCTGCTGCCCTCGTGACCCGACCCCGGAGCAAGCGGAAGAAGATGAAGAAGAATTATAGTTACTTCTTTAAAAAACATTTTTTTTTTATTATTTATCTATTTTTTATGTATTTTCTGGTTTCATTACCCATAATTCTATTAAACTACCTCCTCATAGTGTTGTGGGATTTACTCCTCGCTTCATCTCAGTGTGAAGCGGGTGAAGCAGCAGAGCTTTAATCTTCTATAGATTAGAAACTTGTGCGTGTGTGTGTGTGTGTGTGAGAGAGAGAGAGAGCGCTTGTGTATGATGTGTTTTTATGAAACGTATTTAAAATAAAAAAAGAGCCTTTCTCTAGAACCCCTTAGCCAGGACGCCTCAAGCGCCCAGAGGACAAAAATGGAAGGTCAAAGGTCACATATGCAAATTAGCTACCCCACCATGATAACCCACTGCTTTCTCTGAATTTAGAATGGGTTGGTGCAGCAGATCAAGCTTCACTATTCGTGTAGAATAAAAAACAACCGAGCTCGAAAAATTAAAAATGAACAGATCACACGTACACCACCAGAAATCAGCCATCGCCACCCCCGTACCAAGAGTTTCGGACAACCAGCACTGCACTAGCCACCCTATGTACAGGTTTAGGTGATAGGGAGTGCCTATGCAAAAGTTCCGAAAGTTGGCCTGTGCCTGAGCAGAGCAATGGGCCGAAAATCAGCGCACATACAACAGAGCAGCCGCCAGGGGGCAGCAGAGGCGTTCGTGCTGTTTGTAACTCCGACTTAAAGAATCGTAGAAGAAAAGACGCCAGGACAACGTGAGAGCCATGCCGAAGTCAAAGCGGGACAAGAAAGGTGCATAAAGTCGATTAAATACGATTACAACATTGTTTACAGCACGAGTTTGTGTGTAGAGTCTTGTGAGTAGATGAAGTTATGAATGAATTCTGTGTTTTATTAAACGTGGAGTGAATTTTAATAACGAGCTAAAGCTAAAGCCCAGGACTGATCAGGAGCTGAAGATGAACAGGTTCCTGGACTTCAGTCCGTTTGTGATGAAGTCGAGACGCTTCCTGTGGATCCTGGACATCAGTTCCAGCGTTTATTTCTGAATGAAGTCGAACTGATGGAAAGAATGTAAAGAAAAATGAGTGTCAGTCAGGAGGAAACAGTCTCTGGTGGTGATGTGAGAGTTTGTGTGTGTTCCAACAGTGTCTCTGACAAAAACAGCCAAGAAGGGACTGGAGGCGAAGCAGAACCTGATCGAGGAGGTCGGTGTGTGTTTGCTTTCCTTCACTGATGTTGGGACTTGTTCAGTTTATTTATTTCAGTCCCAGGGATCCCTGTGAGTTTCCTCATGACAGTATTCTCCTTATGCACTTTTGGGAGGGGTGTCGTGATGTCATTCATTCCTTTTCTAAGCCGCTCAATCCTAATCAGGGTCGCGGGGAGGCTGGCGCCCATCTCAGCCGTCTGTGGGCGAAGGCAGTGTACACCCTGAACAGCTCGCCATTGCAGGCCAACACACACAACCATGCACACACACACACACCTGGGTGAGTTGAAACAGGTAATTAGCCTGGCGAGCTGTTCAGGGTGGACCCTGCCCTCGCCCAGAGTCGGCTGAGGTGGGCGCCAGCCTCCCCGCGACCCTGATTAGGATTAAACGGCTTAGAAAATGAATGAAAAATGATTAAATGAGCCTATTGTGCATGTTTTTAGACTGTGGAAGGAAACTGGAGTACACAGAGGAAACCCACGCAAGCACGGGGAGAACACACTCCACACAGAAACGCCCCGTGCTGTGAGGTGGACGTGCTAACCACCGCGCCACCATGCTCCCGCAATATCATATATATTTAATTTTAAACAATTTATAAACAGATCTGTAGAAGTTCCAGCGTCACCACTGAGCCTGTTACAAAACACTGATACTGGAGGCTCCTTCCATAAACGTCTCCTTACAGAAGACTTTACCCTGTTATCCTTAAGATGCTTTTTGTAATTCGAGGAAAGAGCTGTGACCATGGAAACGATCCCTTGGGTTAGATTTGATTAAAATGAGCGCATGAATATCAACACGTTGTGGTTTTTGACCAATCAGAATCAGGAATGCAGTAGTGGTGTGTGGTGTCAAATAATTTTAATCAGCATTTCCCGGTTTCCTGCTTCAGCTGCGGAAATGTGTGGACACGTACAGGTACGTCTTCGTCTTCTCGGTGGAAAACATGAGGAACAGCAAACTGAAAGATGTCAGAACGGCGTGGAAGCACAGTCGGTAAGTGAGAGAGACGCACACACACACACAGTGAGCGCGAGAGACGCACACACACACAGTAAGCGAGGGAGAGAGAGAAAGATACACACACACACACACACACACACAGATGTTAACTGCAGCTGGTTCTTCTTGTGGTTAAAGGTTCTTTTTCGGGAAGAATAAAGTGATGATGATCGCGCTCGGGAAAGGACCGACGGATGAGTACAAGGATAATCTACACAAGGTACCTGATGATGTGCTGATTTGTTTTGGTGATTGTGCAGACGGGAACCCGGCTGCAGTAGATTAGAATTTTGGATGATGCCTGTGTGGTGTGTCGTAGGTGAGTAAGTTCCTCCGAGGAGAAGTGGGAGTCCTGTTCACCAACAAAACCAAACAGGACGTACTCGAGTAAGCGAAGCGTGTTATCTTCTATTGTAATAAATAAATCTGGGGGGTGTGTCCTGCCTCCGCACTGCATCACATGACACACCTGCTCCCCTGGATGTGACACTCAGACTGTTTCCTTCATCTCTCCGTCAGATACTTCAGTGAGTTTAAGGAGATGGATTACGCTCGGGCGGGGAACACGGCGCACGTGGCGGTGACGCTGGACGAGGGGCCGCTGGAGCAGTTCTCCCACTCCATGGAGCCTCAGCTCAGACAGTTAGGACTCCCGACAGCGCTTAAAAAAGGTAACGACGTCACCGAGACCCGACTCGGAGACGGGGGGCGGGGTCACAGCGTCTCCCGCTGTCGGCTTTAGTGGCGTTTTCTTTTAACTCCGGATTCACAGGACGTTTCAGTAACCAAGATTCCCTCCAGAAATAAATCAGTAAATAAAAACCAACGAGGGGAAATATTATTATTTATTTATTATCATTGTTTTTTTTTTTTTTTGTTTTGTTTATTTATTATATTATATTATATTATTATTTATTTATTATATTATATTATTATTTATTTATTATTATATAATAGCGTGAATTATTTTTCTGATCTCTCTGTAGGGGTCGTCACGTTACTGAAGGATTATGAAGTGTGTAAAGAAGGAGACGCACTCACTCCTGAACAGGCGCGAATTCTGGTGAGACGAGTGGGGTTCATTCACACACACGCATTCTCTCTAACACTCACTCTCACACACACACACACTAACACTCACTCTCTCACACACACACACACACTAACACTCACTCTCTCACACACACACACACTAACACTCACTCTCACACACACTAACACTCACTCTCACACACACTAACACTCACTCTCTCACACACTAACACTTACTCTCACACACACACTATAACACTCACTCTCACACACACTAACTCACTCTCTCTCTCTCTCTCACACACACTCTAACACTCACTCTCTCACACACACTAACACACACTCTCTCTCACACACACACACACACTCTAACACTCTCTCTCACACACACACTCTAACACTCACACACACTCTAACACTCACTCTCACACACACTCTTTCTCACACACACTCTAACACTCACTCACACACACACACACACTCTCTAACACTCACTCACACACACACTCCAACACTCACTCTCACACACACACTCACTCTCACACACTCTAACACTCACTCTCTCACACACACACACTCACTCTCACACACACTAACTCACTCTCTCTCTCTCTCACACACACACACACACACACTCTAACACTTACTCTCACACACACTCTCTCACACACACACTCTAACACTCACTCACACACACACACACTCTCTAACACTCACTCTCACACACACACTCACTCTCTCACACACACACTTTCTCACTCTCTCACACACATTGTAGAGCCGAGCAGCTCGTTTTCTAAACTCTGAATTTTCCTTCCAGAAACTGTTTGGATTCGAGATGGCGGAATTCCGAGTGAGTGTAAAGTGCATGTGGAACTCGGAGACGGGAGGGTTCGAGCTGTTGGAGGAAGGTGATGAGGTCATGGAGGCGAGAGATGACGATGATGATGATGATGAAGATGAAGAAGAGAGTTGATGGGGGGGGGATCAAGACTTTCCACGTGGACTTTATCACATGAACGTCGCCGTCACCTTCTCTTCGTGTGTTTTAAGTGATTTCGCTTCAAAAATATAAACAAACACATCGTTCAAAATTCACTGTTTATTTACTTTTATATTCTGATCAAAGCCCACACCTTCATTTAATTCTAAAAATATAATCATCATAATAAGGTGCTGAATGTTTCACGGTGATATTTTTCATTAGAATATTAATGATATGCTAAATTACAAAAAAGGTCAAAGTTCACCTGAATGGAATTAAAGGCATTTCTGTTCAAATCTTTATAAAAAAAAAAAAAACATTTTAATTAATTATTAATAATCAGGGAAAATAACATTTCCAGAAGATGATCCTCGTTTCCTGATGAAATGAACGCCGTGTGGCGTTTCCTCTCAGGACACGTCCAGCGTGCGTCTAGCGGAAGTAGTTCGGACACTCGTGAGCCACTATATCCCAGCCGCGCTTCAAGGCGTCCACCACTTCCTTTTTCAGAGGACCTTCTTCAGCTGCTGTTAAATTCTCCTGAAGCTGCTCCATGCTGGACATCCCGATGATCACGGCGTCTCCGAGCTCCGCCTGAGAAACACAACGCGTACTTCAGGTTCACCCCAAAAACCACTCGAGGACCATTTCTTCTATTTAGGAGTAAACTGCTGGAAATTTTAAAACTTCCCGTTCAAAGAAAAAATTTACTCGTTCTTCATGAATTTAATTTCGCTGAATTGTTTAAACTGAAAAATGTGTTTATAGTCCTGGAATTATTCATCCACATCTTACAGACGTTAGCGGTGATGATTCAGACTCCGTGATTGTCCAAGGGAACTCTGAGGCTAAAAATTTGCAGCTCTTAAGGACTTCTTTGAAACAGGATTGTGATTATTTATTTATTTATTTATTTATATGCAGGAAGGTGATGGTGGGTATTAACTCAACATCAGTAAAAGCTACAGCAGCTCGCGGAGTGTAAGGTTCCTCCACCAGGCACAAGTGGATTGTTATACCTCAGCATCGTTATAATGAAATGTCTCCCCCTAGTGGGCGTTTGATGAACATTTTGACACATTTATAAAATAGGCTTTTGTTGGGATTTCAGGAATTCTTTTTAAACATGATCACATGCTTGGATCACCTTCAAAATGGCCTATACCACACCCGTGTCTGTGCATGACCGAGTTATACTGCACATAAACCACATTACCAAACCAACACCAGTCATAACCTGCTGGAAGTAGTGATAAAACAAAACTAGTTAATTTATAAGAATCCTTTACTGATCCGTAAAGTGGAAATTCAATATTCTAGATGAATTCTTATGATCTCTCCGAAGGGGAAATCATCATCATCATAATCATCATCCTCCCCGGAAGATTCCGTACTTTATTTAGGAACTTGTACCTTGAGCTGAGAGTGATGATACATCCAGCGTATGGCGGTCGAGGTTAAACTTGGCTTCTCAGAACCGTACGCTGCATCCAAGGCCTTCAGGACGCAGTCTATAGCGTCGAAATGGCTCTCCTTCCAAAACCTAAACGATCCACATCAACAGAACGGTTACAAATACTCAACCCGAATCAGAATTCATCTACCGATTGTTTCATCAATCAAAACCAAACCAGATCCGGTTTTATTTATCGTTTACAGCAACAGGATCAGGAATAAAACAGTTAAATAACAATGATTCACTGAAGGTAAACGTTTCAGGGACTATTCAGAAATATCCACCCAGCCTGAGGTGAATAATTATTTTTGTTTTTTAATGTCCCTCTGGAGTAAATACTAAGTGAAATTAGACTTTTATGGATATTCTTACATGCGTTCACCATGACAGAGGCGGGTGAGCTGAGCTCCATGCAGAGATAAGCATTGTGCGGCTAACGGTAGGTTGTAAACTCAGAGACGTATGTACTACACAAAAACAACAAAAACTAAAATCAGATTTTTTTTTTTAGTTTTTATTTTAATGCTAATGATTAATGATGCGTCTGCTCCAACTGCGTCGTTTGGATTCAAGTCTTATCCACTGAATAACGCCTTTTAATCCCGACCAATCAGATCACCTCATTCAGGTGCAGTGTTTCTACTAAGTCTAGTTAGCTTGAGTTAACCTACAAACATGTAACCGCCTAATAAAGATACAGTGGGTAACATTTTGGAAAATATCAGTAACGGGGCGTCCTCACAGGAAGTGATGAGCGACAAGTGGCCATGTAAAGTCCAGTGAACGCCAGTGAAAGGAGCGAAGAGTGATTCAAGTTATAACCAATCAGAGCTTAAAGATATCCTCGAGTGAGAGACGCCGCCAATCACGGAGTTTCCCCAAAACATTTTCTGTAGGAAAACAATGAACATGAGTTCTTTGACTCCGCCCACATTAACATGGAGGAGCAGATCATTGTCAGTGTGCGCTTTACGACTAGACACAGAAAATTTACAAACATGAAACAGAGACGCCACACTCGCGTCCGTGTTTTTGAAACAGCATTTCCTGTGAATTTATATACGTTTAACTCTTCCTGGTTCATGATGCACAAGAGTCTCCGTCCTATACTCGCCTCTCGAGGATAATTATAATAATATAATAATAAGCTGTTTATTATGATCTAAAATAAACAAAAAAATCTAGATGCAACTCAGTTTCACTCGGAAAGATTTTTAAGCGGGAAACACGCGAGAGGGTTACCTAGGCAACAAGAGCTGATGTCACTCAGTGAAGTGATTCGCTTCCGTCGCGAGGTGATTCGTGAGTCGTTCAGGGACAATTCGTTTAAGGCTCGTCACTTTGTGTGTGGATGCCGCTTTAGAACCGCGAGATGTTTTAAAGTTCACCTGTCTCTGTAGGTAGCAGCCCATTTATTTCCAAAGAAGCGTCCTTCAGGCTGAACGCCGTCTTTATCCTCGTAATGGTGTTTCCCGGTCAGCAGACCTCCTGACTCACAGTTCCACACAGTTATTCCATTACATCACATTTCACAGGTATGATCCTTACATATCAATACATGTTGATTGTACTCTATATATTTATATATTTATACTTGTGACACCCAGAAACGTGATGCCGCCCACGCCGATGAAACGCGGTGGTGGAAGCATCACATTCTGTTTGTTTTTATATCAGAAAAAACCCACAAGTACAAAACCAAGCAGCACAAAGAATCTCACTCGCGAGTGTAAATATCATGCAAAACCGCGGCGCTACACTCACGTACCCGCCAGGGGGTTGTACGCATAGAAGCGCATCTTGAAGTATCTCAGACACGGCAGCAGTTCGGTCTCCACTTGTCGCGTGGTGGCGTTGTACATCCCCTTTAATAAAGACGCACAATCAGAACCTGCTTTAAAGAATAACGGAAATATACCGCGCTGCTCTGATTCACCTGGTAGACGGTGGGAAGGATCCAGCTATTGTGTTTACAGATGTGGTAGATTTCGGCCACTTCCCATGAGGCGTAGTTTGATAAACCAAGCTCTTTAAACTTTCCCTGGAAATAAAGCAGGTGGAAGGTTGGATTAGTGTGCTGTAGATGGTGGGTGTGGCCTTATTATTATACATATGTATATATGTATAATATGATGTATATCATGTATTATACATGAATGTATTGAACGTAATAATGACTCTGGACGAGGGCGAGCACACCCTGAACAGCTCGCCAGACCACTGCAGGGCAGAAACACACAACTATTCACTCTCACACCGAGGGGTGATTTGGAACAGCCAATCAAACTGTGCATGTTTTTGGACTACAGGAGGAAACCAGAGTACCCAGAGGAAACCAACGCAAACATGAGGAGAACATGCAAACCCCACACAGAGACACCCCGAGGCTGGGAATCAAACCCAGGGCCTACTTGCTGTGAGGCAGATGTGCTAACCACTGTGCTACCATTTTACCCAAATTTATCAAGGGGAACAACCACGGCTCGAGGCGCTAGTTTACTGTTTAAGATGCCTTTGTGCACTGGTGACGTTTTAAGGAGTGGCAGTATTTCGCAGGTGGCGGTATCTCGCCTTAACGCAGGTTACCATCCGCCACAGAACAAGAAGAGGAGCCGCCGCACTGAAGAGTTCTGTGGTTTGTGCTGATGATTTTTGGTTCATTATAAAAGTCGCAAACAGCGTCACCTATTCCATCTATAAAAATAGATGGGAGGAGCTAAGTATCCAACCTATCAGAGTGCAAATAAATTGCTCGAGTCGCTCGATAACTCACACGACCCGCCCACTGCTGACTCCCAACACTGACCGCTTTCTTTTCTTTTTTCGTCTCGGTGATGAATTTATGGACTGAGGATGTGAATATTCGATTAGATTTTCTGTAGTTCTGGAACATTTGGACGGTTTTTCCTTTAACTGGTTTGCGGAGCTGAGCTTGTGGTGCTGGCGGTCCACGTGCGGATGAACCTCGTCACAACGGCGATAATAAATCAGGCTGAGTGAAAGGAAAGTAAAGGAGAAGGCAGCGCCTGTTGAAATTTCATCTCAATCAAATCTCTGGGTGTAAAAATCTCAGCGCGATAGTTGTCATGGTAACGATTTCATGGGTGATTATTTATAAACTGAGTCTCAGAATGATGACATCAAGGTCCGTGTTAACGTGGAGGAGTTTGGATTTAAAGAGCTTTTCTTTCACTATTTTCAAACAACTGCCATAAAATTGTTAAACCAGAAGCTCTGTGATTTTACACGCAGAAATAATTTAATCTCGATATCTGAATGAGAGGAACTTAGCGCTGTGTTCTCCTTCAAAAGACGTAAATGTCCTGATTCTTTTTCAGAAGCCCAGACAGGCGTGATTTACGACCCGAGGTGATATTTATGCAGCACATCCGAGACTCTGGATGGATGTTCCACCTCTTTGTGCAGCTCGTTGCAGGTTCTCAGCGTATCTTCGATGGGGTTCTCGTGGTCCGGGGCGTGTAAGTAGAAGATGTCGACGCTTTGAGAGCGTAGCCTCTTGAGCGACGTCTCCAGCTGAGAGCGCACGCTCTCCGGCCTCAGCGTCTTCCCCTCCCAGGGGTTCGCTTTAGTGGCGATTTTAACTAAGACACAGAAAAGGGGAAAATTCACTCTGTGTTCGTCTCACAGTTATTCATAACACAATCACTGAGATTCACAACACTGGGGCTAGAAGCTCATGAAGGTCATGTAGGTGTTCAGAATGTTTACTGAACTGATTATTCAGTTAATTAGGAGTTTAATAATATTAACACCATCTCCAGTAATAAAGTATAAATAATAAACAGAGCAGCAGCAGGGCGGGGCAGAGCAGGGTGGGGCGAGGCAGGGCAGGGCTTGTGAAATGTACTCCAGATCACCAGAACAGGATAACAGTGATCCAGTCATGATTAATGTAAAACATGAAGAGCTGATGAATTCATGTAAAGACCTGTCTGGTTAAACAAAGACTAACCTGGTACCCTGTATGGGAACCAAGCAGGACTTTCCAGAGTAACAAGTTTCATTGTAATCAAACTCAACCTTTACTAAAGAACCACCTGAGATTAAACTTCCCATCCACTCATCCTCACATCGAGTATTAAACAGAAGAAGGGAAACGATTTCTAGAGAAATAAAAAGATGGTATTAATATGATGGTGGGTGGTGCAGGGGTTGTTAACACTCGCGTACAGGAAACTAATGGTTTCAGAAAGACGCCGTGGGTACGATTCCATTTTAATTCCAAGAGACTCCACTAAACTTCATCTTTATTTAATCCACCTGGAACTGAAGAAAGTGCTTACAGCCGACCCCGGTCTCCCCTACCCAGCCCCGGCTCTGTGTGTGATTCATTCACATATCTGTAATAATAATAATAATAATAATAATAACAATAATAATAATGATAATAATACTGAGGTCAAAGAAATATTTACCAAGAAGAATTTTATTACTACTTTTTACAGTGCAATAAATAATAAACTCTAAAAGTGGTGCATATATGTTTTAATGTTCGTTATTTATTATTATTATTTATTTGGTAATGTGTTTAATTGTTAATTATTTAATTGCTTATTTATTAATGCTATCCAGTCTTATTATTATTAATAATATTATGATTATTATGATAATCATTGTTATTATTATCATTATTATATATTTATTATTATTATTATTATTATATGGATTAGTATTATTATTATTATTATATTTATTATTATTATTATTAATATCATTAGTATATATTTATTAATATTATATTTATTATTATTATTATTATTATTATTTTTATTATTATTATTAATATTATTATATATTTATTATTTTTATTATTAATATTATATTTATTATTATTATTATTATATATTTATTGTTATTGTTATTATTATTATATGGATTAGTATTATATATTTATGATTATTATTATTCTGAAGATTATGATTATTATATTTATTACATATGTATTAGTGCGCTTCTTCCTGTCCTACCCGTTGGAGGAAGCTGCATGCCCCCGATGATGGTCTCCGCGTGCCCGTCGTTGTACATGAACGCGGTGTCCAGCTCGTCGTGCCCGCGCTCTAAAAACGTCTTGACCATCTCCGTGCTCGTGTCCGCGTCCACGCGCCCCCCGAACGCCATGGAGCCCAGCAGCGTGGCTGGAACCGCTCGGCTGGTTCGACTCGAGACTGACATTCTGACAGACTGGAGGAGTGAAGGTGAGATTCTGAGTGTGACAGACAGCGTCTGGACCGCGGAACCACCTGCTCGTAGCATACTCCTCACGCGCGTCACAGGTCATGCCGTAAACAAGAGCCTAAGTGTCGTAAAGAGGACGTAAAGGGACTGTCATAAAAGGTCCAACCCCCAACCGGGGAGACGCTCAGATCAGAGATCAAACAGAGGAACCGCCCGCGGGTCACGGTTCGAGGTTTCACTCTGTGGGAAATGAGCGAGTTCGTCTAGTTCTGCTGTGTTTAGGCCTTTATTTCACATGACTTCATTTCCATTGAACTCCAAATCGCTCATTATTAATAGACAAACACGGCACAACCAAATTCTATTCTATCCGATTCCATTTTCTATATTCTACTCTGTATTCTCTTCTATTCTATTCTCTTCTATTCAACATTCTATTCTATTCTCTTCTATATTCTCTTCTATTCTATTCTATATTCTCTTCTTTATTGTATTACATTCTATTAACATTCTATTCTATATTCTATTCTTTATTCTATTCTATATTCTCTTCTATTCTATTCTATATTCTCTTCTTTATTGTATTACATTCTATTCAACATTCTATTCTATATTCTATTCTTTATTCTATTCTATTCTCTTCTATATTCTCTTCTATTCTATTCTATATTCTCTTCTTTATTGTATTACATTCTATTCTATATTCTATTCTATATTCTCTTCTATATTCTATTCTATTCTCTTATGAATAGAAAAGATAATATAGAAGAGAATATCGAAGCTATGTCACTGATATATGAAATTTCTCCTCATCTCATTGATTTATTTGCTGAACCGTTTAATTCTGTTAGGTTTGGGGAGAGGTTGGTTTGAATGATACTAAATGTAAATTTTAAACTTGGGATTTAAACTATTGTCACTATTAATAAACATCATGGAAGACTAAATTTCCTTTTCCTCCACACAGTCTGATTATTTTCAACACCTACAGTCCATGAAAACAAACTCCAGTCCATATATATAAATAAATATATAGAATGCAAATGTAATATAGAATGTGATTATTTTATTGCAGTGTGACTTTACTAGTAAAGTTAAAGTCAGTAAAGTGGCAAAGTGTCTCTGTATAGTATATAATATGGTATATAATATAGTATGTAATATGGTACATAAAAAGGTATATAATATGGTATGTCATATAGTATATAACATGGTATATAACATGGTATATAATATGGTATATTATATTAGCTCACATAAACTATGATTGTATTACATTTTCCCCTGAATATAGTGTTTATTTTGAGCATGTTTCTTTTGGGGAAGTACAGTGGGGTATTGGTTAACCTTAAAGCAAAAAGGTCCTGAGTTCGAGTTCTGGACTCAGCAAAGGCTTTGTGCAGGTTTCCTCCAACTACTCCGGTTTCCTCCGACAGTCCAAAGACACGCACATTAGGCTAATTGGCTGTTCGAAATTGCCCCTAGGCGTGTAAGTGTGGGTGTAAATGGTTGTGTGTGTTAGCTATGTGATAGACTGGCGAGCTACTCAGGGTGTAAAAATTATTTACATCCGAAGACAGTACCATGCCCCAGGCTCACTGTTAAACCTGTTGTATGCTTGCAGTGCATTATGGGTACAAAGGTAAGCATTAGTAGTGGTATTGAATTTTTTGTAAAATGAGTAAATTAGCAGCAGTTCTCAGGAACTTTGAATTTGTACTATCATATCGTACTGTTCCTGAATCATGTATACTTCCAGACCTAAAGAGCGGTCTACAGACGTGGAGCTGCAGAAGGCCAAGACGACGGTGTTGAATCAGAGAGCGGAGGAACAGTGCAGCCATCTGCTCTGATATCTGACGTTTCCTTGGAGTTTCTCCTCAGTGGAGTCTTCATGAGGATAAAATGTTTTATCTTTGAGAGGTTTGCTGGTCACCAACTTGCTCCTGGACTCGTCCTGGGTCCGATTAGCAGACAGCACTGTGGAGACGGGTTTCAAGCTGAGCAGTTCAGATACACTTCGGTCTGAGAGATTGCTATATGATTAGGATTTTAATTTATTTCGAATGTTGAATGAATCAAGTCTTTGGATTATTTCTGAACATTTATGTAGCCTACAGTGTAGTGGATGTTTAATTCTGATTATTCAAGCAGTTTTACATTAGCTTTGAGTTTAATAATCACATTCATCAATACATTATTTTATTAAACACAACCTGGTTCTTTATTTAAGGGATGTGATAGAGCACAGAGGTTTGGGGTTCCCTTACTGCATCCGTCCATCCATCCATCTATCTATATCTATCTACCCAATTATGTTTCTGTCTGTCTATCCATCTATCTATCTGTCTATCCATCTATCTGTCTATCTATCCATCTACCCATCCATCTATCTGTCTCTGTCTATCTATCTATCTATTTATTCATCTATCCATCCATCTATCCATGTCTATCTATCTCTGTCTATATATCTATCTGTCCATCCAGCCATCCATCCATCTATCCATCTATCCATCCATCCATATATCTATATCTATCTACCCATCTGTTTCTGTCTGTCCATCCATCCATCTATCTATATCTATCTACCCATTTATGTCTCTGTCTATCTATCTATCTATTTATCCATCTATCCATCCATCTATCCATGTCTATCTATCTCTGTCTATATATCTATCTGTCCATCCAGCCATCCATCCATCTATCCATCCATCCATATATCTATATCTATCTACCCATCTATGTTTCTGTCTGTCTATCTGTCTCTATCTATCTATCTATCTATCTATCTATCTATCTATCTATCTATCTATCTATCCTTCCATCCTTAAAGATTATATGCAGTCTACCACTGTCATTTTATGTCACATCTGTCATTTTATAAACTACATTTCTGTGGATGGCCAGCAGGTGGCAGTGTGGGATTTACTAAAACAGATTGAGGAACCCAGGAGTTCAGACCTGCTTCAGTTTGAGAATAGAGTGGAATTTTTCAATTATATTTTTATATTAAATGCCCTATTAATCTGCCAGGGACTGTTGTTTTCGCTGCCCTGTAGCTTGCTGATGGTATCTCACTGTGGTGTGGAAGAAGGATGTGAGGTTGAACCTCTGGCACTGGAACTGACCCCCTACAGTGATATCTGAACCCGTGGATGCTTGACAAGGCTTCTGCATTTATTAGGACACAAAAAGCTCTTAACACAATCTCATTTGTATTCTCATTGTGATCCTGTACTCTCACACCCCTTCACGGTACAGTCTGTAACATTTGGAGGATCTATTAGTAGGAATTAGGTTAATCATTAATAAGTCATTTTTATTCATCTATAATCATTTAAAAAAAATCACTGAATTTGTAGAACCTTAGAATAAGCTGCTTATATCTGCATGTGGAGCGGGTCCCTTCTCATGGAGGCAGCCATCTTGCACCGCCATGTTAGTAGCCATACAGGTTTCAAAGGGGAGGGGACTGATGAGATTTAAGTCACTTGCAATATGGAACATCATCAGCAGATGCTGCTAGATTCCTCTTTCAATTCCTGAACCAGCAGGAAAAACGTGTGGCGGTGGGGCAGTGAGCTGCACCTCAAGTGCCCTTGAGCAAGGCACCTAACCCCTAACTGCTCTCCAGGCACCCCAGTGTGCAGCAGCTCACTACTTCGGGGGTGTGTGTGTGTGTGCGCACTCACTTTGGATGGGTTAAATGCAGAGGCATTAATTTCCCTTCTGGGATTACAGTATAGCAAAATAAATCTGGCACGGTGGCGCAGTGGTTAGCACGTCCGCCTCACAGCAAGAAGGTCCTGGGTTCAAATCCCAGCTCGGGCGTTTCTGTGTGGAGTTTGCATGTTCTCCCTGTGCTTGCGTGGGTTTCCTCCGGGTACTCCGGTT
>JAOUQZ010000001.1:12343484-12355984 GCA_028564935.1 Neosilurus hyrtlii
AGCCAATGAAGAAGGAAACTAGTAGTAATAGTGTGGCAGCACTCGCGCGTACTTTACAAGAAGCAAGGATTGACGTTGCCTGGACGAAGCGCTGATGTTATACACGATTATTTTAAAGAGCTAGTAATACAAATTCACCACAGGTCCCCTTTAATGCGTTTTTGTACAGAACTGTTTTAAGAATTGCTGCTTGTCATTAAAAATGGTTGTTCCAGATTGGTTCAGCCACCGCGAGTAATCCATGCGATAAAATTGCACAATATTGTGTTTTCTTTGGTCATTTATGTTAATATTCCATTATGCTGTAAGGATGATCAATACCGCTACTCTTTAAGCTCTGCTCCTGTACTTTAACCTGAGGTCCGTCAGTAACAGTTTAAATTTGTGTACCCATATCTGTAGAGTTAATTCTGTATAATTTAATGGATGTAATATAGTAAATAAAATAACAGAAGAAAACTTTTAAAGGTGCTGCATGTAATGTAGGTGTTGGTTGTGGTCTTGGGAAATTAAACCCATCGGGAACTCTGTGTACCATTACTGAAGGTCTGGATGTGGTTTGAAGCAGATGTTGGCTGTGTGGGGGGTAAATACTTATGGAAAAGGTTTTAAGGAGGTAATTGTATAATTGTTGAGGTTATGGAGTGGTTGAGCGGTAGGAGCGTTAAAAATATGACATCATCAGCGTTCTTCTCTTTCAGCATGCTTGCCTGGAACCTTCGGTACTAACTGTTCCCAGCTGTGCACGTGCCCACATGGTACTTCCTGCCACCACATCAGCGGAGAGTGCGGCTGCCCGCCGGGGTACACAGGAAATGGCTGTGAGCAGAGTGAGTGCTGGTGGATTCTCTCACACTCACACATGTTTATACACTTACAGTCACATGATTCAATTTTATTTTATTTTTTTACGTTTCTGTCCCTGCAGCGTGCCTGTCCGGTACCTACGGCCTCAACTGTAATCAGGTGTGTCAGTGCTCAGAGAGGAACCAGCTCTGCCACCCGGTATCAGGACGGTGCTACTGCGCACCGGGGTACACCGGACCCAAATGTGATCAGGGTAAAATGGCCACTTGTTAATATGAAGTGTACGACTCGACACTAGAGCTTTAAAGGTGCCATAATGAGATCAGGATTTCAGCAGTACCTTTAAATATCTGCTGTATAATAATTTGGTTAGTAGTTAGTCAAATTAACCTAGTTTATAAACTTAAAACTTCTGTTTGTTTTTTTTCTGGCCCTGAAATGAACTGTAATCTCACCTATAAGTGCTAGTAAAAATTTATATATTTTTTACTTTCTAGAGTGTGAGAGCGGGCGCTACGGTCCAGACTGTGAGAGAGAGTGCGAGTGTGTGAATGGAGGGGTGTGTCAGGCCACCACAGGTGCATGCCGATGCCCACCTGGATTTATCGGAGCTCAGTGTAACATCAGTGAGTCGATTCGTTTTGAAATAAATGATCGTTTTATTGGATTGCTGTATGAAGCTGTATGTTTTAATTACCGCGTTCTGTTGCAGCGTGCCCCGCCGGCCGTTACGGGCAGGACTGTGCCCAGGTTGCCCTCTGCAGGAACGGGGCGAGAAATGATCCGGTCACAGGGAGGTGTGTGTGCCCTCCTGGGCGTGGAGGAGAGGACTGTGGACGAGGTTCGTGAAGTGAGAGAGAACAGGCTGCAATCGTAAACACATTTTAATCTGAATTTGAATTAAAACGCCATCAGGTTTTTATATAAACTAAATTAAACAACTGAGAACTAAATAGTATAATATTTTATTTCATTTTATTTATTAAAAATGATCTACTATCGCATATCTGTGAGTGGCAGAAGTAGGTGAACCTCTAGGATTAGAAGTTCAGATGAGTCGGCTGTTACTCTAACACGCCCGAACACAAAGATCTGAGAACCGGGAATATTTTTTCCTATAAATCACAAAAATCACTAAGACTATCCCCTTACTGTTTATGGGCCAAAACAAACAAAATAATCACTATTCTCAGATCGTCACTAAATTCACACGGTGTGTTCGGGTGGGTGAGAGGAACACGGGGGTGCACTTCGTTCCATCCTCTCACCCTCTAATCCTGCGGTAGGAGGTATGGTGTGATATGGTATAGAATAGTACAGGATAGGAAAGTGTATTGCAGCACATTTTAGAGAATAAAATAGGTACAGTATAGTAAATAAAATGGTTATAGTACAGTAGATGATGGAGGTCTAGTGTGTAGTATGATGTAATAAAATATGCAGATATGGTGAAAATATAAGAACATGGAATTTTTTGTATATTATAGTAAGTATTAAATGTAGTGTAATGATGTACATGTAGTGTGTAGTTAGTGAATGTACTGTGTTACCTGTGATGATGTCATAATGATGAGAGCGGCTCTCGATGATGTCACCCCCCACACACACACACACACAGTTTTTAAGTTATTAAAAGCAATAAAGTTTGATCTGATTGTAAAAAGGTCCTCACAGGTATGGATTACATGAATGTACTGTACGTGTGTGTGTGTGTGTGTGTGTGTGTGTGTGTGTAGGCTGTGCTTCAGGTTGGTATGGTGTAGACTGTTCTGAGCGCTGTAACTGCAGTAACGCTGGTGTGTGTGACGCCGTTTCCGGGAACTGCACGTGTGGACTCGGCTTCACCGGGCTGCACTGTGAGAAAGGTGAGACCCCGGTTTCCATCATTAACATTCTAATCATAACCGTGAACATTATTATTGTGCTTGATTTACAGTGTGCGTGTTTGTGTGTGAGCGCGCGCACGTATGTGTGTGTGGATTCCTAACTTATGATTTTATGTATTTGATTACTGAGGAAAGTCCACTTCTGGTCCGCTAATGGACCCAGTCTGGGTAGCACTTTATATTACTGATTACACACCAAAGGGTTTAATTAGGAAGAAGGCTGGGCTAGTTTCTTGTTGTCAATAATTGCTGACAGACTTCTCCATCTGCTGAAATCAGGACTCTCAAGACACACATCTCTCTCTCGATATATATATATATATTATATGTGACCCTCTCCAGAATAAGACGGATTAACAAGATCGTGTTCTGAGTGAGAGCCAGAGTAAGTTGAAAACGGCGTACTTGGACGAAAATGCGATATCACCAAAAATACATCCTTCATAGCATCATCATCCTCATGACCAATATATCAAATATTCAAATATCCATAAACTCGATCTCTTCATGATAAAATACTTGTGTAAGAAAGGGTTCTGTATCCACGTTGTTGTAAAACGATAGAAATCTCCACTTATTGTACTGATTTTCAGACGGTTTTTGTGGTTGCTCAGGGTATTTCCTTATTATCCAAATTCAGTCCCAGAATCCTCTCAGTGTCTCACATTTCCTACTTCATCCGGATTATACTGGAGCGCATCAGACACACACACATTTTCTCCATGATGAAACCTATCAGCTTGACTCGAGTCTGTATTTCTCACTCTTGCACAGTGTTATTTTATTTAATATGTCTGCTGGTGTAAGTGTGTGTAACACGCCCGTGTGTGTGTCAGAATGCCCTGAGGGATGGTTCGGTCCAAACTGCGCATTGGAATGTGTGTGTCAGCACAACAGCACGTGTGACAGAGTGACAGGAACTTGTCTGTGTGGACCAGGATACTATGGACATCTGTGTGAGCACAGTGAGTCTCCTTCAGTATCTCTCTTTCACACACACACACACACACACACACACTCACTCCTAACCTGGGGGCATGTTAATCACCTGCACTGCAGTTTTCTGTTATTACACTTCACTGTGTGTGTTACAGCTTGTCCACTGGGTATGTATGGACCTCGGTGCCAGCAGCACTGCGAGTGTAAGAATGGAGCTCTGTGTCTTCCCCATAATGGACACTGCATTTGCCCTGCTGGGTACTGGGGGTCACGTTGCCAGAAAGGTCTCATGTCTACATCCACACACACACAGAGCTTTTTTAAAAATTACCATTAAACTACTGCTCCAAGGGTTGGTAGTTCAAGCTGCCATTGTTGGGCCCTTGAGGGAGGCCCTTAAATAAGTTATATAAAAATAAGAAATGGAATGAAATGGATAAGGCGGCATGGTGGAGTGGTGGTTAGCACATCTGCCTCACAGCAAGAAGGTGCTGGGCTCGATTCCCAGGCTCGGGGCGTTTCTGTGTGGAGTTTGGATGTTCTCCCCGTGCTTGCATGGGTTTCCTCAGGGTACTCTGGTTTCCTCCGACTGACCAAAAACACGCACAGTCGGCTGATTGGCTGTTCTAAATCACCCCTAGATGTGAGTGTAAATGGCTGTGTGTGTGTTGGCCCTGTGATGGCCTGGCGAGCTGTTCACGGTGTACCTCGTCCAGAGTCGGCTGAGATGGGCTCCAGCCTCCCCCCGACCCTAATTAGGATTAAGCGGCTTCAAAAACGAACGAATGAATAAGTAAATGCCATCAATGTAAATATTGAAAACTTCCTTAATGCTTAAAATTCATCATAAAAATATTTACTACTAATTATCACACCTTGCACTGAAGTATTCATTCATTCACTGAACCACTTAATCCTATTAGGGTCATTGGGAGGCTGGAGCCTATCTCAGCCAACTCTGGATGAGGACGGGATACACCCTAAACATCTCGTCTGTCCAACGCAGGGTAACACGCACACAACCCTTGGGGGCAATTCTGAACAGCCAATTAGCCTAATGTGCATGTCTTGACTGTGGGATGAAACTAGAATACCTGGAGGAAACCCAGGCAAGCACAAGGGGAACATGCAAAACTGCTACGTGTGGGAATCAAACCCAGGACCTTTTTACTGTGGTGGACTAACCACTCCACCACGTCCACCTGAAGTACCGTTTTTTTTTTTTTTCTTATTTGCATCTTTAAACAGATTCACTTTTTGTTCCTGATGATGAGATCAATGAAATATTTAATCCCCAGTGACGTTGTGTTTCAGAGTGCGAGCAGGGGACATACGGTCCGAACTGTTCGACATCATGTGACTGCGTGGACGGCACACCGTGCGACCCTGTGAGTGGTGTGTGTGAGTGCGCCCCGGGGAAAACCGGACGCTGGTGTGACACAGGTGAGTTTATGGAATTTTTATTGTAGAACTGTTAAATTTTATCAATAATCAACTTAGAAATGAGATTAAATACAGCATGTGTGTGTATTAAACTATAAAATAATCGAGTTAATAATCTTGTGTAAAGATGCTCATTACAGCTGTAGCACATTATGTGAGCAGGTTTCATGCAACAGCAGTTGAATATATTATTAACTGCAGTAACAGCAGCATCAGTGACGATCATTGGGGTTTTCCGGAGAAGACACTTTTTGACGGACATGCTTATCAAGCTAATGTAGAACTCTGTGCAGGAAGTATTTCACATCCAATCCAAGTTATAGTTTTCAGCAAGTTATACTGTACTATGCTGCTTTAAAAAAGGCAATTTATATCTGAAAAAAGCACTTCTGTCCTTCACCCATGATGTCTGCTTTCCGGAAAAGACATTTTTGACAAAGGATCAAAGCCACTTAGATTATAGATAGAGCTTACAAGCAGCAGAACGTCTTTCTAGATGTGATTCATCTTTTGTTTGATTGTGTTATTTATGTTGATTATCTTGAACTGTTAGTGTTTTCTTTTATTTGTTTTGTACAGCGTCCTTGGGTGCCCTGAAAGGCGCTTTAAATAAAGTGTATTATTATTATTATTATTATTAGATTGTATGAAGATACCCCTCCAAAAGTAAAAGTTAGTTAGCAGTTAGGAGGCAATTTAGAATTTTATCAGGTAAAAGATATTTTTATAACAGTGGAGAGAATTGAATTCTGTATTTGGTCAAAATTTGAGCAGTATTTTCCTCTGATAACACTGATAACTATTTATAGGAATCGAAAAAAGATTTCACGAGTGTAGCTGGGACTGTTCTTCCTCTATACAACAATAAACAAGAGATAAGAGATAAGGGTCCCTTATGTAATTTTAAAAGCATAACCCTGACCATGAATCAGCCCTTATTTCACCCGCAGTGAAAAGTCATCTTCAGTCTCTGAGTAAACATGGATCTTCATCAGCAGGAGCGAGGGGCTTCCATGATGAGAACTCCAGCATCAGCTCAGTCACATATGAGGAATATAGTAATGCTTCTTTTTGTTTCTGAGCTGTAAGCTTAAAAAATATTCACACCTCCTGCCCAATCAGCTTGGAGTATTCAACCGCCCAGTGTTAAATAAACAGAAGTGGACAGGTTACTACAGCAGGTCTTGAGAGGTTACAGTTCTCAGTCACTGACCTTCCTCTCTGTGTATATGTGTGTGTTAGGCTGTCGAGTGAACCGGTATGGCCCAGACTGCTCATTAAACTGCGAGTGTGAGAATGGAGCGGAGTGTGACAGTCGAACCGGTCGCTGTACGTGTGTGAAAGGCTGGATCGGGTCCACGTGTAAAGAAGGTAACGTCTACTACTGTCACAGGTTCTTCTTTCTGCATGATTGCTGTTTATTCCATGCTACGACTTTATCCTTTCTCTCTTTATTCCTGCACGTATTAAATAAAATTATACGTTTGTCAGAATGGAAACCTAAATAGAAATCTATATAGTTTTTCTTTACCATTTAATCCTGTTTTGATGAGTCTCCTTGCATTTTATTTCACTAATCGGGAACAAGTAAATTAAAGATATTTATTTTGATAAAGCCTCATTTACATGGATAAAAAAATATTAATAAACGTGAAGAGGGAGCTGAACCGAATGGAACGGCTCTCAATTTACCAGTCGATTTACCTTCCTCCCCTCACCTATGGTTACGAGCTTTGGGTAGTACGCGAAAGAACAAAATGGCGGATGCAGGCGGCTGAAATAAGCTTCCTTCGCAGGGTGGCGGGGCTCTCCCTCAGAGATAGGGTGAGAAGCTCGGCCCTCCGGGAGGATCTCGGAGTAGAACCGCTGCTCCTTCGTGTTGAGAGGAGCCAGTTGAGGCGGCTTGGGCATCTGATTAGAATGGCTCCCGAACGCCTCCCTGATGTGGTGTTTCAGGGACGTCCAACAGGGAACAGACCCCGGTGTTGACCCAGAACATACCTGAGGGTCCATGTCTCTTGTCTGGTCTGGGAATGCCTCGGTGTCTTCCGAGGAAGTGACGTCTCGACCTCACTGCTGTCCCCGCGACCCGACCCCGGAACAAGAGGAAAATGACTGCCTGACTAAACATTTAAAAACTCGCCCAAAGACATTTTCTTAAATTTGGTTAAATTGTTTAAAAAAACAAACAAACAAAAAAAGATAATCAGGCACCATGTTGTGCTGAAACTGGTCCCGTTACTGGTGCTGATATGCGGTCATGCTATAAATAAAGCGCGAAATAAAGCAACTGGATCTGTGATTCATTACAGCGCACGTCTTACAACATAAATAAAACCGAACTCAGTCCCAGACGCTCGTCATAAGACGCAGGCCAGAAATAACGTCTATAGCCACCGCTGTGTTAGCAAAAGATGCATTAATAAAAAGACTAGTTAACCTGCTTATAAAGAGTGTTTATGTTTACATCACAGTGCAGTGAAATGTTGATCTCTCAGTAGGATAGTAATTATATTCGACGCCTTTTTTAATGGCTCAACCAGAACTTCATTTAAAGGTACAATGTGTAAGATTAAATGGTTTCTAGCAGATCTAGTGGTGACGTTCCAGACTGCCGCCAAGTAAAATTTCAGTCCTGACCCCTCCCCCTTTGAAGCCTGCATGGTTCTAGGCTACTGTAAGAGAGAGGACCCGCTCCACATGTAGATAGAACCAGCTTAGTTTAAGGTTCTGAAAACTAAACTATTTTTTCTAATGATTACATTAGAAATGACGACTTATTTATTGATGATGCACTTAAATATATTCTAATAGATCCTTCAAAATGTTCCACACCGTACCTTTAGAACTCGACTTGTCAATGTTAAGCTTATGATTACATTATAAACACCGACATGTGATCTGGTTGTTTCTACAGCTGGACGTCCATCACTGAGCCGGCGTGACAGAAAAGAGGGGCAGGTGCATCTGATTAACACCTTATAGCACACACACACACACACACACACACACACACACACACACACAGAGTGAAGCAGGAGTGTATAGAGATGTGTTCTGATGTTCCTCTGGAGCGCCGCTCACCTACTTCACCTCTACATGAAGACCACAGAACACACACTCATCTCAGATGGACGAGGGCAACAAGCGTTTCATCGTGTGTGTTCTGGAAGCTACACTGGCCACACACTCTCTCTCTCCCTCACACACACACACACACACACACACACACACACAGTTTTAAACTCTCTCTCGCACACACCTATTCACAATCTCTCTCTCTCACACATTCACTTTCTCTCTTACTCACACTTTCTCTCTCTCACACGCCACTGGTTGGTTTCATTCAGGATATTCATTCTCGTCTCTCCCTCACTCACACAAACCACTAACACACTCCTGTTTGCGTCCAGCATTTTAGAAAGTTGAAGTTGTAGCGTCAGCAACTTCCTGTCATACATACACAAATCATCCAATCACATGAAAACCTGCAGCTTTGGGTTTAAATGAATTTATAAGATTAAAATCAGACCCAGAGATTCACCTGGAAATGATTTAAAATGATTTCAATGACTGATTGCCTTCAACAGTAAATTTAGCTTCTTCAACTTCCTGCACTGAGGCTACGATGCTAAAAAGTGATGAAAGTTCAAATTGTGCAGCTAAATAATGAGCTACTCCTTACATATAAAATAAATTCTCTGTCACTTTCCTGATTCTGTTACTTGCCAGAGTCATTAGCAGCTCCTGCACTGTTCCTCCAGCAGGGGGAGTCAATCATCTATTTATAGACAGATACAATACAATCAGCAAATCTCATCATATACAAACATGAGATCTTTTAAACTGGTAAATATACAGTCAAGCGGGGAACCACCACCATATTTTAAGTTTCATAAGTTTCTTTATTGATGGTGCTAATGTTTTTAAAACAAGACTTATAATTTACTTTTCTTGAATTTATAACCAGCAGTGACGTGCTATAATAATAATAATAATAATGATAATAATAATAATAATGCAGTGACCTTATTTAGATTTTGATTTTAAGGGTTTTTCAGCTGTTGTCTTTCTATATAAAGGTATTTGATGTATTTATGTGTAATGGATATGTACATTTAAAAAAATACTCAATGTAAATAATGTTATTTTTAAATAACCGAAACATTTTTTGTGTGTAAATGAAAAATCAAATAAGCATTTTTAAAAATGTAATGTTTGTAAATAAATAAAAAAAGGACAAGAAGGCTGATTTTCAGTCATTAATATTTTATAATTTTCATTTCATAGATACTGAAGCTGTACAGATCTAAATTCCAATTCAAGCACAATGCAGTTAGCAATGCCTGCCAATGAAAATAAAAAAAACAAAAGAAAGGAAAAAAAACAAAAAGAGAAATAAAAGGCCAAAGTGATCACAACCATTAATATGTATATATGTACAAAGGTCAAACTATATACAGATACCTGTCTCGACGTACAGTATCTCTCCACGCGTGGGTGGAAATTTTAGCTTGCCGTTTGTTTACATTATACAGAGTTCTTCAAAATGCATAATCAGTGCAAATAGATGCTCATCATCATCATCATCATCATCACATCAGGGCAACGAAGAATGTTAAAAAAATAACCCCCCCCCCATTTATTTTTTTTAAACCTTGCCTTTAAACCACAAAAATACTCAACATAAAAAATTATTTCTCAACAGATGATGCTTTAAGCGCTCTTCTTCAATCAGAAAAAAAAAAAAAGAATAAAAGAAAGGCCATGCTGTCGCTGTGCCATCTCTGTATCAGAAAGTAATAAAGTGTTTCGTGTCGAAACATTAAAGCACTGTTCTGGGTAAATACTGCCCTGTCTGGTTTTAACGTCGGGAGATGAGAAGCACAAGACGTTTCCTAGTGAACAACTTCGACAGCGTGATGCACCCACAGACTGCTTCATTCCTAAATTTAAATTGTCTTTTTTTTCCTGAATGCAGTACTTCATGACCACGTGTGGCGCTAGTGCACTACAGAACGCTGTACGAATTTTCCCGCCACAGAAACACACACACACAAACACACACACAGTAATGCCCTTCTTTCCTGAGAGAATCTCTAACACAGAAACAGGGCGACGCCGTAAAAAGCAACAACGAACCAACACGTTAACACATCAACATTCGGTAAATTCGTTTTTTTTCTTCTGTCCTAATTTCAAACACGGCCTCTACACACAGCGGGACAATCGGATGGATGGAGCACAGTGATGTGTACCGTCTAAAACTAAACAACAGCTGAAAGTTTTGGAACTAACATTTATTCTAATATCTACACTGCATCTATAACGAAGATCAACCTTCATTTAATTCCGCCCGAGTCCACTGGTTTGAGTTCAGCTTGAGAGAAAACGTGCCACCAAAAAAACACAAACAAACAAAAAAACAACAAAACAAACACTTTGATAAAATAAGCGATAAAGTGCAAAAAGATGATAGAAAGCTGCTCGGTATGTTCAAACGACGATTAATTTCCTACAGAAGCCTGATTCCACCTCGGTAAGAATGAGAACGTTCCTCATGACTTACGCATCACCTGAATGAGACATCAATGATCAGATAAGTTACAATTATAAGATTCCTCAATTATGACTTACAACCATATAATTAAGACTCTTAAATCTCATAACTGTCACAACAAGTTTCCTTAAGATATCTTGACTTACTATCTCACATTTAACATATATTTATCTCAATTATGATTTAGTAACTCAATCTCATGAGATCAATCATAGTTATGCAAATTATGACTTAGTATACTCTAACTTCCTAGCTCAGTGTACTATTTCACTTACTATTTCATAACAATTACTTACTGTCTCATAACTGACTAGCTCAATTATGACTTAGTAATTCACATAATGAGAATTTTGAGATGCGTCATAGCTTTTCAAATTATGACTTACTACATCATAACCGCTCATAATAACTCATCATGAACTCTTATGCTTTCCTATCTCAGAAATCAAGATAAGTTAAATGATTAGATGGTGAGTCATAATTGTAGGAATTCTTAATTCTTAATGAGAAATTTGAGAACAGAATTATGACTTGGTATCTCAATGACAGGTTCTTTATTTAGTTATCTCAGAATGATTGAGATGATTCTTAATAACTTTTTAATTTCATAATAATGAAATCTGACCTTGTAGTTAAGTCATAATTCTCACATGGTATCTCAATTATGAGATAAAAGCTCCTAATTACAAGACTTTATCATGACGACACACTATGAGGCCCCAGTGGTATAAACAGGTTTGCGTTAAATAAATCCTGTCTAGTAAGACCATTGTGAAATCCTCGATTCGTTCACGATAAACCACAACAACAAAAACCACACACATAAATCCAGACCAAAGAAGGGCAAAGAAAAACAAACAAACAAAAACAAACAGAGCGCGAGAGAGCGAGCGCATGCTTTGGGGAAAATGGCCGTCATGCAGTTGGGAAAAGTTTCATTAAGATTTGGAGAGAATTGTTTGTCGGTCTTTTACCTTTGAATTCATCTTTATTCGATGGTAGGTGGTGCAGAAAAGATTTTATGACATTTCTAACATACAGGGTGCAAATGTATAAACGAGTTTTTTTTCTATATGGCTACGTATCTTGAACAGAGTCAGCATACATGTGATATACATATATATGATATGATATAGAGAGTAAGTAAACAACAGGAAGTGCATGCTATTAGATGATCTTTTTTAGCATCAGGCGGGGCGATACAGTGAGGCGTTACAGACGGAGCCGGAACAGATCTTTGGCTTTAGCCACGTGGAACGGTGCGGGATCTTAAACAGTAACGTCCAGCGCCTATGAGAGACGTCATGCACTCTAACACATTCAGACACGGATCACATTCCTGAGCGGATGCTCGTTTATAACGCCACTCGACGGTCTGCCAGGTCAGCAGTAACGGGTACACGTTTCAGAGTTTCAGTGGAGTTAGTGCTACTGAGGCGGGGGGATTGTATGTCCTGTTTCAAGGCTGGAGATCAGGAAACGCACTAAGAGGGAAAAAAACAGAACGAAATAAAAGATGGTCGAATTTCTGTTTAGACACTGGTGCCTCCCATAGCCACTCCCTCAGATGGACTCTTAAAGTGCTGATTAGCTCATCTGCGAAGGGGGCGTGTGCAATCGTGACGCAGACGACACAGTGAATGGTTTCGAAGAGACGGACCTCACGAGTGACTATGGGAGATGTGCAACCGATCATGAACTCGTCACCTAAATTAACGAAAGCGCTGCTCTTTTTATTTCATCGTTTATTTATTTCTTTTTGGTCAAATATGCATTGGAGTATCAAAAACAATGTGCAGAGGAAAACCGAATGTTCCCCACAGCCAAGCAAGCGAGTGCTATTTTTCTTCTTCTTCTTTTTTTAA
>JAOUQZ010000001.1:12360984-12365423 GCA_028564935.1 Neosilurus hyrtlii
ATAAATAAACCATGCATGGCATTTACGGAAATGTAAGACACAGTCAAAGAGCATAAAAGAGCAGAGAGTCTATCCAAAATACAAATAAATAAACAAACCCAAAGTATAACACACACACACACACACACACACACACACACACACACATACATATATATATATATATATAAATAATTAAGAAATGTAGATTCTACACATTTAGTGGGCGGTGCCCAAGCTGGGATTACTATAACTCTAGCTTGGCATGTAACGATATATCACGTGACATAAATGGCAGAACTAGTTTAGAATGATTTGTTATGAAGCGACATAACCTTAGGGTTTCCCAGCTGTAATAGCATCACTTAGACTGCAGAGGGCGTCGCAACACTAACATACAATAGAGGGAATGCATGTGATGCCATTGCAGGTAGAATCACACCTTGATGCAGTTACACTGAATGGCAGTGTTAGCATTTAGCATAAATACTGCAAAAACACACGTTGTATTGGAAATGCTATTGTTAAACATCTTATTAATGAAAAGTGAGTTTTTATGCCACAGGCCCGAGGCCCAAATCCGGTCCGCCAGCTCATTTTATGTGGCCCACAACAGTTTTTAAAGAATATGATTATCATACATTCTTTGCATTGACCATTACCATGAAACCTAATTCATCATCCTTCCACTAGGTGGCAGCAACATATTTCAAGTAAACAGCTAGTCATTCACTACTCAGTAAAGATTCTGACCTTCCATGGGTGTGTTCGGGTCGGGTCTGTTCGCAAACACCACGTCCACGTAATCTAACTGCAATCTCTCTAGTGAAGCTTTTAAACCTGTGGGGTCACACACACACACACACACACACACACACACACACACACAAAATGCGTTTAAATCACTTCGCTATCACAGTCCAACAAATCACTGTCCCAGAGCAGATGCTCATGCGCGCGCACACCCACACACACATCCATGAATGTACAGAATAAAGACACCATTAATTTATCATGATTTTATTCATTCACCAACAATCTTTTATTTCCCATTAATATTTATCTTAATTCTACATTTATCATCATCTTCATCATTATTACTGTTAATATGAATATGTAAGAAATTTAAACCCCACCCCCAAACACACAGCTGGATTGACGGGTAAATAAATAAATAAACATGTTAATACAACAGCTACAGAGGAAAAACAAGACATCAGAAGTGAGTGTTAGAATGAAGTCGAAATATTAGATTTTAGAAATATTATTCAAAAAAGAAACAAGGTCACATCATGAAATTACCAAATGATAATAATTAAAAAAAATAATGTAGAATTACTTCAGTAGATCTGATAAAAGTATCTTAAATACTAAGAGAAAAAAAATAAATAAATAAAAAATAAAACAAAAACCCAGCATTTATTTATATAGTTTTGGTACCAGTATATAAGAACGTGACTGATGTACATTAGGAGTGAGAGACCTTAATTAAAAACACCTCTCTCTCTGTGCGAGTGTGTGTGAGTGGAGTTAAACTCACCTTCAATGATGTGCTTTCTTGAAAGTCCTCTTTCAGTCTCTGCCCTGAGGGAACGTTAATCATGATGAGGTTCTGTTACTCTTATGACTCACAAATATACTTCTTTCATAAACAAACAAATAAATAAATATTAAAATCACTCAACATTGAAACAGATTTAAGTCAGGGAACTATTAAAGGCTTTTCAAGTCTTGTTATGGTATTTACAGAAATATTAAAATCACACCTTCCCTACACAGCTGTGCTCCTAAGTTTACACGCCCTGGAGAATTCTGCGCCTTATTCCTCCCTCGACACTCTGCACTGCAGCACACTCAAGTTTCCAAAAAAAATCTGTTGTTTCTAATACTTCCAGGTTTATTTCAAACTGTAGACCATACTGTATAAAGTTCTGTTGTTGGTTCTTTTTCCAGGGTGTATTTCAGCTCTACTTGTGTGAGGGTGTTTGCATCCAATTTTTCCTGCCAATTTTTCTCCTGAAATTGGTGGCTTGATCCCCTACGTGTACCACGTCACCACAGTTTGAGCACCACCGATTGGCATTTATAACGTTCAACCTCCTTTTCTCCCAGGTCCTCTATTAGCTTCCTTCCCTGCCTACAGCTCAACATCCTGCAGGAATATACATCCTGTGTATGTGGATACAGCCACTGCACACTCCCACGGTATTAGTATGCAAAAAGCAGCACAGAGATTTCGTCTGAGATTTCAGTAGGCGTTTAATAGTAGTTAAATGGAAATTGAGTCCTGGTCATGATGAAGGCATTTCTTTGTGGAGTTGTTCTCCTCATGGTTGCGTGGATTTCCTCTGGGTTCACCAATTTCCACCCACAGTCCAAAGACATGCACATTAGGGTAAATGGCTGTTCTAAATTACCCCAGGTATGAGTGTGAATGGTTTTGTGTGTGTTGGCACTGCGAATTGTTCATGGTGTACCACGCCTTCATCCAGCGTAGGATGAGATAGGCTCCAGCCTCCCCACGACCCTAGTGGGATTAGGCAGTTTGGAAAATGAGTGAGTTAGGAAAAAACAATGGTGGATCAAAGCGAATCCGAACTCCGGAGTTGTACAGTAGGTTATCTGATCGCAGTAAAGGTGATCCGTGTATCATTTTCTAGTACGTGGAGTCTAAATAACTCTAGTTAACTTAGTAAATGCTACAAATATCCATATCAAAGGACTGGTGTCCCTGGTATATAAAACCAAGAAACACCCTGAGGGGTATGTAAAACTTATGAGCACAACTGTGCATTATTAAAGTTGATATTTTTATTTCTGTGTTATTAGGTTACCTGGTAACTTAAACCTCAATAACTCAAACAACGTTAATTAAAATCAAATCAATATATATATATATACACACACATACATACATACATACACACACACAACAATTAGGAACAAATGAGAGATGTTGGCGAATAGTTTGGGACAGTTTGGAGAAGCTTTGGAGAATTTGAGTTGAGTTGCAGAATTGATCCACTTCTTGGTGATAAAATTGGACATTTTTTTGACAGTTAGCAGTGAGAAGTTGGAAAAGTTATTTATTATCGAATTAATATCCCCAACTATTCACTCCAGTAAAATCCAGGCAAAATTTATTTATTTGCCAAAACGGGTTAAAAATAAATAAATAACAACATTGATGCTAAAGATAAAAAAATAAATAAATTCCGCCTTAATTCACAAGCACTCGTGGAATATTCGTTTTTGGTAAGATGCCCTTTTTGGTGTTGTAACAGAACTGATCAAACTCGGGATACATCAATTTCACAATAATGCACAAACAAATCAACAAATAATTGATGGGAACATACTTTCCACCCCAGAATATTTTTGTAGTGATCACTAAACTGGAGCGTCTGCAAAAAAAAAATAATAATAATAATAAAAAGTGAGAGAGAAAAGCATATAAAATTATTAACAATTATTTATTTAACACAGCAGCTTAAACTACAAGAAAAATAAGAATGCAATGTCTCAAATGGTAAATATATAATGCATCTCACGCACACACACATTTCTTCTTTATCTCTCGAACCCAGACATTAACATTAGACAGCTTAAACCCTAAACCCTGTTTTTAATTACAAGTGGAGACGCTTTAACCGCATTAAGACGTCAACTGGTAACAAGCTGAGCGTCTGATCCATAACTCAATACTCAGACGAGGCGATGGAACTGCTGCAAGAAACTTAATGTTTCATGCACGTTATGGTGTACCTCCATCCTTTCTTCTTTATGATGTTACCCAGCACCACCTCGGCCCTGAATGAGGGAGAGAGAGAGAGAGAGAGAGAGAGAGAGAGGAGAAGAGGAGAGAGAGAGAGAAGTTCAATATGAGGTTTGGGTGGTATGAAGGTATATACCATCTGACAGTATAATTTTTTCACAAGTAGACATTTTGCTATACTGTTGCTATAACACCAATTCTCATTCATTCATTCTTCTTCCGCTTGTTCCGGGGTCGGGTCGCGGGGGAAGCAGCCTAAGCAGTGACTCCCAGACGTCCTAACACCAATTCTCTACTTCAAAGCAGCACGCAGAGGGAATTAACATGTTTTTAGCATCATGGCTACCATCCAGCTTGTGCAGTGTGTTGAGTAATTCCGTCATTAGCGATAACTTTATCTGTGATAGGTGTACACTAGTTAGCTCTCAATGGAGAAGATTGTAGCGTTAGAGGTGCGCATCCAGACTCTAGAGAGGGCTAGTGAGAGTAAGAGTAGCGTTGTTCCGAGTAGCATCAGAGCCCTTGCAGCGGGGCGAACGGATGATGATTTGGTGGCATACTCGCAAAGCCAAAGCTAACGCTGATGGTCACCCGCGAGAACATCACGCGTCTGCGCCTCACGTGTTGAACAGGTTCGCTCTCCTCAGTGAGGCACCCGCTGAGAAACCTGAAAGAGCTCTGGTTA
>JAOUQZ010000001.1:12369151-12380038 GCA_028564935.1 Neosilurus hyrtlii
AGTGCCCTGTAGGTAATATTGTGTGGATGAAAATGAGAAAGTGCCCTGTAGGTAATATTGTGTGGATGAAAATGAGAAAGTGCCCTGTAGGTAATATTGTGTGGATGAAAATGAGACAAAGTGCCCAGTAGGCGATACTCTGTGGATGAAAATGAGATAAAGTGCCCTGTAGGTGATACTGCATGTATGAAAATGAGATAAAGTGCCCTGTAGGTAATATTGTGTGGATAAAAATGAGACAAAGTGCCCAGTAGGTGATACTGTGTGGATGAAAATGAGATCAAGTGCCCTGCAGGGAATACTATGCCGAAGAAAATGAGATGAAGTGCCCTGTAGGTGATATTGTGTGGGGTGAAAGTGAAATGTAGTGCCCTCTAGGTGATGCTGTGCAGACTTCAAACGAGAAATCAAGCAAACCAATGAAACTAATCTAGTAAATACCACACACACAGCTCAGGACAGGACGGTTTTCCCTCCGAGCATCATTACAGTAGATCAGCTCAGTAGTGTGCCCCATGGCAGGAGGTCACATGACTCTTTTGGCTTTGATGTCTGAACGCGTACCTGAAGGACTTCACATCTGCACACGACTGCACGAGTAACTACAGTGAGAAGCGTAACAGAATGACCGGTTAATAAAACATTCATTCATCATGGAGACGGAAATCTTGTATAAAATAAAAGATTTAAGTATATTAAATTAAGATAAAAAAATATATTAATAACAAACTCACTCATCAACAACAGGTGTCCTCTTTAATCATCATAATACTTAATATTTACTTATTGTATTATAAATCAACAGCACAAGAAATATAATTTGCAGGAAAAACAAACAAAAACAAACACCTACTCAACCCCCCCCACCCCCCCAAACAAGGGCTATGATGATGCAAATTACAACACATTACACTTCAAGAAGTCATGAGCATTGTTATTATACTTAAAATAAAGGTAATTAATTAATCAAAAACAAAAACAGCAGTTTTTTTATTTAAAAAACCCAACAACAAATAATTAAAATGGATTTCTACCTCTCTAAATTGTCTCTATAATTAAAGCTTTCTAAAATGAACCTATTATTAGGTTATTAAGCTGTCAAGAACATTATACTTATATTTATCAAATGCGTCAGTATTATTTTTTATATCTTCCTCACAAAACCATCACATTAAAGCCCGGAAAAAAAGTAAATAAATAAATAAAGGGGGAAAAAGCTGTACACTTTGTGTGTCGTTTTCTGAAACTGGGCGGACAGCAGCATTCCTTTTCACTCGTGAGGTTTTATTTTGTTTCGGGATAACACAGGATTATTGATGTGGACGGCTCGGGAACGATCGGGTTTCAGCGATTATAACGCAGTTAGCATCAATCCCGAGGCTGCTAATCACATCACCGAGCCAAAACCACTCTCAGTAAACAGACGAGGCATATCGGATCACTTTAATGCTCTTTAGAACATCAAATTATTATCCACGACTACTTTCATTTCTGTCTTTAAAACCTTTCAAAAAAAAAAGAATTTATTAGTTGTTTATTTTTAGGGGTGAGACTAATTCTTGTAAAATTTTATTCGGATTTCTGCTTGCTGAATCTCCAGGTTGGGAGCGGGCTCTCACAATGATTCAGCTTCGATGATGTTTCTAATTCACAGACAACTAAAAATAATAAAAATCATAAAATATATACTGCCACCTTGTGAAAAACTTCTTGTCCTACCTATACTTCATGCCGGTCCTCATGCTCTGGTCGCTGGAGGACGGCACACTCTGGACAGACAGCTGCCCGAGGCTGCGCGCCACCATGGCAACGGCTCTGAACTTGCTGCGTGTGCCGGCATTCGGGCTGCTAGCGTTCTGCCGGTTCAGACGCTCGTCCGTGCTGCGGCTCATCGAGCGGTGGTCCGTGCACACAAACGACACCTGCATCCTGACCCAGTCCACGTAGTGTGATCACAACACACAAATTTTTTTTCCTTTCTCTCTCTCTCTCACACTTCACCACAAAATCACGTTTATTCAGAATCTCAAGTCTGACTGAGAAGGAAGACGACGGCTGCAGCGTGAATCTCACACCGTTTCTCTCGTTACACGCCAAATGGCTTCCGTCTTCACTCGTCTCATCGTGCCATGAGCTGCCAAACTCCGTGATCACACACACGCACACACACAACTCTGTTTCTGGTTCAAGTGTCCGTAAACAAGATGCGCTCTTCCCACCAATCCCTCGTTCTGCAGCTTAGTGATCTTCACGCTCTTATTCCTGAACTCACAATCTTCAGATTAATGTAAAAAAGAAAGAAAGAAAGAAAGAAAGAAAGAAAGAAAAAAAAACACTCAAAAAAGCAGGTATCGAGTGAACAGGATGTTTTTTCTGTTGAGTCCTAAACTCGTTACTTGTGCACCAGTTAAAGATCTGACCGAGATGTGATTCATGTTAAAGCAAGACTCAGAGTGTGTGTGAGAGAGAGCGCGCGCAAAAGAGAGAGATGGTGTGCGAGTAAGGGGGAGAGAGAGAGGAAGAGAGAGCAACAAAAGCACTGCAGCAGTAGAGGGAGAGGGGGAGAGAGAGAGAGAGAGGGGGAGAGAGAGAAAGAGAGAGAGAGAGAATCACATGCGGCAGAGAGCAGAAAGACGGATGATGACAAGCTGTGGGTTCTGTGTTCATCACAGCTTTATGTAAACAATCAGAAAAGTAAAACGCACACAGAAAAAGGAGGGTTGTCTCCCTGAATGTGCTGACTGATGCTGACCTCAGCACTTTAAATAAGTAGGTAAGTAAATAAATAAATAAATACAACAAACAAACAAAACAAAAACACGATAACTCATCTGTTCTCAGGACGCACTGCTCACTTCTATAAAGATTTAACTCAGGTGGATTTTCTCTCTTCTCGTGAAAGAGAGTCACAGCACTGCAGTAACACACACACACACACACACAAAAACAAACAGATGACGGCCACTGTGTTTGTTTGTGAATGATGTAATAAATGTAGGCATGAATGAGATGACACACTGAGGTCATGATAAGAGTTGAGTCCTGATTCAGGGTTCAGACATTAAATATTCTCATCTAATACATTTATCTTACGACAGCCAATCAAACCTTTGCATTATTACACTCCAGAGTCAGAAATGAAGATCAGCATTTATATTCCGAGATTAAATGTAAAGCGGTTTTGTATTTTGTGGTGTCGTTATTATTACAGGACACTGAAAAGTCCGAGCGTCTCACAAACAGTGGGGAAATTTATTTCTGCTCAGGTCACCGCAGGCGCTACAAACTACCGGGTGTGACTTCCATCAAGTGCAGCACACAGGCAGGGGTTTTTACCACCTTTCAGACCACAATCAATCCAGTAGTGATAGAAACTGGAGTGTACGTACAGTAAATATGGTGATTCACAGGCTGAGCTGTGCAGCATCCTCTTTATTTCTCGCTGTTCTTTGGGAATGAAACATGGCTATGGGACATTTGTTTGGCCCGTGTGATCTAGGGCTATGTTCTGATTAGTTTAACTTTTGGATTATTAATGAACTAAAAGCATGTGGCGAGCGTAAACCTCTGCCAAGCGCCCCCCCGCCAAAAAAAAGATCAGAGGCCCTGGGCGGCATGATGGTGTAGTGGTGAGCAAGTCTGCCTCACACAGTAAGGCCACTTCAATGTGGAGTTGGCAAGTTCTCCCCGTGCATGGGTGGGTTTCCTCCACGTACTCCAGTTTCCTACCACAGTCCAAAGACATGCACATTAGGCTAAGTGGATGTTCCAAATTACCCCTAGGTGCAAGTGTGAATGGTTGTGTGTGTGTGTTGGTGCTGTGATGGACTGGCGAGCTGTTCAGGGTGCACCCTGCCTTTGTCCAGAGATGGCTGCGCTAGGCTTCAGTCTCCCTGTAAACCCAATAGAATGAATGACAAAACCCCTGCTAGGCCTGATGTAATATGACACTTTAAAAAAAACAACAACAAAAAAACAAAACCTCTTAAAAAACCTTAGTGTTAAAGAACCCTTTAAAAAATCCACAGAATCTGAGAGTTAAAAATGAGCTGTACTTCACCCCTCCAACAGAACTCATCATTGTGTGTGTAAAGCTGCGAACAAACAAACCAATGTCGACAAAAAAGTAACCTCCTTAAGTAACCACTTAAACTTCCTTCTGTATGCTATGACCTCTGCTGCTGCCCCCTAGTGTAGGAGGTAAAACCTAATGAATTAACAGAAACGATCATTTCATGGGAATTTTTGTATCAAAACTAAGAAATTCTGTCCTGTTCCTGATAGAACACATGCAGAACATGCAGAAACTTAAGAGTTGCAGTATCGGGCATTCTTACAGTATAATCTGTGCACACGTATTACATTTAAGTGATATAGATCCCCCCAGAAGTGACATGAACTTGTTGGGCGGGGTTGTCCAACGAGTTCATGTCACTACCAGGCAGAAAGGCGAAATGTCTCTGAGCATGCCCAGTGCAGCACTTGCACATACTTTAAAGTCAGGCATGGAGTGATGTTACTGGTGTGATCGTTTTAAAGAGCTAGTAACATCAATTCACCACAGGTCCCCTTTAAGGACACCGGTAAAGGGTTTTATTTTTCAGTGTGTGATTAAAAAAATTCCTTTTAAACTGGTTTCTAACTTCTGAATTTTTATTTTGATATAAACTGACTTATAAACAGGAAATACTGATTAGATCAGTCCAAAGAAGTCTCACGAAGAACAAGACGACGTTGTTATTCAGATAAAAATGTTTTGATTGACAGGAAGTGACTGTAAAAAGAAAAGGGCAGGTAATTAATTAACTCGAGAAGAATAGTTGTAATCTAGGCGCTTGCTTGACTGACGCGCACACAGCGGGAAGGTGACACCCCGGTAACGCTACACTTCACATCACCAGAGTCCACGACAACATCGTGGTGATACTCCTGAAACCTTATCGTGCCTCTCAAAGCTATCGGTGCTTTTATTAAAAACAAAATGAAAAATTCTTTTTATCTCTGGACTTTAATAAAGCATCCGGGATAAAATCACCGTGATGCTGGAGCACGTTAGCAAATACAGGCACGGTTATCGACGCTGTGCAGGATCTCGCTTGCTGTAATCACTTCACGTGTTCATGGTAACGGACGAGTGGCGATTTTAACCACGCAGTGGCCTTCCTGTCCACTTCACTGCCTCACTGGAGACCCGACAGATGATGATGGATTCAGAATGAAATAAAACACGTCGTCGCTCAGATGAATCCCTGCAGTGGTGGAGGGTGAGCTGGATCAATACAGAGACACGTGATTTAGATCATTTCTTTCTTGATGGGGTTTGATGATGGTCATCAGGGACATGGCAGAGATTTTAGATGACATATGCCAAAAAAAAAAAAAAAAAAAACGGGCGACAAAAATCCATTATGTAAATGGTGTTGCTCACACCGAAGCAACAGCTGCTCCATGTACAGCTGTAAACCTGAATATAAATATTAAACTGGAGTGTTTACTCTGAAGGCTCTGTGTGGGTGTTTTTCAAAAATTCAATGATAGACATTAGCGCATTGGATCCAATTTAATATGAACTCTGAATGCATGAAGCCTATCTCAGCCGATTCTGAGTGGAGGCGGGGTCAGTCTATCACAGGGCCAACACACACACACTCACAAAAAATTTGGAACACCTAGGGGCAGTTAGGAAAAGCCAAATATCCGAACGTGTGTGTTTTTTTGCACTGAACAAGTTCACTTCACACAGAAACGCCCGCGCTGAACCCGGGACTCGAACCCAGGATCTTCTTGCTGTGAGGAGAACTTGTTAATCACTACACCACTGTGCCACCACCGTACATCCCAAGACTGTGGTCAAAAGAATTGTGGATCTCTCTCTCTTTCACACACACACACACACACACACACACACACACACACACACACACACACACACACTCAGTGGACAGACAGATGGGTAACTACTTCAAATCCCTTCCCAAAAATAACAAAAAAGGTACAACCCTGTAACCAGGATAGAAACAACGAGCCTCACAGGAAGTCAATCTACAGGACAGCCACTAACTGCAGCTCAGCATCCTCAGAACTACGACTGGACAGGACAATTATTCACCTCCGGCTCAGTAGATATCACTGAATACTTCCCCTCGACGAAACAACCCCCGGGAATATAAACACAAACTGATTTTTATTTTTTTTAAATAAAGCATGGTTTTAACATGACACTCCATTACCATATCTTTAGAAACTCAATCAAAACTGGAATAAGAGCTCCATTTTGATCCTCGCACCACCCCGAGTGTGTGGGGAGAATCATTAATTACTGAATGAGGTGAAGAATGATCCGGAGAATTAGTCGATGGAGGGGGGTTTAATCCGCTAGGGCCCGAGACAGAAGAATTCTCCATCTCATACAAAAAGCAAATTAACTAATCGTTTTATTATTCATTCTAAATGTTTTCAGAGTTCAGTCGTTCTTCAAAAGGTCGCCGAATTTTCAGCCGTCGCTGCGTAATCCGAATACGCCTGGATTTTCATAACTTGCTCTCTCACTGAATCAATCACTCATTGCTTCTTCCTTCAAAGTTATACAGTAGAAAACAATAACTGACGTCAATGATGGAATAATTCGGCTTGTAGAAGAATACCAAGAATTAATTATCAGCTTTCCACCAATCAGAATTGAGAAAGTATTCTGAATTTATAATGATGCCCATTATCAGGAGTCAGTAACCCAACCAGAGGTTTCGCTTGTACATCAATCAGCATGTGACTGTTCTTTTTAGTTCAGTTTGTTTGTACACACACACACACACACACACACACACACACACACACAGCTTTCAAACATTCAGTTTGCTTCAGTACAACACACTCCAGAAACAGTTGTAATATACTTTATATTTATATATATTTATGCACATGGTGTGTGCGTGCGTGTGTGTGTACAAACAAATTGAACTAAAAATGCCGGTCACATGCTGATTGATGCGCATGTGAAACCTCAGACTGTATCCAATGATGCGAGTGTAACCCTCTCTTATATAACCGTACCTCTGGGGAGAAACAACGCTCATGTAAGACGACCCTCCTGTCATATTAAAATTCACAGCAACGATACAACGTCTGAGACCATGTGACTGTGGAACGTGTGGAACGCCTCAGGACACCGCGGCCACTAATTTATGGGTGCAAAAGCGCAAAGTCGGAGCCTTGCTCCGTTAACCAGACAGAACATGAGTAGAGCGTTAATAAAGAGAGATGTTTGCTGTACTACACAGAGGGCATGCTGGGACACCTCATAGGGAGCACGGCGCGTTTGGGACGTCGTATAAGCAGGACTGTCTTTTTATTTCAGGGTCATTTAAAAAACTTCACAGCTTTAAAACTTGCTTTTATTTATTTCTGATTGTTGTTGTTTGTATTCTGTTGGAATGAAAGCGATACAGGATCGAGAAAAAAACCCCAAACAGATTATAAAATGTACAACTGCACATTCCAGAGTGGTTCATTCCACTTACACCAGAGAAATCCACCCACGATTACCACGTTCCACTTAATGGGCAAAAAAGGTTCACATTTCACCAGATTAAAACTTTATTTTTATTTTTGTGGAAAATAGATTAAAAAAAAAGTTATTTCTAAAGATACCGTTCGACTGGTCAGTGACCAGAACCCACTGAATTTCAATCCTGATCTCTTTCTCTGCACGGCTCTTTTTCCTGTTCAGTAGGATCTCTCTCTCCCTCCCTCCCTCTCTCTCTCTCGTTTCTATCCTTTTTCTCTCTTTTGGATCGCTCTCTCACTCCTCCTGACTGCTCTGTCTCTTCTCTCCCAATATCAGTCCATTTCTTGCACGATACGATTGCTCTCCCTCTCACAAATGGATGACGCTCCCCCATCGGATTGTTGTCCCTTTCTTGCTCAATAGGATTCTCTCACTCTCTCATCCAACTGGATTACACTCCCTCTATCCTTTCTGTCGTCCTGTCTGTCTTTGTCAGTCTCTCTGTCCCTAGCACTTAGTCCATCTGTCTCTGCGTCCTTCTTCCTCTGTGTGTCTCTCTCTCAGCATCCATCTCTTTCCCTGCCTGTCCATTGCCCTCTCTCCCTCTGTCTGTCCTTCACCTTTCTGAGCTCATTCTCTCTCTCTCTCTCTCTTCTCAGTCTGTCTCTCTCTGAGTCTGTGTTCTGAACACTCCCGTATTAATAAACTCTTTCCATAAACATTAAATGCTCTCCTATAAAGAAATCGGATCCACTGTACATTTTTTGTTGTACACCAGTTTATATTTATATCTGTTTTTCACATCATGTGGAGGCGTGTGCTGTGCAAGTCACTGTATATGAGGCGTTGCTATAGAAACAGTAACGTTATATGAAAGACCGAGTGCATTAATCCAAACCTGCCGTTCATTTAACAGCCGGGACGACAGTGTTGTACAGAAACACCGCAAACCTTGTGACCAATCAGGCGCAGACTTAAGTGAATAACAAGAACACAACCTCTGACATTGGAGACTCCTTCCCTAATTGTTAAAGTTCTCCTTACAGAACTCTGAGGGGTGTATTCTTGATCAGGAGACGCACTACCTTGTGTTAGAGCTGAAAATTTCTCTGATAATGAAACATGATTATAAAGACACTAAGATTACGAAATGTTTTTCCTGGTACGTTTCACCATGAAGAACTCGGACACTATCCGGCGTGCTGATTGGTGTGACCGGTGCCTCTGTGGTATATCAGACGATCCTTCACGGTGAGATAATGGGCCCTGTTCAGCATCTCGTTTTAAACCCAACCCCACTAATCGATGTGCTACAAGAGCCTTACTCCTGCTGTTTGTTAAGTAAGAGCACCATCTAGTGGATAAACCACATATCACACCCACAGAGAGAGTTTCCTTTATTCTTGAAAAATAAAACCCTCCTTCCAGTGCTTTTCTTCTCTTTTGATAGGGCACCTCGTCACATCTAATCAAATCTTTTTTAAAACAGTGTGTATTCACATTACACCAGAGATAACCAACAATGCGTACATCAGAAGTGAATTACTTAGAGTCATTCTGCCTTTTTGTTCTGCATCCCTTCATCTTTAATCAAATGCTTTTCAATTCTGTAATGTTTATCTCTCTCTCTCTCTCTCTCTAGTGAGAAAAAGCTTAAGTTTTATTAGTGCATCACTGATAAAAATCACACTCACTAATGTGAAACTAGCTTCTGAATTCTGATTGGTGAGAAAAGGTGATTAATATTGTGCTGATATTAGCACAGCTCCAGATCACAGGTTTATATTAATACGCATGTTTTAATGTTAGTGTTTCTATAGTAACAGCTCATTCATAGAGAATACTCCTTGTGAAAACTAATGAGATGGAAGGAGTCTCCAGTACCAGCATTTTGCAGAGTAATTTAGAGGAACTTTTAATCCTCTTATGAACATAAAAGGTAAGATTGGTAGATTTTTGTAAAATTTTGGTAAAAATTGTTACATTTTAATTGTTAATTGGTAAACTGTTACACACCCTGACTGCCAAAATAAATAGATAAATAAAAAATCCCTCTCATTAATTCTATAAAAATCCAACCAACCATCACTATCTCACGGTCTGCAGGGAAACATCTGTACTGTTTGTACGTGACCCTATCACGCACGCACCGGTAGCCAGAACGCCTGTGGAGGTAGGGCGCAGCTTTAGAAAGGTGTCCGAGGGCAGGGGTTGGTTTAGACAGAACCCTGAAGATCCCTGAAAAGAATGAGCTCACAAACGCCCATGACAGGCTGGTGATCCCTGAGTGACAGGGAATCGAGTGTATGCCATCCCTCCTTCCCGTGAGAGCTCAGCCAATTAGCTCCCATGGACTCCTGGTCACGGCTGGCTGTGGCATCAACCTGCAATCTCCGGGTTGATAGTACTTCCAATTTCTGCTAGCTTTTCAGTTTACCAACCTTTAAGTTCACCTATAAACTTAAAAATAAAGAAAACATTCCTTCCTGCGCTAATGTGATCAGTGAAAAACACCAGCGGGTAGCAGTAACACTAACTCATCGCAACACACAAGCCGTTGATCATTTTGCTCTAACAGCACAACACGGAGGGGTTTATTCATTATTAACGGTTAGATAAGCGTAACTCGATTCCCCTGATATGTCCTACATTTAATTCCTCAGAGCGCTTTAACTTGTACACTTCCTGTACTCCGATCTGATCCACGCTTCCTTTCACTGATAAGAGATCCGCCTGCAGTTTCTGATATACCTTCTATATATATATATGTGTGTGTGTGTGTGTGTGTGTGTGTGTGTGTGTGTCTCTCTCTCACACAGACTTTTGCTGTACGATTATTTAATGCGAGGTGCCCAATAATAACCACCAACACCACAGACACCACCATGACACGTCATATACTCAACGTATCCATGTCACATGACCAGGAACTCAACAGTTGAGAGTAAATGATGCAATGGTTCAAATAACCGATTCATCCTTTGATCAATCTTACAGAGGAATCAATGTTCATGTATTCTATTTTACATCCTTGTTAAGTGTATAATGAGGCAGTGACGCTGATTTCTGGTGCTATTGGTGGGCTAAAGCCGTAGAAGGTCTTGTTCGTCTCAATTGAGTGGCAGGAATTTCAGAGTTGAAGTACTTTGTTTGGCCACTTTCTGCCTAAAAAGAGTCGCGGTATTGTTAATCTTTACAGCATAATTAGTGTGTTTTGTAATAAGTTAATGCAATATAGAGATTATTATAACAAATTACCATAAAATTGCCCAGTTTTGTGCAGCGAGCCACTGTTTTTTTCTTTACACCGGTTCCTTTTGGCGAGGCGCTGCTCCCGTCCGTCGTCAGCCTTTGACTTTTTATGAAGGAATTCTGTAGGAACA
>JAOUQZ010000001.1:12380138-12403170 GCA_028564935.1 Neosilurus hyrtlii
AGCCAATGAAGAAGGAAACTAGTAGTAATAGTGTGGCAGCACTCGCGCGTACTTTACAAGAAGCAAGGATTGACGTTATTTTAAAGAGCTAGTTATACAAACTCACCACAGGTCCCCTTTAATGCCTTTGCGCACTTGAGTTGGCATAGAGAACACACACACACACACACACACACACACACACACACAAGTTCTATGGGTGGAAATACCACACTGGTTTAAGCTACCAGTAAGCAGACAGTAACTCAATTTATCACTCTCTCCAACCGTAACGAGCAGAAAGGCATCTCAACTTGCACCGACCACTGAACCTTGAGGTGGATATCCTACAACAGCACAAAACCGCATCCTGTTCCACTCCTGTCATCCAAGAACAGGAACCCGAGGCTCTCACGAGAACGAATGATATTTCTCCAGTCCTCATCTATCTCCTTTCAGTGAGTGAGAAAAAAGAAAAAAAAATTATCCACTCGTACGAAAGCTGGTTCCCACTGTAACAGCCCACAGCACACCATCTCACCCCACTGATTCTTCTGCCTGATATTCTCTTAATGAAACTTTCTGCATGATTGGATCTTGACCACCTTTTGTGTAACTCAGCTTCTGTATGCAGAACTGACACCGGAGCGCCACATGACGCTGGACGTGTGCCAGAGCTAAACGCTTCCGAGTGACTGCTGTCCCTGACACACAACACCATCAGAGGCGTCTGCAGATCCTTTAACTTATCAAACATTAATCCTGAAACGATCAACAATGCACTTATTTACATTAACTTCACACAAAGAGGAGATAAAAGTGTCAGAAAACAACAAACACAAAGCAAAGTTTTTTATTTTTAATAAAAGCCAATGATTTGGGTATCTGAGCATCTCTGTGCGAGCTGCCCGAGAGATCCTGAGCTGCCCTTCTCTCATTGTTGAGCAAATATACCAGCGACCTAGATGATGAAAATAAATCAGTGGTGTGAGAGGGAACAAGCCGAGAGCGGGAAAGTGTTACACTGCAGCGCGACTGCTGCAGATGAACACTTCAACGTGAGAGAGGGTGAAATAAAACCTCCAACCTGTTGAAAGGGTACTTTACATCGAACCGAATGCAGGGACTCCATTAAGCTGTGTGTGAAATTGCCGGTTAAATCCTTTAACGGCTTTTCGAGGTCTAAACCATAAACGCGGGGTCAGACTGGCGAGCGCCTCGTATCGCGTCCTCTGAAGTTTGGTCACTCCCCAGTCCTTACCTGTACTTCATCCCGGTCTGGAAGGACACACACTCCTCTAAGGTGAGACTGTTCATCTTGAGAAAGTCCTCCATGTTCTTGACGTGTGCGGCGGCGCGTTGCTCCCGGAGCCGCTGCAGCTCGGTTTGGTTGGTCTGTCTCGGGGGCTGGTTGAGCCCCTGATCTGAATGGTAGCGGCTGATTCCGCTCCGGATGCTCTCGCTGTAGGACATGGACAACATCTTTCCGGCTCTTCCTCCAATCCCTCCTCCACTGCTGCTGCTGCTGCTGCTGATGCTCTTTCGCACTCCGCTGCCCGGCCCAGCCGGTTTGGGGATCTGCAGGGGTTTTAGAAGCCAAGGTGGATGTGCGAACGCCTTACACCATGTACCCACCCACAAGCATGGCCCAGCCCCATCCTCCCCCTCTCTCTCTCTCCCTCACACACACACGGCCTACAAGCTCAGGGAATCTGGGACCAGGGCGGAGCCGGGTTCAGCCATGGCCTTAAATAGCACAGGCCTTAGAGAAGCAGGAAAAAAGAGGCAGTAAAGTGGTCATGCAACCTGTAATCAGATCTGCTCTTACCCCTCCTTCATATCTCTCTCACTCTCTCACACGCACACTCACTCCATATCAGCAGCAGAATAGGGACGCTGGGTACCAGATGGTGGGCAAAACCGTAATCAATCCACACTGGAGACCATTCGGGGAAGACGCATAAAAGTGGAGCTGAGCTAACGATCCAAGATCATTTCCTACTAACTCATCACAAGCGCGGTGTTCTGTAACACGACACAAGCAGTCACTGTGACTATAAAAGCATTACAGGGGAAAAAGGAGCTCCCATCAGAAAGAAAGTTTTCAAAGTTTATTTACTAATCAGCATTCTGCCTTAAATAAATGCATCAGTACCAAAATAATAATAATAATAATAATAATAATAATAATAATGATGAGTTCTTTCTTATTGTGATTACAAGCCGCTGTGGAAATGTACAAAGAAGTATTGAGGTACTTAAAGCTGATAGTTTTATTATAAAAGTAACCAGTTAACTTAAATACGAGTTTTAGAATAAGCAGCTAAATACTATAATTAAAATAATCCACAGCACTGTATATAAGATTTATTATAGAATGCACTTCAGAATATTTTTAAAATTTAAAAGAATTCTGCATTTTCCCTGCAAGTTTCTTCTCAGCATCCATTATGTTCCTTTTTACATTTACAGCTGCGTAATTGTGCCGCAAGAGAACGCTTCTGTCCTGCAACCTCTCTCTCTCTCTCTCTCTCTCTCTCTCTCTCTCTCTCTGTCCCTTTATCTCATCTTACAGTATGAATAACACTCAGCAGCACGGTGAAACTGATTTATCGTATGTTGAACCCGATACATAAATTCGGTAATAAGAGTAGTCGTCGTCACAGGACCTCTTTAGGAGAATGAGGATAAAATAAATAAATAAAAGGGCACAGCAGCATGCAGGGATGAGATACAGAACTAGGTACGCATGCAGGCACTCCAACACCACCACCGCCGCGCAGACATTCAAACCCAGAGACAAACTCACCCGAGGTCTTGGGGGTCTGCTCATGAACGAGGATTCTGGGTTCCTCTCTGGCCTTATAAAGTCTAAGTACAACCAGCAATGTAGCGATCCACCCAAACTGGGAGTGTCTTACTAGCAAGCTGTTAAACTAATTAGACAAGGGAAGCTCATCATCCTCCCTTACTCCATCATCATCATCATCATCATCTCCCCCACCTTCTTCTCTGTTAGAGTCCACGAAGGAAATCCATTTGTGTCATTTGGGTAGAGAGAGAGAGAGAGAGAGAGAGAGAGAGAGAGAGAGAGAGAGCACGAGAGAGAGCGAGAGAGCATGAGAGAGAGAGCGAGTGAGAGAGCAAACGAGAGAGAGCACGAGAGAGAGAGCACGAGAGAGAGAGCACGAGAGAGAGAGAGAGAGAGCACGAGAGAGAGAGAGCACGAGAGAGAGAGAGAGAGATGGGGCGGTGGAGTGATTGTTTCTGCAAACCACAGCAAATATCATCAGGTCTAAATTATTCAGAAGCTTTTGTACTAAAAGCTTTTTCGGTTGCTTTTAGCTCAGTGTGTAATGATGCCTGTGTGAAGAACTTGTTTCACTCTTTCTCTTGAAATTCCTCTCTCTCTCTCTCACACACACACACACACATTACTTAACACAACTGTACAGTCTTAATTAGCGCAGCTGTAATTACCTCGATCCAGATTCAGCCGTGCTCGCCATGTGCTTAGGGAAGCTAATAAAAATAAAAACTTCCAATATGAAACCATGCATTTGAACAAACTTATAAATATATATATGTTTTAAATGCTTACGAGTGAGATGTACTTGAATAAAAGAAATGTGTTGATTAAAAGAAAACACTTTTTAACTGCAGTGGGTAACGTCACAACAAAACGGCCGTCCCCAGCAGGAGCAGTAAACACCACAGCGCTTTAAACTTTATAAAGAGCTGAACTCTATAGGAAAATGATTTAATACCTTCACTGGCTCATTAACCCTTTCCTCATCACAAAGATAACCAGCAGGATATTTTGAGATTTGCGACAAAATGTTAAGAAAAAGAGAAATGAACATCCATCATTGGATCCATCAGGACGCACGAGGAGCATGTGCTGATGTTGGGGTGACTGAGCCAAAACTCGAGCAATTTATCGCTATCAGCCATTTCAAAACTTACTGGCTGCAAACAGTGTGGCTCAAGTCAATATTTATGAAAAAATTATTATTTCTTTGCATATTTTATTCCAAAAATAAACAAATAAATAAATAAATAAATAAAAAAAAGAAAGAAAAATAAGAAAAACAAAAACAAACAAAAAAACCCCATCCTTTTTCTTGCAGTTCAAATGGTTGGTATTTCGCGGTTACTGTTCAGTTGCCGGTGCGTCGTGTTTACTGTATGTTGTGCTTATACGGCGTTCGAGGGAGCGTTTGTATTTCTTTCTGCACAGACAACACAATCCTCTTTAAAGTACAAGTCAATTACTCAAGTTGGATCATTAACTCGCTCAACTCCATCACCGATACTGGCTGTACACTGCTGATTCCTAACTCCAGACAGGGTAGGCAGCACTTTCCTCAGTGCGTTACACCATCCTGATTCTGACCCAAAAACACGTTTTATTATACAAGTTTTCCGAAAAGTACTGAAGAACTAAAGAAAGCATTTGGACCACTTCTTCAACTTTTCCAAACGTCCCTGTTGATGCCCCCCCCCCCAAGTATAATCTTACTGAAGTACATTAGTTCAGAACATAAAAACCTGTACAAGAAATTACAATCAGTAGTAAAGGGGTGTGGCCTAAAGTGTCAGCCTGTTCAGACAAATATCAAAACGCACAAAATAAATAAGTAAATGTTTTGTTCTGTTTTCAGTAAGCGCTTAGTTAGGACGGTCATTCCCAACCAGATTCAATTCAGAATTCACCGACCTCCACGGAATGTTTGTGTAATGTGGTGGGGGGGAAACCGGAGAACCCGGCAGAAAAACTTGGGTTGGATGTTCAAAAGGAAGCCCAACTTCTTAACAGCGTGAAGTAAGCCGGGTGTAAAAGCGAGAGAGCTGATGTGTTTAAAAATTAATTTTCAAAATCACTTATTGTATTACTGAAAAGATGAGAGCAGCGCTAAGAGCCCGGGCCGCTCTCTGTTCCCTCCAGGATACACCTCCTCTTCTTCAGCAAGGGAAGGACCGCAGCAATTCAACACGACTACACGTCGAGGGGTGATTCAGCTCGATATACAGAGAGAGAGAGAGAGAGATATATATATATATATAAAAATAATATCAAAGAAATCCATCACGAAAATGGAATCACATCACAACACTGAAAGGAAAAAATATTAAATACTGCTTTTTTAAGTTTTGGGACGAGTTTAGCAATAAGAGCCATTTCTAAATTCCTTAAAAACATATCACGGCTCGGGTCGCTATTTTTCTGAATATTTATCTTTTTTGGGGCATTTTTCATCAAAACAACAAACAATGTACTTTTCCATGTCTACGCTGCAGCTCTGAATGTTCACTTGCCCCATTTCGTGTTGTGTGCTTTTTTCACGTGTGACGTTAAATGGAGTGTTTGTATTTTTAATAACAGAAAACACGACCCTCTGCTAATCCGCTCCACTTTCATTTTATCAAAGCAGTTTTTTTCAATTCTTTCACTGGACACTGATTAGCTCATGGACGGTGAAGTTGTAAGGACTGAATCTGTTAAGAACAAAGAGGCAGTGAGCAATATGTGCAGCCTTTTTGCAGAGTTCCTAAAAACTCTGGAAATTTGTTTAATGTTTTTGGAAGGAGTCTCCAGTCCCAGTGCTTTAAATCTGTTGCATTGCTTTGAGAGTCAGAGAGAGCAAGACAATCTGGTGAGTGAGGGACTGTTTAGAAGATGAAGCTCGAGTAAGAACAGGGACTCGGCCCTCGACAGAACGTTAAGAAAAGGCTGAGTCTGGATTAAAACCACCAGGTCCTAGAGGGATGAAGGAATAACTGGAAAGAGCTAAAACTCCTTTCCTGACACACACACACACACACACACACACACACACATCAGCATTGCGATCGATTTCCATGTAAGTTAAAGGTACAGGACGTCAGTGGGACACGGAGTTTAAAAGGCAAGAAAAGTGCAAGGCGGTAAAATAAAATTCAATAAAGAACTCACTTACCCCCCCACATCTACCCCCCACCCCAGTACAGATCTCTACAGCCGGTGGTTTTAGAGCTCCATCAGGACGATACTTCCTTTTCCCTCACTACAAGCTATAAAATACATATCATATCATCTTTATCACCCAAGCTTAATCCTGATGAACAGCTTTCCGCTGAACAACCATACCAGAGTTACACTGCTGCTTAACACCCTACATACAACACATCAACAAACAGTTATGTAGGAAGGGTGGGAGGTACAGACAAAATCTACCACGGTTTAATTACTTCATATCATGGTAACTGTGTACGTCACAATACAGGAACTTTTATTGTTTTATTAAGTCTAGACAGAAAAGTGAAATAATTCCAGTAATTACTATTTTATGACAGCGTGAAATTACAATGATGACGATATCAGCATGATTCCTGATAACGCAATACCAATAAAACTGACTTAATGATAAAGAATAATAATTATACCTGACTGAAATTACTTACAGGCTTCATGAGATGTTGTGGAAAATGAAATAATGGAGGTAGGGCACCCTGACGGAGCCGCACTGTCTGCCCTGATCTGTTAAACCAGCGCTGCTGAAAGTGGGTGGAACACGACCCTGCATGTTTCGATGGATCGTAGTTTTCTCTTCTCATGTTCACTAAGCACTTTTTAATAGTTCTGCCTTACTGTGAGGAAACCTGTTAATGGCAAGACAATGGCTTGATTTACAGTCCAGTGTACAGAATTTTATATAAATGTAAAATATACGTGCGATATGAAACCAATGTATAATTAAGATTAGGGTCGTGCACCTGCACATCTATTTATGTAAATTCACATTTGCCTAATCACTGAATTACATGGCCCAGGGACCGTTAATTTTAATAACAAATTATATAATTATAGTAACGAGTGTTATTGGTTAATTTTTAGCAGTAACAGGCTATAAAAAGTATTTTGGTTTTTCTCACAGGTGGGACGTTACAGGACATTTTGGCATAAATGGCATTAAATACATAAATTCTTCTTACTTATAAAATTAACAAGTTTCTTTCCTGTATGTTCAGTTAAATGCTGCACTAGACGGCATAATAAAATGTAAGAATAAGTTGTAAAGCAGTAAACTTCAGAGGGAAATGATGGTTGCTTAGACCAGCGGGGGACCACAGCAGGAAATGTTTTGGGGCTCGCAAGATGGCCGCTTAAGGATACCTGGTTCCTTCAGCTTCAGCAGCCCAGGTTTATTTTTATATCGGTGGATGGAGCCCAAAATTCATATTACAATAAGTAATTTCATATCAAAATAAATTACAACATGGCACATTTTCTGTAAACCTCAGTAAGTTATTAAACAAACAAATTAACATTTCCATTTTTATAAATAAAGAAAAAGTAATGTAGCAGGTAATTATGACAAATAATTATATAAAGAAGTGTATAAAAGTACTTCTGATAAAAATTCTGAAACTTTTAGAGCAGAAATGTAGCATTTTTAAATACTACAAAAATCTGAAAAAAACAAAAAAACAAAAACTAATATACAAATGAAAAATCATTAATCTGGTATTCATGCTAATTGGGTTAACAGTGTTGAAATTGTTAGCATTAACTGTTTAGGATCAAAAACAACAAGTTATCCAAACTTATTTTTGACCCAAGATTATATTATTAACAATTAGGGTCATGGGGACGCTGGTGACAGCCGACTCTGGGTGAGGGTGGGGTACACCCTGAACAGCTCACCAGGCCACTGGTGAATGAATGAATGAATGAATAATAAGAGTGTTTACTTCACTCACACACATCCTTGCCTTAACAATAAAATGAAATCCTTCTCCTGTAATTCGGCTGATCGAATGTTCGTGTGAATGCTCAGCATACAACAGGTAGCAAAGCTGCTGGCACAGCAAACTATGGACGAATTATACAGTCAAGACGGTATATACCACCACACTGTCACTGTGACTTTATGGATATCAAGATTACGCACAAGCTTTTCGCTGAAACATCAACAGCATGTGCAAATCTGATCTCTATTAAAACCTTTATTGATAATTTCCTGCTTTAAAAGCTAATTTCCTTTAGTGCATCAACTAGCTAAATAGCACACCACACATTACCATGTTACACTCTCACTACTTTATTTTTTTTATAAAAACACAAATATTCCTTATCACCACCACTCGAGTGCAGAGTCAGAAATTGGAAGAAACGATAACTTTAAAAATGTGCTGAGGAATAAAGAGAGATATTGAGAGATGCACAGCGGCGAAGTGAAGTACTAAAACAGAGCGGTACCTGTAGAACTGCAGCTGCCGCTTGGGGCTCCCGTAGCGCGCACTGAGGGCCAGCAAGAGAAATGGAAAGAAGAAAAGAGGAAAGGTTTAATACAGGAGCAAGAAGAAAGAAAAAAAAAGAAGAGCGAGAGATGCAGACGTCATGCATGAAACAATCCAGCAGTGATGATGGAACACTGAGCATTACGAGCGTGCACCTAAGGCCTCCTCATACCTGTGCGAAAAAAGAGGGGTTTAAAAAAAAGAAAGACTTGAGCTGCCTAGCAACTGGACGCTCCTATATCATAAAGTTCAGTAAATATCCAAACAGCACTTGCTAAAGGTTTTTCAACTCTTGCATACGGGTTCCTGTCAACAGCTAAATGATGCTAAATGGCTAAACAAAGCACATCTTGCTGAACTTGTGAGCATTTATGCTAAATTTAAGGCATACTAATGCTTACAAAGATGCTCTTCGTTGTCATGGTGACGTGGCACTGAACTTACCTAGCTAAACTCGCACCTTGCAGCCCGGTTTATTAGTCTGGTATATGTTCATTCTTCGAAAATCAGGGGTCAGCTAGCTTGTTTTTTGACGTAGATTAAAAGTGATTTTTGATAATGTGATTAGCCACGGTCGCTAACCAGCAGGCTTTGTAAAATCCGATTTAGCAAAACTTGACACTTATGATACTTAGCTATATAGAAAAGATGGTGCTCTTTGAACCTGCTATCCTGCTGTACTGCCTGTAAACATGAGCACTTGGTGTGAAAAGGTGTTGTATTTAATGGCATGCGGAAAAAACCCAAAGTGCTTATGAAAATGTTGACAATAATAAAACCAGCACAGTTAAAGAGGAAGAAAAAGCACAGTTTCAAGATGGACATGAAATCAAAACATAACGGAGGGACCACACATGAAAAACAATGCGACCACTTCTGAAAACACACAAGCACCGAAGTCCAGCACAGATACTCTTTTAATTTAAGTACTTTTCAGAGCCATGATGGTAGTTTAGAGCTCTAGCACCACCTGCTGTACACGGCTGCAAACTGCAACCACCAGCTCCATGTCAGTAGATTTTCAAGAAACGATCATCTCTGGCTTTACAACAAACTCAGCTCTACTGGATCGTGGTCTCTAACCCAGATTAAACACTTTTATTATAAATTATTTCAGTGGAGTTACAAAAATTCATAAAACTATTTATACAACTAAATATTTCTGTGAACTCAGTGTTAAGGTTTTAATTTTATGGTGTATGCAATATGTAGGAAGGGGAGTTTCTCAGAGCATTACTTAACACTGGAGAGCTGATTGGCCAATTTTCTTTTTTTTTCTGGATGCCTATTATATGAACAGGGTGGAATGCCAATAATACTATACCACAGAGGGGCGTTATACACACAGTGCTACCCGCTGCCTTCTACATAGATGAGCTCAGAAACACCATAATTATCTAGAAGTGATGCGATTGACAGGGGGCAAAGGAGCATGCTGCTCTTGCCTTCTCTCTCAGACAGCATGAAAGTCATCACATCTTATCTCATGTAATACATGTGTGAAAGAGAGAGAGAGAGAAAGAGAGAGCGAGAGAGAGAGAGAGCGTGCACTGACCTGTAGATCATGCCTGGAGAGCCAGTCTGTCGAAGAGAAAGGCGAGCAGGAGAGTCTGTGGTAGATTCTGGATACATGGGGGCGGGAGAGCGGGGAGTGCTGCCAGCCTGCTAAAAAGTTGCTTTCTCTCCAAACCAACAGGAGCGCTGTCTCTCACCTCACTGGGCCTCTGAAGAGAACAAATGCACACCAATCCTTTTATTCTGAACAAACATTACATAGCACTTTAACAATAAATACAAAGCAGCTTTACAAAAATCCTCATAAAAATTCATCCATAATGAACATGAGGAGAGAGAGAGGAAAAAAAGACGTGGGGGAGGAGAGAGAGGGGGAGGAGAGAGAGAGAGAGAGAGAGAGAGAGAGAGAGATCGGTCTATCAATTACTGTAAAAAAAATAAATAAAACTTTACATTATAGAATAGCGAAGGATATTTAAAGCTTAATAAAATGCATCCAAAAATTACAAAGAAATAGAAAAAAAATGTAAAAATTAAAAAAAAACCCACCCGCCCTCAAAACCTCAGAAATCACTCTACAAAAACGTGTGAACATTTTGGACCCTGGTTTTAATATGGATGAGACACTGTTGCAGTCACGCTGCAGTAATTCATACATGCCACAAGATGGCACTGGTTATCCATAATAATCATTACTGCCCATAGAGGAATGTTTGAAAATCTGATCGTCATCAATACACCAACAGTACAGCCAAGAATCCGACAGCACCACCACCCATCAACAGCACCACCACCACCGCCACCTCAGCGCCAACCTGACAAAAAGCAGATGAGGGAAGGACAGAGAAGGTAAACGAGACTCATGAGAATTTTATTCCCCCTTTTTAAAAATTAAAGGTTTCAAATTATCTTCTAAAAATCTTTAAAATTGATATTAAAGTAAAACGGAATTGAACGTAGTTTTAAATGAAATCCATCAGACTGGTAACGCCATTAACTGATCACATGACAGGGAACTTATTACAACATCAGCAGTTTATTAATTTCCCACCTTAAAAGAAAAACTCCCGTGGACAAAATGGTGGTACAGATCTTACTTCCTGTGATGACACATCGAAGAGGCGACTTCTGTAATAACAGAGGAAGCGCCACATCTGACACTACTTGGCGCCTCACCTGCACTTATTCCCTGCTGCTTAGCTAAAGGACTCGGTAATGAACACGCCGTGGAGCCTCTCGAGGTGATTTCGTCCTTCTGTTAATCAGATCTCACACTGGGAATCCGGTCTTTCCTCTTCACGAGGATTCGTTTAATGCAGGTTTACACGCTGACCCGACGACGTTGAGTACAGACAGAGGGAGAACTCCACTGGGCTCCTCCCATGTAATATTACGGCTGGCGGCAAATCGTGATACATCGTGCAAAATGTTTGCCACGATTAGCAAAGTCACCACGATTCCACCAAGATCATCACGATTTGATCCCGAAACCCCCCACGCTCATCACGATTCTCTCAAATCGTGGAGATCGCGGACATCATGCCCCAGTGAAAACTCGGGGTTACACGGCTCAGACCGGCAGGATTCTTCACCCCGAAATTTATCGGAGTAAACCCTGTCACTCTTCACTTGTTTCCCATTTAGTTTTCTCTCTGCATCAAGTCATCTTACATGTAAATATGAATGTAAATCTTTTCATGATCTCTTTTTAGAGAAATTTACATATCATGACAATAAACATACATTTTATCAGTGGGGCTAAAAACACAGACACGGCACCTCAAACCGCTTAACAAACCAGACTCTACATGCTAACCCACCTCACGTTCTTTCAGACAAACGCAAACTCATAACAGCTAAGAAAACAGGTTGATCATTAGCTTACAATTCTTCATCAAGTAAATGCAACTGATTCCTCGCTCACGTGATTTACGTCTTGGAGAACGTATTAATGTATTAAATTCTTCTCTTCTTCAGTTCTCTGTTTAGCAACTCATGTACGCAGAAAACATGTCCTCAACCCAACATACTTCCTAAAGACTGAGCGAAACGTTCCCCAGTGCAGCGGGTTTTACAAACAGATCAGAAGAGTACCGAGAACTCTTGGCTCACATAAATATCCCTGCAAAATGGGCACCAGCCCGCGGTCCATACAGAGCATTATGAAAGGTACGCTCAGTCCCAATATAGATAACAAAAGTGGTGATGGCGTTTGAGTTAACGCACGGAATCAAAATTCATGATGGCAGCAGCAGCAGCGGCCATATTGGATATCGGACAGTGATGAAAATCAGTCCCAACATCCACGCCAAAACTATTGATTGGTGATGGCGTTTGAGTTATTGGACAGAATAAAACTGCGGACAGACATCACGCGTGACGACACGTTCAACGAGCTGATGGGTAAAAAGCACCAGGGATCACTTCAAACACTAAACCCTGTATACAGTACAGAGGCGCAGCCAAGCAAACATTTAAATATTCAAAAAGGAAAAGGAGCGGCACGGTAACGTTGCATCACATGATGTAATTGTTCTCTCACACACACACACACACACACACACACACACACACACACACACAATGACTCAGCTGCTGCAGTTTTCAGTCCTGAAGCTAAACCTGTGAAGTGTGTGTATATATATTATTGTGTGTGTGCGTTGCAGCTAATCAGTGGTAAAGTGATACAGTGAGGTGATGGGGTACTGCAGCACTGCGGAAACAGAGCAAGTGTGTATTGCTGCAACGCAACCCCCCCCACACACACACACCTTTTCACACAGCTACTTTGTTAAAGCTTTAATGCTACACTGTACAACAACAAACGTGTTGTCAGTATAATGTGTCCCTGTCAGATTGTTTTTTTATTAAACCGGTCAAAGTGCTGAAAATGCTTTAAATCTTCAATCCTACGTTCTTAAGCGGCCCTGGATATAACGTGGGGAGCCCCGACACCAAACCGTGACACAGGAGAATTATGTGGCTGTGCTGCGGGTACGGCGATTTTAGTCAAATTCTTTATTTCTAAGAATCTGAAAACACACACGTGCACAAAACTTCAACTTTCCAAGCTGGTTTTCTCATCTACAAGCAATCCCATGAGGAGTTTACGAAGCGGTAGGATTCTCTCAACTGTACACAGATTATGTTTCACACAGTAAAGAGACAATAATATCAGAACAAACATATAAAAGTAGCAGAGAGAGAGTTTACATTTGGTACAGTGAGCTTGTCCTGACAGTCAGCTATTGGGTGACGTGAGCACGTAACGTAAACACCATAACTCAATGTGTTCATGCATCCGTACCCCTGGGTAAAATTTTAGAATCGATTTTAAGCACACACCATCATTTTGTTTTACCTATGTGCTAACTTTCAACTCAATAAATAATCGGTGCATTTTAAAGTTATTTTAAATCTCAGTTAAATATTCCTAAATCCCCATCTAACGTGTAACACAATCAGTGACACAACTGGCTTTTCCCATGAATTAAAAAACAAACAAAGTAACTGATAATTCAGGCTTGATTCACACAGCAAATTATTTGATTCTTACCAAGGTAAAAAAAAATATCTTAAAATAATGAAATTAACTCTTAAAACAAGAGAAATTATTTAATACTTCTCATTCTAAGTGTTCAATTTACACTTCAATCTTATTCCTAAATTTATCTTAATTCAAGAAATCTTGTCAAGTGAAATTTTCTTGCTGCATGAACAGATCATTTCACGTGATAAGATTTCTTCATTTAAGATTGTAAATAATGAAATTAACTCTTAAAACAAGATAAATTATCTAACACTTCTAAATCTAAGTTTTTTTTTTATCTTAATAGGAACCAAATAATTTGCAGCGCATTCATTACGGCACTAAATCACAAATTCAACTCAATATTTCACTCCATGCATTGCAAGAATGAGGATAAAATAAATCGATGTCAGCTAAAATGTTATTAATTAAAACAATGACCTGATTAAGAGCCCCTTAAATCAGAGCTTTCCAAAGAACCAAGTTTAGTCCGAAACACATACACAGCAGTTCTCATACGATTCACTTCCTCTCCGCGATGTTTCCGCCGTGTAACTTTGACACTAAACACCACGCACGGCACCTTATGGGAAAGTCGTGGTGCGTTTGCTCTTCTTTACCAACATTAAACAAGCACAATTCTGAATTTTGTCGAGCCCTGAACACAACTGCACTCTGCTTACTGATCCCACTGAGCAGAACGTGTTGAACGGGAGGGAAAAAAAAATGAAAAAAAAGAAGAAGAAAAAAAAAAAAAAAAAAGAGTCTTTATCTGCGTACAGGAGTCATTTCTTCTCAAATCTGATGTTCAATAGTATTTGGGGTGATGTTAAGAGAGAGAGTTACCCCTCACTGATGGGGTTTTTAGGCTTTTTCAAGCCCTGAAATTTAACTCTATCCAGCACTGGAAACCGCTGGGAACTGAGCGTCCGCCCCAACCTTCCTACCGCCGAACTTGTTTTGCGAGACCCCACACCCACCCGCTTTTTTAAATTAGTGTTTATTCTAGTAAGAGTATATATGGCTTATAATACAATTTATTTACTTTATTAAATGAATTAGTTTTTATAATGAGTTTTTATTTTATGTGGATTGGAGCTTTTTATTTGGCATGACACATGAAACGCTGGGATGTTGGCTGTCAGGGATCACATGATATAACCTTAGTCAAATTGCATTATGGATAATTATGAATCAAGAAAATGTATATAGCCACATATTAATAGACAATTATGAACGTGTACAAAACATTATTATACAGAAGAATGTAATTTTACATTCACTTTTTCTTTTTTTTTTTTAACACATTTTTTTGCATTGGTACCCTTAATCTTTTTCAGAATCTATTTTAGGCACGCTGAAGCTAAAAACGGAAGGATAACACACGCCCATTGCGGCTTATTCCACGCCCACAAGAGATGAACTATAATTGACTTGTGTTGCCGGTGTGACCCACTTGTGCTTCACAGATAAACTCTACACTTTTCCTATAAAGCAAAGCACAGAAATTCTAACCAGTCGAGATTCTGGATTGTTTTGAAGAAACGTTTCAGCCCTTGATGACGCAAGATGCGCAAAAAACTCTACACACTTCAGGAAAGTGGTTCTTATTGTGAAATTCTGTGAGTGAATAATAATTTTGCTTCATAAAATAACAGAACTTTACCTAAAAAAGGTGGTGCTTAAGTTTAGGGTCTGGTGCATCATGGGAAAAGAGAAAGAAACATCACATTATCATTTGGGACGTGCTTTGATACACGTTATGAATCATGATTATATAAACAGAATTATTGTTATGTGTTAAAATGGAGTAATACTTCGTTTTAATGTCTACAAAAAGATATTTATCCACTTACAAAAAGGTTTGTAAATCTGAAAATATTTTTAAATCCAATCAGATCCAAACATCTTTTACACACACATTAGTAAATATTATTACACTTCAATCCTTGTGACTTTTATTTATTTTTATTTATTTGCCAGTTCAATATCAATACACTAAAAAAAGGATGTATTAGTTTTTAATGCAACATAACAGAACTTACATATGTAGCAACCTGACTATCTTCGTACACACCATGCATCACAGAACTCGACACGACACGATCCCTAAAACACCTTTTCAGGTAATAGATCTTTCTAGCACGCTGAAAATGAGCAGAACCCACGTCCTCCACGGCTGAGGTTTTTCACCTGTCTTCGAGAGAAGGTGACGACTGAGCAGGCTGGGAAGCACAGTAAACACCTCAACCCTTCTGATCAAGGTGAGAAGTGCTGCAGGGATAAAAAAAATAAATAAATAGGAAGTTACAGCTGGCTCTGCAGAAATAGTCAGCACAGAGTCTGTCTGTAGGTTCCTCCCACACGGTCATCATCAGAAAGCCGAGTGTGCTTTTAGATGTGATGTAGCGATGCTGATTACAGTCGCAGTGCAGCTCAACGGCGCTCAGAGAGAGACGCGCGCTCACGGAATGGAAACGTTTATATAAGTAACTTATTTAAATACGCTCCTAATACAAACTCTCCCAATCAGATCATGTTGTTATCACTCAAGATCAAAGTAAAAAAGCGTGAGCACTTGAATTCCTGTCTTTTCTACATTCATACGACACGCCACTCACAGTGAGCTCTTCTGGGCATGTAGCCGGGCTAAAATGTATAATGTACGATTCAACTGTTCACGTTATCACTACTTGTACATGTTCACATTACCTGATTAGCAGCACAAATTATCTCTATAGGCTACTTTATACAGATGCACACGACTGCTCACAAACAAAAATCATTTCTATGTATATAAACTATCCTCGTAACTTCATCTCTTTACACGTGCAATGAGAAGCCATGCACGAGGAAAAGGTGAAACCGCGCACACACACGTCAAACACAACTGCTGAGGTTTGCGTTGCAATTTACTAATAACTTTGAGAATGACGAGCATAAAACCCTCTTCTCCAGGTTCTGGGGTCAGATTTAAAATGATTCCAACACATTTGACATATTCTAACATTTCCTCTCCCAAAAGCACGGCTAGACCCATGTTCATGTGTGTCAGTAACCTGGTCTGTACTCACGGTGATTAAACTCCAAGCTGCTCGAGGTTTATTTTTTCCTATTATTTATTTTATGCTCCACTTTGTGCTGTATTTTGAATGTAACTCAACACAGCGTTTACATGATATCCGTTTGCAGTAATGCTATATGTTGATATGGAATATCTCTGGTTAGTTTGGGTCGGAGCGAGGATCCACGTAAGGTCAGAGTTCTTATTCCATCCTCACAGTTTAACGTTTGACAAGTTAAAGGTAAGTTAAGTAAACGGACAGGTTATAACCTCCACTATTATAACCACACTTTGAACCGTCCGGCCACCATATGCTCAGGACAATATCACCACATGATGTTCCTGTACCTGGAGAGAGGACGACTGTACGTAGCCTAATAGCTCAGTTTTAAAGTTTGCATTGAGTTCCAGGTAGAAGATGAAGTACAGGGGAGTCTTTTGGAAATAAAATGGAATCAGATCCACGATGTCTTTCTCAAACCATGTGTTTCCTGTACGCGAGTGTTAAAGACCCAGGCCCTGCCCGCAATCATAGTAATAATAATTAATTAATTAATCATCTTTTTTTATATCTTTGGAAATGGTATATCTTCTTCTGTTTAACACTCGATCTCAGACTTTTCCACTCTCTACCAATCGCTGCTGCGCCGCCGAGTTATCACACATGCGCAAGATCATTCCACACGACACCGAAATGATATCCACTGTAAATAATTGTACAGTTACACTTTACCACTCTACTAACAATAAACTGTCAAGTCCCCCTGCTTCAATCCGTGACATAAAGAGCATATAAACGTGTTAATACATCACAAACCGGAATGTTCCTTCAGCACGGCTGAATTATGAAACAGTACGTGTCTCCTACACAGCTGCAGTGAGGTTGGGGAAGCCCTCGCTATCCCTCACTCACTCCTCTCACCAGAAACGTCACGCTGTGCCAGATTCACGCCTCTGCGCTTGGCTAGGCTGAGTGTGCAGCTACGCTCGTTCTGTTGGTTCTGCTAACAACAACAACAACAACAGCACTGCTGCTGAGGTGATACGCATCACTGCAGAGATTCAACACCGCTGACTTCATCACATCCACAACCCGAAGTCCTGCTTCCCTCCAGGGTTTCACCTCAACGGTGTAATGATATCATGATGAATTAGGTCCTGATTAATGAATGAATGAATGAATTAACACACTGATCATCACGGGTATCCTTTACTCTTTTTAAACACAGTAAAATAAGCAGGTTTATTATTTCGACAGAACGTTTGTCTTTCACCTTCTTTTAAAATGTTAAATAATTAATTTGTAGGAATCAAATACAGTTAACTCAGTAAAAACTATTTTTTTAAAATACGAGACACGATTCTTTCACTGGAGAACAACTTTTCTGATAACGACACCGATACTCAAACACTGAGTATCAACCAACACTGAGATCCGGCTGATACGATTTTCTTAAAAAAAAAAAACTGAACTTTAAACTAAGGCCATTCTTTTTTATTTCTTGTTCTATGATGTAAACCCAAGACGGGGGAAACAAAAAAAAATCCATTTTAAGAACAGGTGTTTTATTTTTTCCTTAACACAAGAAAAGGTATAATATAAACATTTTCTTTTGGTCTCTTAAAGAAGCCTGAACCAGTACTTTAATTTGAACCTTTAATATTAAAATACACTGTCCTGTCTTTAAGCTGGTGGTTAACACGTAATAGGTTTCGTACTCTGTTGTACATGTTTCTCATGCTGGTACAGAACCGTTGTAATGGGAATGCGTTACTCATTTGAGTAGAAAGGCTTTTAATCCAATCACGTTGAGGAATCGCATAACGTTTCTGGCACATAACTTCCAGAAGGGAAATAAATCTATCGGAACTTTGCTTTTAGGTAGTGCCTAAATCTTTATATTAAGCCGTCCTCCACGGCTGAGGTTTTTCACCTGTCTTCGAGAGAAGGTGACGACTGAGCAGGCCGGGAAGCACAGTAAACACCTCAACCCTTCTGATCAAGGTGAGAAGCGCTGCAGGGATAAAAAAATAAATAGGAAGTTACAGCTAGTGCCTAAATCTTTATATTAAAATTCATTTGTAATTCGGCAAGTTAAAAACAGCAAGAATTTATTAAAAAAATAAACAAATAAATAAATAAACAAATAAAAAAAAATTTAAGCTGACACGTTTCCCAATTTTATTATTATAAATTTTTTTTTAGAGATCGCAAATATTAACATCAGCGGATCCACGAAAAAAGGAATAATAATAATAATAATGATAATTATATTAAAATGGCCTCATGCTTTTGTAGCTAAATGAACACATCCATGCCTAAAATCCCTATAGTCACACCCCAAAATTCTGATAGCAATGCCCAAAAATCCCCTCAGCCACGGACCAAATTCTAGAGACGTACCAGCCGCAATTTTCCTAGCCAAACTTGGTTTGTGATTTTTCTGTCAGTGTGACCCATCTGTACTGTGCTTTGATTCGGCTAAAAGCTCTGAGACTGTACAGCTAACAGCGTCTGTTCAACATTCTCATATAAACACAAAAGTTAACAGTGCTCTGTAAAGGTATTAAAGGAAAACTAAATTCAAAAAACTTTTTATAGCTTATATATAAAAAATAGTTTTGGTTTATTGTATGGGAAAAGAAGAAGAAGAAAAAAAAGCTGTGTGTATGTATGGTCCATTTTAAAGCGTGATGATGATACTACCTGCGACACACTGTGAGGGTCTGTATTTCTTATTCATGCACCATAATAATGATTTATGATCCCGAGATAGCGAACAGTGTCTTATTATCGGGGAAACGTGGTAGCTTTTAGCCGAGCTTTGACATGAGGAAAAAGAAATACAGCCAGCACCGTCTTCGCAAAAGGAAAATGTTTGTACTTCGGATTTTCCGGGCAAGAAGGAGCTTGACATGTCATGTGCAAAATAAAAGTCAAGTATCTCTGGAACATTTCACATCCCCGAGCCCACATCTTACACCATCGCCCGGAGCTAAAAGAACCGGAGCAGCAGCACGACCAACTCCATCACTTCACTAAACTCCCAACCGACTCACCTACATCTACAAAACCAGCTGTGTAGTAATATCATTTCTTTCTCTCTTATAGAAGAGTCGTTCCAGCTTATAGAAGAATGTAGTTACTCGTGAAATTGGCTCCCTTTGTTTGTAATGGTTATGAATCAAACATCAGTTTGAATCAAGAATCGATTCATTACCCCAAAAATCGGAATCGAATTGTATCGTGAGTTGTTGTTCGATTCACATCCCCAGTAGGTTCTGTAAACACCCCTGGGATCTGAACCTTCTCTAAACCAACTTTAAGTGCTGTTTTAGAAGTGCCTGCTGTCTGCTCTTCGCTCCAAAAGCCTTTAAATGCAGTGATGGTTGGAATGCTCTAGCTCTGCGGTTTCCCCTTGCCAGCTTCTCTGCACTGGGCACGTTCAGCTGGGTGATGGTGCTTTGAGTGGGTCATTAGGTTTGCTGTTCCCTTACATGTATTACATATTACACGCTTTATGTCTTCACTCGGGGTAAAAAACTTCTATACTAAGGATGTTATCCTGTGGCTTTAAGCGTGCGCACGACTGTGACATCGTATACGTATGCGTGACTGACATAATTACCTGCACCAGAACCATAATAACTGGCTCACAATGCTGACGGGACGATGCTACAAAGTGATCTGGTCAGCAGCCCAAAATCTTAACCATTATCCCAGATGGAAGTAGTGCTTTTTTTTTTTTTTTGGCTGTTAAACAGAACTAGACTACTTGAGACAAGGATTTATTTTACACTCCGACATCTGGCTAAAATCTGTGATTAATTTGATTTAAATGCACCCAGGGCACATTTCAAAGGATGCTCTCAGCATTCTCTCCAAGATAATGCACCGCTAAAAGGATGAGAAGCCAGAAAGGCCCACTGATCTCATTAAGCAGTTTCCTGGTTTCACATGGAGCCTTTGGGTCGGGTCTGGATGGAGTGGGGGGGGTGGTTGTAAGGAAAGTATAAGAATCTGGTGTGTAATTTACAACAACTAAAATGATATTACAAGCAGAATTCCTGAATTTGACATTTCCATCTCCTGTTTAACGGAACCTTCCCTTCCTCCAGATCATTCTAACATTCAGATAAACCCTGCACTCCGACTGGAGGGGGAAATGTGTGAGAATGTGTCGAGGTCTTAAAACACCTGCGCAGAGGTGCGGTGCGGTGGGGTGGGGTAGAGATGATGGAGAGGCCGCAATAAAAACGTACAGGTGAAACGGTCTCCACAGCTGCTCTTAAAATGCAAAGCACCACTACATGGGAATGAAATAAATAGAAACGTCTATGGATAGTTTCAAACCACAAGCCATGAATAAAATTGCATTGTAACAAACCATTTTGACTTTAATTTTATGAACAAACAAAGAGACTCTTCCTTTACTTCCACCTTCCCTTCAGCTGAAGTCTTTCGAACACATCAGTCAGTCAGTCATTAAAATCCCTGTAATGTTTGGGGAACTTCTTGATGACACTGAACCGAACGTGGCCTGGAGATGAAGGAAATGATGTGCTGCCCAGAAATTGTAGGTAATTTGCATTTATATTATTTGCACTGAGACGTTCATACAGTGTGGCACAGAGCACAGCTGCCTGCAGCCTACATAGCAACAAGTAGCTCACCATTATTACACCAACAATACATTTATTGCACCTCAAACACGCAGACCAGCGGGAATTCTCCAGGTTTTCCCCAGCAGCCATTCCTACACTGCATACCGGAACAATCCACCTGCAAACTGCAACCTTCTTGTCAACTGATGAAGTACCACTTCAGCCTACAGACGTAGCAGGTCATAAGAACAAACAAACAAACAAACAAACAAACAAACAGACAGACACAAAAAGGGCTTTTTATGGATTTTTGGAAGATCTAGAATGACCACATGCCTGCACTGATGGAATTAAGTTCAGGTTGAATTGTTCAACCCACCAGCCACGGCAGTCACCTGTGACATTCAACAACAGACGTAATTGAGCCTCTCTGCTCCACTCAAACATTTTAACAGGGAGACTGACAAGGAGGTTACCATGGTGATTTGAGTATAGAACTAGCTACCAACAGATAAAAAGGGTCTCCTCAGGTTAAGTAGCCCAAACTAACGACAGAGCAAACATAAAATATTAATAAAAAAAAAAAACTCCTGGGGCAGTTTTGGCCCGGTGTAGGGTGCTGGTTTACCGGTCCGGAGTTCAAGTCGTTACTGCTGCCCCCCACCACCGCCACCACAGCTAACTGGGTTATCAAATGCTGGCCATGTCTCTTACTGTCTGTGGTGAGAGGAATGTAAAAGAACCATTACTGTCGTTCGTAAAGGTTAGGTCATTAGGTTGCCGTCAGCGTGTTACTGCCCTGCGATGGCAGGGCGAGCTATCCAGGGTGTACCCCGCCCTTTCCCAGAGTTGGCTGAGCTGGACGCTGGCCTGCCCGCGAACCTAATTAGGAAAAAGCGCTTCAGAGAATGAATGAATAAAATTCCAATGCTGCCATAAAGTAACTTTATGATTACGAACAGCAGCGTAAGGAAGCTGCTTTTCCACAGGCAACGGGAACACGCTGAGCCACGTTCCTGTAAAATGACCGAATAACCCACATGGACGCTACTGTTCGATTCTGATTGTGTTCACACAGCAAGTTGCGCCCAGATCAAGATATACTGGGACAAACTGAGCCACCTCAAGTGGTGCAAGTGGTGTTACATGCACAGAATTTTTTAACTTCACTGGCTCTGTAGATTCTGCATGTTGCTAGGAACCCTGCCTCGTGCTCGTTCTGTGATAGGCTCCCTCAGTACAGGGTGTGTGCGTGTGCGCAATACTTGCTTTTCTCCTCAATAATTTACTTATGAAAAATCTGACAGCACAAACCACTGTCTGCTGTAAAGTTTATCTAAAACCTAATGTGACGAAAGGCAGTAGCACAACGCGCTTATTTCATTATCTCGGACACTCACAGCCGAGTAAAAGAACTATTAAATAAGAAAAAAACAAACGTATACATATTCTGAGAGGTGGATGTGCCCACCGCTACACCACAGTGCTACCCTAAAGATTTTATTAATAGCCCACATCACCCAGCCCCATTTCCACCTCTCTTTTGTTCAATCTCAAATTGCAAAATCTCAAAATGCTTTGTGAGCAAGTGAAGAAACTGAAAAATGTCTATTGTAATACTTCACTATTAATTTAAATTACTTGCTAAGCAAACATACACCAATGGAGTTACAGTACCCTCTTAAGCCATTCCTCTGCTAACTATGACCATGTACACCAAACACATTATGGTGCTTTCAAAAAATGTACAAAAAATAAACTGTTAGAAAAAAAATCTAACCTACAAGTGCATCTTGCCAGCAATTACAAGGAGTTTACTTTTTTTTTTAAATCTAAAAATAGGTTTATAATACAGTGTTGTGTTAGGATTTCAGCATGTTAAAAAATAAAAAATAAAAAAACAACAAACAAACAAAACCCCCCAAAAAAAACAGGTGGAGTGTAGATCTGCATCCTGGACCCCTGACGAGCAGGGATCTGTCCTCTCAACACACACACACACACACACACACACACACACACACACACACACACACACACACACACACACACACACA
>JAOUQZ010000001.1:12436285-12457629 GCA_028564935.1 Neosilurus hyrtlii
AGAGAAAGAGAGAGAGAGAGAGAGAGAGAGAGAGAGAGAGAGAGAGAGAGAGGGGTTGTTAGGTATGCTCATAACTGTGTAATGGTTACTATGGTACACTAATAGGAAACCACATATTACACGTGATCTTGAGTGACCTTGAAAACCCCAGCCATCTTGGAAATGCTTTAAATTAGAATGTTTTTTAAACTAATTTGGTGACATCTGAGCACTACAGAACATATCGGAAGACAAACACATGCGTAATTAAAACCAGTACCATATAGGACCTGAGAGTGCTTCTCAAATTTCTGATCTGCTTGCACTCTTAAAGGTTCTACATAGAACCTCTTTAGGCCAACAAGACCCCAACCAGTAAATCAAGAGAGTACCAAGATAGTTGAATGTTAAATTCTTGAAAGTTTCTATATAATACAGAGAAAATAACGATAATAATAAGCATCTTATCCTGTTAAAATACATACTTGGGGGGAAATGGTTCTTTAAGTGCTAATGGGGTTCTTAAAAGGGGTTCTACTTAGAAGCTGATAGGAAAAGACTGGTTTGTAGAAGGTTGTTGAAGAATTGTAACAGCTTTTACAAGGTTTGTTGTTAAGGAATCTTAGCTTGCACTTTTAAGGATTGCCTCTGTGACACGAAGAGAAATGTCAGAAAGTGATGTAAAGAAAAGTGGGCGGGTACCCCGGATGGGTCTGGAAGCTATGCCAGCTCCCTCTAAAATTCCCACGATGAGGTCATACATCACCGTTCACTAAAGCTGCTGTTTACTTATAATTATGATAATTATAATATTATTTATATAATTATATATATAATTATCAGTTTATTCTGTAGTGGAACTTCCTGCATGCCGGCGTGGAGGGTTCTTGTTTTGAAAAGAAAATAAAGAATAATCAGTGTGAGAGAACTCAACGTTGCATGTTGCAAGAGGCCAGTGTTTTGATATGGTTTCTCTCTGGCGGGGGATAGGGGCCTACGCCTGGGATCGGGGACAAGAGACCCATAAAGAGATTAAATCTCGATCCGTTCTAATAAAATCCAAAGAAACCAAACAGTTCTTGTGTGAACAGTCTGGGGATCTACCTGAAGGCAGTGTGAGGGTTAATTGGAGACGCCCCAGAGCGATACCGTACAGGGAGGGAACCCGGGGCAGATCCGGTTCTCACATAAACACTGCCGGGAAAATCAGAGAAGAAAATAAAGCGAGGCTTAAAATGTCATGTTGTAATGGATTCTTGTTCGGGGGATTCATGTGAGGGATTTAAATTAGAAATGTAAAGATCATTTAAAGTTCAATGGGAATTAAAGTTCCTCTGCTTTCTTCATATTAAAATGTTCTTATAAAAACACTTAGTTATTGAATTCTACATAAAATCTTTTAAATATTCTTAGATAATTAATCTCAGAAGTGAAACTTGTCACCTGCTCGGATGGAGACACAATACACAAATCTTCTTCTCCTAGAATCAGACTGAACAATTTCATATTTGTTGTAACAAACATCATCATTCATTTATTCATTCATTCAATTTCCAAACCACTTAATCCTACTGGAAGCCTACCTCAGCCAACTCTGGGAGAAGGCAGGATACACCCTCAAAAGCTCACCGGTCCAATGCAGGGCCAACACATACACCTAGGGGCAATTTGGAACCACCACCAAGGCAAGCACAGGGGGAACTTCAGACAGAAATGTCCTCGCTGAGTCCGGGACTCAAACCCAAGACCTTCTTGGTATGAGGTGGATATGCTAACCACTACACCACCGTGCCGTCCCAACATCACGATGACATATTAAACATATAAACGGATTTAGAACAAAAAAGCCTTATAAGCCAGTTAAATCCAGTGGTTGGTTAATAAAAGCAGAATTGTTTTATTGAAACACTGTCAGTAAACTACAAACTCTTGGGCTGCAAGAAGGTCCTGGGTTCGGTTCCCGGCCTCGGGGTGTTTCTGTGCTGAGTTGGCATGATATCCCTGTGCTTGTGTGGGTTTCCTCCGGGTACTCTGGTTTCCTCCCATAGATTAAAAACATGCACAGTAGGCTGATTGGCTGTTCCAAATCGCCTCTAGGTGTGAGTGTGATTGTGAGTGTGAATGCTTGTATGTGTGTGTGTGTGTGTTGGCCCTGCAATGGTCTGGTGAGCTGTCCAGGGTGTACCCCACCCTCACCCAGAGTCGGCTGAGATGGGCGTCAGCCTCCACGCAGCCCTTATTAGGATTAATCGGTTCATAAAATGAATTAATGAATTACAAACTCATATTTACTAAAAGTTTTAAATCAAAAGTGCTCGATGACTTTTATTATAAACATGCCAGTAATTTTGAAGCCGGTGTTTTGAAGACACAAAACATTTAACATTTGGAAAATCATTTAATTTTCAAACAGGGATCCTTCAGAAAGAAACAAGCGGGGACACTCATAGAGATTTACAAGATGTCTGGGGTTTGACCTTAAAGGTCATTTAAGGTCAAAGGTCACTATCTCATTGTAAGTCCATATATGGTTTCCTATGAGTGTTCCATAGTAACGGCATGTCTATCAACGCTTGTATTGAAGTTGTAAGCCCTCTGACTCCAAAACATTGCAATCTTGCTCTGACCTTCACCTTTGACCCTGACGTTTCAAATTCAAATCATATCTGAGACTTAGGTAGGGTAGTGTCCCAGCCAAGAACGTTTGTGCAAAACGTACACAAAACAAACAAACAGATAGACAGACAAACAAATGGTGGAGATAACAATAACTCTACCGCTGATCAAGCAGAGATCCTGTCGCCACCTGGATGTTGATTATTTTTCTGTAACAGCACACTGTGTAGTGTTTTAGCGCTTTTACATCACAGCAGTTGACGTCATACCTTTTATGGTATGAATCTCTATGAAATAAGTTAGACCCAGTGTTGAACAAGCACACTCATTGAGGGGGAGGGTGCCAATATTTTGGGAGGGCACTGTACATAAGGAGTGGCGCCTTGTCGCAATGGTTTGTTTTGTTCTTGTTGTCTCTGCTTAAGTCTCACACACACACACACACACACACACACACACACACACACACACACACACACACACACACGCTCCCTACTGTAGGCTTTGTATTGAAAAGTTGGCCAAACTTTGTTCACCTTAATTTCCTTACTGTTCTCTGGGATGAGAATAAGCTCCTAACACCCGTACATTTTCATTCTCCTGACCTACCAAGGGTCTTCAAATGAGACTTTATGTTTCATACATGCGGCATCTCAGGTTGCAGCTACTGCAAATGAAATTGATTCCCCTCCCCGTTTCTCTCCAACTTCAATTCGGACTCCAGCTGCGTTTCCCGTATGGAGCAGTAATGAGAGAGAACGCGCTCGATCTAAAGCCGGGTCGCATCACAACATCCAATCCTTTCATTAACTTCCACGCAAACACACGCTCCCCGTCTCCTCCGGACGTATCTGAATAAAGCTGTGGCTGCACATCGTGTCTGTGTTGTCATAAATATGGATGTAAGAATATAATGAAATTCATTACAGCGCACTCACTCGGTGGTATAGACAACACGAAAATGGAATGGAATAAGATAAGAAAGTAAACAGACCTGAGACCACGTCTGTAATCATTTTATACCAACACTCTCTAAAGGGCGCTGTGATATTTACACAAAACGGTTTTGATTTCTGACCTGTTTAACAAAAAGGAACCAATCAAAAGTCTTCTATTCATTCATTTCCTAAGCCGTTGTGTGCTCGCTAGACCATTGCAGGGCAACACACATACAACCATTTACACACATACTCACACCTAGGGGTGATTTGGTACACCCACTAAGCCTACTGTGCATGTTTTTGGATCATGGAAGGAAACCGGAATACCCAGAGGAAACCCACGCAGGCACAGGGGGAACATGTAAACTCCACACAGAAACGCCCAGAGCCCGGGACTTGAACCCAGGACCTTCTTGCTGTGAGGCGGACACCACCACCGCGCCACCGTGCCACCCACCAATCAGAATCCACCCTCTTCTACATATCTGAGCTCAACAAAGTCTACAATTGACAAGTGTCTTTGTGACTGACAGGAGAGACAGAGTATGCCCCTCCCACCCAGAAAGAATAGGCATTTTTTCTATTTTCTCGGTTTACGTAAATATAACATTATTTGGTTGCCTCCTTAGATGGTATTTGTAAGTGTGTGAGTGTGTGTGTGAGTGTGTGTTGTGTGTGCAAATGTTTTCTTGGCCAAACTGAATAAAAAAAATTCTTGGCAAATTTATAAAAGGTTCACTGATTGCATTGTTGCTGATTTGTTTGTTGCTTACAGCATAGCTAACATCTATTTAGCCCCCACCCACAAATCTCCATAAAAGGTAAGGCTGACAGAGATATGAAAAGAACAACATAGTGACTAAACGGTGATCTTTCTGCACCGCAGCTCAGTCTTATTTGTCTTAATTTCCATCCGTTGGACAAACCACTTAATCCTATTGGGGTCACGGGGAGGGCGGCGCCTATCTCAGCCAGACCATCGCAGGGCATCACACATACAACCATTCAGACAAACATTCACACCTAGGAACAATTCAGAACAGCCAATTAGCTTAATGTGCATGAAAGTGGAGTACCCAGAGGAAACCCACGCAAGCGCAGGGGGAACCTACAACTCCACACAGAAACGTCCTCGCTCCCGGGACTCGAGCCCAGGACCTCCTTGCTGTGAGGTAGACGTGCTAACCACTATACTACCGTGCCATAAACTTGTCTTAATTTATAGTTGTGAATGAATATTAAATAATTTACAAATAATTTTTGAATAATGTTTATTGGTAATGTTTATTAACGCAGGTTATTATGTAAATTTATTCAAACACTCAGGGATATATAAGGGTAACTAACCATATTTACCTGCATAAATGCTCCTACAAATATTTTATAAATAAATTAATTCACATCCATCTCAAGTGTAAAAGAGAAAGTGTGTGTGTGTGTGCGTGTGTGTGTGTGTGTGTGTGTGTCGGCTCCAGGGTCTCAGGTGTGTGTTATCTCGGTCAGTGCCTCTGGGAGCTCCTCCAAAGCGCTGCTGCTGTAAATGATTCACTAAACAGTCCTGTGCTCAATCCTGCATTTTAGGAGGAAAATCAATTATTTGACCCCCCCGAACATTTCACACTGCATTTTAAACCCGGACACAAAGCTCTTCTCTTCTCTTCATACAATTCACACAACAATGACCGGCACGCTGATGCTAACACACTGTTAGCTTTCACAGCTTCACTAAGCCACACTAATGCGCCTGCTGGAGAACATATTCCCATCCACGACAGCGAGCGAGCATTTAACCTCTTCCGCAGCTGACGGCGACGATCTGACAGCTCTAATGAAAGATGATTACCGGGAGGCATCCGTTAATTTGGCCCTAATCACGACAAAAAGGAGAGGCAGCACTTAACAGCTGTGAAATGGCAGCCGCTGTTCGGAAATGAGGCTCTGGGGAGTAGAGACGAGAAAAAAAAAACAGGTCCGAGGGCGAGGGGTTAGAGCCTCCGCTGTCATTACCTGCCTGCTATTGTAGCGCTGCTGCACGCGGCTTAGCCCACGGTAACTTTATAGCACTGTATTTGTCCGCCACTTCACCTGGAGAAAGGAGAATTGGTTTGCCGTAAAGCTCTTGTGATCCAGGTGAGAAGCTGACAGTATGGGCTTAAGCTCAGCTCTTTATCTGCTGAGTGCCAGGGGATTGCACGTCAACCCTCGTTAGGCTGATGAGGGACAGGAAGTCCATCTGTGTTGAAGTATTAGTGGATACAAACCCACACACACACACTTCTGACCTTTGCTTAACAAAAATGCTAAGGATGGAGAGATACGGTTAACAAAAGAACGCCACGATTAGCACAAATGTGGAAAGACACCAAATGTCATGACTGTGAAAAGAAAGAGTTCCATCCGAATCAAACGAGTAGCAGAAGAGCGCTGATGATTTCTCTACAACAACAACACTGACAGTCATCCAAAATTACAGGTTTACGTGCATTAAAGGGACGGCGTCATGGTGGGATAAAGAAAACAGCATAAATAACATCACTGGGGTTATCGAAAAAGACAAAAGCATTTACATCGTACTGTATATACGGTATATATATTATACATTCTAGATTCGTAAAAACTCATTTGCTCGGAGTTTGCAAAAGGATTTCAATCTTTGAAAAATATTCAGCACAAGATTTCAAAAGGTCCATGTTCCAATCCGGGCGGCACGGTGACGCAGTGGTTAGCGCGTCCGCCTCACAGCAAGAAGGTCCCGGCTTCAATTCCCGGGCTCGGGTGTTTCTGCGTGGGTTTCCTCTGGGTACTCTGGTTTCCTTCCACAGTCCGCAGGCCTGGTTCGATTCCCGGGCTCAGACGTTTCTTTTTTTTTCTTGGGGGATTTTCCCTGTTTTTCTTCCCTAATTTTAGTCGTATCCAATTCCCCCAACCGTCAAGTGTTGCCTCTCTATCATATACAACCACCACCAAACACGGAGGGGTGTAAGCATGCACATGCCCCCTCCATGACATGTGACCCGCCTTTTTACTAACTGCTGCGCATGCGCATTTGGAGGCAGCCTAACACACTCAGAGGGAAAGTGATATCTACCCTTCTATACGAATGAGCTCACAGTCGCCCGTGATTGGCTGGTGATCGATGTGAGTGTATGCCTTCTTCCTGCTTGGCCAATCAGCTCCTATGGACTCCTGGTCGCGGATGGCTGCAGCATCAACCTGGATTCGAACTTGCAAGGTTGATAGTCATGCACCTTGTCAATGTGCCACTTCGGGGTGGGCTCGGGGCGTTTCTGTGTGGAGTTTGCATGTTCGTGCTTGCGTGGGTTTCCTCCGGGTAACCTGGTTGGACCCACAGTCCAAAAACATGCACAGTAGGCTGATTGGCTGTTCGCCAATTCGCCCGTAGGTGTTAATGTGAGTGTGAATAGTTGAGATCCCGCGACCCAAATTAAGATGAAGTGGCTTAGAAATAATGAATAAATGAATGAATGTTCCAATCCATTCCCATCTGTTCCATATCAGGTTCTAAAACTTTAAACTCCTTTTGACTTGCAAGATAAAAAAAAGGTTATTTTCCAAATACAGACTAGTATTTTGGACATCCGTCGCATATTTACAAGACTTTTCTGGCCAACTGTATTTGAGGAAAATCTTGACATGACTCCTTTAAATTACATCTTTGAAAAATGTTATTGTTACTATAGCAACAGCTAATTCACAGAAACTTTAAAAACATGTCTACTTATGCAGACGGTGAAGGTATCAGGAAGAGGACTTTTATTTTACATTTAAGGAAGGAAGGAGTCTCCACTGTCGGTGGAGTTTTTTTATGCTTTCTTAATAACATAACAAGCAGCATTTTATTTGTTCAGTTCATTCATTTATTCATTATTTCTAAGCTGCTTAATCCTAATCAGGGTCGCGGGGAGACTGGAGCCCATCTCAGGGCGAGGGCATGGTACACCCTGGACAGCTCACCAGACCATTGCAGGGCGAACACACACACAACCATTCACACTCACACTCACACCTAGTGGTGATTTGGAACAGCCAGACAGCCTACTGTGTATGTTTTCGGACTGTGGGAGGAAACCATAGTACCCGGAGAAAACCCACGCAAGTACGGGGAGGATATGCAAACCCCACACAGAAATGCCCCGAGCTGGAAATTAAACCCAGAACCTTCTTTATTTATTAATTTGTTTGCTTTTCAAGAGAAAAAAGTGTATCTGGTGGAGGAAATATTATTTATAGCTGCTATAACATAAGCAAGAACAGGAAGCTGTTTCACAGAATTTCCTTACAGCTATGTATAAACTAATATGTTTATAAATGTATACCCGAGGGACACTCGGAGTGGTTCTATAGTGCATACAGTAGATGTCACCAAATTAGTAAAACATAAAGGTAGAACATAGTAAAGGATTTTAGGGATGGCTCAGGTTTGACCTTTCAAGGTCACTCATGGTCAAAAGTAATTGTCTATTGAAGTCCATATAAGGCTTCCTATTAGTGATCCATAATAACAGCAGTGCTCTGTTGTGACCTTGCTCTGATTATCACTTTTGACCTCGATATTACAAAATCAAATAATCTCTGCGACTCAGGAGGGTAGCGTCCCTAGCAAGCTGGTGAGAATACGTGTAAGGGTGTGGTCAGGGTTTTGTTCACAAACAGACGGATGGATGGACTGACAAACACCAGTGATTTCAGAACCTCCGCCAAAACTCTGTTTTGTTATGAAGGTAATAACACAAATAAATTGGTATATTTTGGTCTTTAACAAATAAAAACCATGATCAAAATATTTAAGAGAAATAAAACACTGTACTGGAGTGTACACTTGTGTGATTTGTTGTATATGGAAGTGAATCTTCATGCATGACATAATTCAATTCAATTCAGTTTTATTTGTATAGCGCCGTTTACAATTGACATTGTCACAAAGCAGCTTTACATAGTAAAATTAATTTAAGGAGGAGTCTAAAAATTTTTCTACATCCCCCAGACATCCCTAATGATCAAGCCCGCGGCGACAGTGGCAAGAAAAACCTCCCTCACTTGACATGAGGCTACGCAAGATAACACAGGCTATGCTACAACACAAGGTGGATTTGGTGTTCTCCTCATAACGATCCATCAGCATTGCTTTCTGCTTAGCCAGGACACCACAGTGCAAGCAAAAAGTCCTGCTGATGTACCCAACGTCCCCCCATCTCACAAACACCCTGAAAAGCCTGAGCAACGTACTGTTACCATTTATTACCGTCATAACTAGCGACCCGCAGTGTCTGGTTCGAGAAGGGAAGAAATCTTTGAAAGTCATCTGCTTGCAGAGGGACTGAGAAATATGCCAAAAACACCCTTTAATTAATGGAGGGAAGGCTGCGCTCGGAGCTGGGATAATATGACAAACAAGCCAGAACATTCCATGTGGCATCGTTTGAATTAATCAGTCAAACAGCAGTGGACAAACGGTTGTTTCAGACGTTTCAGGAGGTCTGATAGGGGGCCTGAGACTAAATTACAGAATTCTTAAGGATGTAAATAATGCGTCCGAGGGGCCAGCAAGATGATTTTATATGCAGTGTATCTATATTTACAATTATTGGTTCAATTCAAGTCAGTTTTATTTGTGTAGCGCTTTTTACAATTGACATTGTCACAAAGCAGCTTTACATAGTAAAATTAAATTAGGGAGGAATCTAAAATTTTTCTACAACCCCCAACACAACCCCCTACACATCCCTAATGAACAAGCCCGCAGTGACAGTGTCAAGGAAAAACTCTCTCAGTTGACACGAGGAAGAAACCTTGAGAGGAACCAGGTTCAAGAGGGAAACCCATCCTCATTTGGGTGAAACCATAAAATACAAACCATATAAGAGAAACTTCGTTACAGTGCAACATGTAGTCTGGTTGGTTCTACCACAACTGTAAGTCCTAGATAACTGCAGCAAAAGAGTTTATATCACCAGCAGTGAAAAGTCATCTTCACAGTCACTGAGTGCAGATCTAAGGCCAAATGGATCTTCATCAGCAGGAGCGAAGGGCTCAAGGAGATGAGAACCCCAGCCAGCATAAGCACACCAGGACAGACCACAGGACTCACAGAGCAGAAGGATCAGGAGGATCAGGATCACCGGCGTCCAAGTAGCATGTGTACCTCAGCAAAATAGGCCATCAGGTGACATCAGATGTATGTTATAGAAGTTATGTCATCTCCTATCATTTGCCAATCTGCTTAATCCTACTTGGCTCACAGGGAGGCAGCCTGAACAACTCAGCAGTCCAACATACACACACACACACACACAGCCATTTACACTCACACCTGGGGCAATTTGGAACAGCCACTTAGCCTAATGTGCATGTCTTTGGACTGTAAAAACCAAAGTACCCAGAGAAAACCCATGCAAGCAGAGAGCATGGGGGCAGCCATAGCTTAATGGTTAGATAAGCAGCTTTGGGATCGAAAGGTTGCTGGTTGATTCACGAGCTGCACCTTCCCTTCCTTCACATTCATGGCTGAAATGCCCTTGAGCAGGACACCTAACCCCCAACTGCTCTCCGGGCGGCCCCAATGTGCTTGGCAGCCCACTGCTCTGAGTGTATGTATGCTCACTTTTTACATGTATGTTCTCATTCTGAATGGGTTAAAAGCAGAGGCAATAATTTCCCTTGCAGGATTAATATAGTATAGCAAAAAAAACAAAAAAAAACAAAAAACAAACACCAAAAAGAAACACTCTCGCTGAGCCCAGGACTCAAACGCAGGACTTTCTCGCTGTGAAACAGACTTGCTAAACACTATGCCACCATGCCACTTTTGTTACCTATCAATACCCCAAAGATAAGGAACACTTTATTTACTGTTGTTTGATGAAAAAAAAATTTTCAACACATTTGAACAAGCAGACATTTCATTTTCTTTAATACAGTACAGAGTCACTGGATAATATACTTTGGAAAAGAAAACACAAGGATTTTTGCCTTTTATTTATTTTGCCTTTTATTATTTTATTTATTTATCCTTATGTTTATTTAAAAATATATAAATATAATACACCAGGCATAATAATATACCTTGGCCTCAGAAGCTAGTATTACCTTATCAGAAAAAGCCTCATGTAAATGTTTTGCATTATTGTCCAACAGTCTCTGACAGCAGCTTGCTAAAAAAAAAAAATTGTCTTCCTTCCTTCAGTTGCAGAATGTTTGGGGCTTTTCTTGCACTGCCTTATTAAAACCCCCAAAACATTTCAGTGTTCAAATCTTTGTGGAGGCAAGTATTAGGGTCAGATAAGAGAAAAATGTAGTTGTTTGGCCAAAGGGACCAGAGGTACAGAGGAACATAGTGGTTTTAAAAATGCTTAAGCACAATTAACAATAAGCTTTATGGGTGAAGCTTGGACAATTGGGTGTTCAGTAAGCTTAAACCAAGTCCTGACCTTAATCCTATTGAAAAAAATGTGAACTGTGCTGAAATATCATGGTTGTGCCTGAAAATCCAAAAAGTATACTAATACATTTTATTCAACAGTTCTGTTAAGGAGAATGGTGAAATACTGGACTAGAATTCACCAGAAGTTTGTTTATGGCTACCAAAAAACATGTGGTAAAGATGAAACTTGCTAAGTAACATTTAACCAAATATTATGTGTTTTGCATATATAATTTTGATCCTCTGTTGATTTCAGAGAGAGAGAGAGAGAGAGAGAGAGACAGACAGAGAGAGAGAGAGAGAGAGAGAGAGAGAGAAAGAGAGACCTTCTCCCACAGTATGGTCAAGCCAAACTCTGGGGTATTCCTGTTTTCAACGAACATACAGCCCCCAGTGCAGCTAACTGGGTTATAAAATGCAGGCCATGTCTCTCACTGTCTATGGTGAGAGGCAGGTAAAAGAACCATTGCTGATTTTTGTCAAGAGTAGGCTGCATAGCCTGGGCCTGGCGAGCTGTCCAGGGTGTACTCTGCCCTTGCACAGTGTTGGCTGAGATGGGCGCCAGCCTCCCTGTGACCCTAATTAGGATTAAGCGGTTTAGAAAATAAATGAATGAATGAACCAACATAGATGCTGAAATAAATCATGTCACATTTTGGCCTTTATGGTAGTACTTAATATAAAAAAAACTCATAGACAAACTTGTTACTATAGGTGCCCATTCTTCCCCATAATTATATACTAGTGCATTAGTAACTATTTAATCACTGCAATAATACCATAATATACATAATGGAAAACGCATAATGGACAACCAATATACACACCCAGCAATCCATATCTCCAGTATTGGCTGTATCACCTTGTGTGTCAATGCACCACACCAAACAATACCATTTTCCCATACCCAACCACAATCATATCGTTTACACTGAGTGAGGCATGCAAATATCATAACCCCCCACCATTTCCCCCCACCTACGCAACTACCCACATACTGGTCGATCAAAAATAACTGGTCAACAAAAATGAGATGCTATGTATGTTGCCACTCCTACTACCCCCCTTAGTGATGATAGGGGATTTTGGAAAAGTGGCAGAATAACTAGCAATACATTAAGTTCTCTAGGTGGAGTGACCCAGGGTGGTAGTACCCCTCTCTGTAACAGTTTGTGTAGGGGGTAATGATGTCATGGAGTGCGTAGGTCATTTAGTATATGTTCCACACTGAAAGGACCATTTCATTCATTATATGGTTCATTTCATGAAGTGCAATATAGAAAGATCCACTAATTTGATTATCCTATGTCATTTCCTTTCAGATTTAGTGGAGTGACCTTGTGACCTCGAAACAAGGTCAAGGACATCCATATACAATCCCACCCTATTCACCCCTGGGGGGAAGCTATACACCAAATATGGTGATCCTGTGTCATTTCTTCCGAAGTAATAGCACTACCAAATCGTCTTGACACAGATTGGCAGACAGAACCCATTTCTATATCTCCCATTCCGCTCACTTTCGGGTGAGTTGAGTTAAAAATGAGCATGTGAGAGTGATTGAGAGAGTGAGTGAGTGAGTGAGTGAGTGAGTGAGTGAGTGAGTGAGTGGTAATGTCAAAAAGAATTGTCACAGAAAGAAAGGGGGGTTTGGCGCTTGGACCCCTAAGAAGGAAAGAAAAAACACCTTCACTTTGCAGAGAAAACAAGTGTGTGAAGTTATTATAAACTAAACATGGATTCTTATCAACTGTCAGTGTTTTTGGAGAATCCAATTTAATGGTCTCATTGGAGAATCCCATTCAGTGAACCGCCACTGGTCAGTAGTAGACAAAATACAGAAGCAGCGACTGGTCAAAAATGCCCCTGAAGGTTTATAAATAATACCGGTTAGTGGAACTTGTGACATCTAAGTGATGTCATGGAAGTCATTGTGTTTATAAACGCAGTGAGAGAGGAAGTCACTTTCAGACCTCAGACTTTGCACTATGCAGATCATGCAGAACTTATGCGTTCAACTTACTGTGTTGATCATAGGAGGTAAGTAAAACAATAAATATTTTATACAATAGGAAAATAAATAGTTTCCAATTAACTTGACACACATACTCAAGTGGAATGTATTACTATGTTAATACTGATTTTGTGTGTGTTATTTTAAGTTTATCTGTTGTGAGGTACAGATTTTAATGGTCTAATAGTATTTATTCTGATACCTGCAAATACTTATTAAAAGGTTTAATTTCTCTGTGCTATTATTTAGGGTACAATTCTAAGGTTATACATACTTCTTTTTACAATAACAGTAAAACAGCATACATTTGCGTGGTGTAAACATTGTCAAATAGCCAGAATATTTAATATATGGGGCTGTTATCACTTAAATATGCAGTTGTTGTTTAAAAATAAAAACTTCTACAGTACACTGTAGTGATAAAATATCATGTAAAAACATATGAAGTATTTATAGGTTTTTGTATATATTTTTTGTGTTGTTGTTTTATCTATACAAAAAAATAATTTAAAGTTATGTAACATTGTGTGTTTTATGTTAAATTGTATGAGGAACAAGATAGAAATAAAATCTCCATATCTTCTATAGAAACTCACAGACCCTCACCTCACCTACAGTTCTGGACATGGTTTAGCAGAGATGTTGATCACCCACACTTCACTTAGCATATGATTATAAAGATGAACACCTACAGGTTGAAGTGTAAGATATATAACTTAGCTCAGTTTCCTGTTTAACAACATTCTCACCACGTACAAATATCGACCACTTTCAGTTTACACTCACGCACTTTTATTGTCATACTCACTTTCCTGTTTGCTGTCTGCAGCCCCCTAAGCACAGTGAGATACAGTAACATTATGAGTCATTGTGGAGTGACTGAATGAGTGAGTGGGGACCACAGTCTTATCTGCCCCCTTATCTTCCATTTACGAGTGGCAATTTTACACTCTTTTTTTAACCCACTCCACTGACTTACACTTGATGACTTATTGTGAGATGCCCCATGTAATGGGAGAGACTATTACCAGTGTGGTTACAGAGGCTGGACTCCTTGTCCCTTTGTCTCTTTGTCTCTATGTCTCTTAATCTCTGTTCCTTTGTCTCTCTATTGTTATCATGTCACAGAAAGAGGTGGAAAATTGACACTGTCTGTGATGCTAAACACTCTGTGATGCTACCACCTTGGGACATCCCACCCACAGAGCTTTAAACAATACTCCTAGTTTTCAACAAAGTTACAGGCAGCAATATATATTGCAGGTTATCAGTAGGTTTTGGTGTGTTCTGCTGACTTTTATGTCACATAGGTGTACTGTTTGTCTTACAGGTTTAATGCAGTGCTTGGCATTGAACCAGATTATTGTAACTCAAGGAGACACACTGACTCTAACCTGCCGAGTGAAAAATAACACTAACCTGACTGATGCATTAGAATGGAGAACCCCAGAAAATTTAGTCTTGTTCTTTAACAGATACAAAGGTAGGATTGCAGCTTGGGCTAAATATTGTATTACTGTTTGGGATCAAAGACATTAAACAGACTGTAACATTTCTTTATATCTCATATTGATCCACAGTCTTGAGAGAAAAAAGGAGCAAACTGGTCAAGTTAACAGAATCAGAATATACAATACGTGTGACCGATATCACATTCAAAGACGGGGGTATTTATAAGTGTCTACGTTACTCCAAGGAACTTTCAGTGATTAGATTTAAAGTGAATGTTGTAGGTGAGTACAAATATCTTCCTATGAACAAATCTAATTAACCAAGAGACATTACACTGTGCATTTTTCCATTCCAATTCCCCAAAACCCCCCAAAACTCCCTTAGTTTAGGTTATAGTTGCTAATCATAATCATTATCATACTCATGACAAGATACTGGCTTGCTGAAAAAAAAAAAAACTATGTGTTGAAATCGTAGGGGCTCCAGTACTGGAAACGTATGAGCAAGAAGATAAAATAACTGTAAAATGCTCTGCTTCAGCAAATGAATATCCGCCCCGACTCTCATGGATAATGGACAATCGCCTGGAGTTTGAAGGTAAGTACATAATTGTATACCGGTATTCAAAATGTGAAAATGTTATATTTAATATAAAGATTATACATTTACAATCTATTGTCATATATTATTGGGAATAAGTCCAAAGGGTAGAATTGTTCAACACTGTGCTAAATGTGACCCAGTCTGGCAAAATGAGTCACAGTGACCAAAAATAAAAAATTGAGCCATACCATTTTAAAGCTTAGAGTCTCTCTCCTCTTTTAAATGGTATGGCTAACTCAATTTTGAATTTTTGGTCACTGTGACTCATTTTGCCAGACTGGGTCACAAATGACACCTATTTTCTGATGTCATAGGTGTGTTTTATTATTGAACATTGTGTCATTTTTAGATGTGATTTATTTTCTTAAAATGTTTCATGATTTATTTATTTCCAGCTCAACCGTACTACGTGTTTATAAACAGAACCCATAAACACACGGCCGTCAGCCAGCTGAATATAAAAATCCCTAAGAAGAGAGTTACACTGAATTGTGTGGTCCTTCATTCAGTCCTTCATGGTATCCAAATGGAAAACTTTATCCACTTAGGAAACCAGAGTGAGTACATGTGTATGTGAGAGAACTACTAAGGAGAGGTGTATAGCATCCTATCTGACCTTAATAGGCATGTCATCATTAACAGGAAATGAAATATTCTGGGGGATTTTGTGGCTTTGGGCTATAACGAAAGTACACTTTACAAAATGGACTCTTGTAGTTTCCCTTTTTATGTTTTCTTTAAACATATCACATGATGTCAGATGACAATTTCTTTGAAATTGTTTCTTCTTCTCTCTGTATACTAAAGGCTCATAGAAACCATCCAGTGTCAGAATCTGAAAAAAGTTGCTTTGCTAACTGGAATTTAATATATATAAAATATTAGTTAAGGATCCGTGTACAAAAAACATCTCCGATGACCAATAGTTTCTTTGTGGTATGTCCTTGAATAGAGGCATGTCAGAAGTGATTTTTGGCCCTGTCATTTACATTATTGACTGACAACCTTTTTTTAAAGCAGCCCAATCATTTGCAGCAAGATTGAGAAATTTGGTCGGTACTTACAGGTAAACATGTATAGTATACATGGAAACTTTTAAAAATTAGGTAATGATTGGTCTAAATGCTCAAAAACATGTCTAAGCATGTGTAAAATGCCTGTGGGCACAAAAAAGTGAGTTTTTGGGTCATTTTGATGGGTTGTTACGGGGAGAAATATGGGTGACAGACCCATAAAATACATGCCTGAGTAGCTCTGGTCTGTATAATTGTCAGTATATTCCCATTATTATTGAATTTACAGCCAATGGATAAATATTTATACCCTGGAGTAGTTTTCATGAGCCTTATATATATTTACACACACACACACATATATATATATATATATATATATATATATATATATATATATATATATATATATATATATATATAGTATAACTACTATTTACACCACATGAAACTACTTGTTCAACATTTTTAATGTATGTTATTCATTTTGGGCAGATCCAGAACCAACAGAATCTTTAAACTATGCCACAGAAACTACACCAAGCTATTCCACACTTGAATCAACAGACACAACAGGCATACGAACTCTTTTTAACAGTACAGGTAAGCACAAGTGTTTCCTTACAGTGGTTAGACATAGGAATATAGGAGAAATTATAATTAAATATTCAGTTACAGATATTTACGAAGTCAGCCATAATCAGCAAGAATGAAAGCACTGTATTTATGTAAAACAATGGTGTCAAAGACTTTTGACTATTGCTTCACCTAGTGGTGGATAGTTGAATTGGACATAGCCTAAATCTTAAATCTTTCTGCCTGATTCATTCTTATCATTTTTTTAAATCAGCCTTAACCAGTACTTCAAAGTCAAAGACAAATGTACAAACTAAATACAAAGTCTAATTACAGTAATACAACATGTAAGAAATTCACTAAAAAATAGAAATACTACTAAAGTCTAGTAGATTTATCCTTTGTGTTAACACAAAATCAGTGCTGAACAATAGCTTTAAAATTGTTACAGATTGTTCAGTAAGGTTCTTATTAATAATTTATTTTCTGAAATGTTTGGTTGCAGTAAATGAAACAACAGAAGGCACTTCATTGAATGGCAGCACAGCCATATCAAACAACACTTCCGGTGAGTATGTATACAACCTGAAATTTATCACAACACTTAATAGTATGCATATGCTTTAGGTATCACAATCATTATTTTCTTCTTTTTTAAGTATAATATTTACTTATGTTAATTTGTACGACAGCTAAACCTTTCCACTAATAAGGTTTTGAAAATTGCAGGTTTTCCTTAATTGAAATATGTAAATGTAAATAAATTTACTTACTTTACTTTACTTAATTACAAATAATGTTATAACATTTGTAAAGCCTGCAGATACATTAAAAATTTGCTTAGAAACCCAAACACATTGATGTTCTAAAGCTGCATATCATGACCATAAAAATCATTCCCATCTATATATTCTCCTTTGTATGAATTTGGAACAGGCAGCATGGTAGCATAGCAGTTTGTGTGTCCGCCTCATAGTAGGAAGGTTCTGGTTAGTAGACTGTTCCAAATTGCCCCTGGGTGTGAGTGGGAATGGTTGTGTGTCTGTGTGCTGCTGCAAAGGTCTGGCGAGCTGTTCAGGGTGTCCCCTGCCTTTGCCAGTGTCGGCTGAGATAGGCTCCAGCCTTACCAATACCTGTGTAGGATTAAGTTGTTTGGCAGATGAGTGAGTAGTGAATGACTGAGATTGGTACATAAATAAAACATTACTGCTCTGTTTTGAGGAACTATTTTTCAGAGGAAATCAGAAGTATTGAAGTACGCAATATATATCTTGTCTCATTTTTTTGTCCACTGTATAAAACCTACATAGTAATATCACCATGACTAATCTTAAATGTTTCATTGTAGTAAACGAGACAACTCAATCTATATCAGAAACAACAGACAGCACACCATTGAATACCAGCAACAATTCATCAAGCAACACTACTGGTGAGAAATGAAATGGTTAAAAACCAATCAGTGCTAGATTATATAAAATAAGAACATTTATTCTCTTATTTGATATTCTTCTGAAATATAACTATGCATTTTGTTGTTGGATGATTTTAATTATTCAAAATGTATCCATGTGTCTGCTTTTAGTAAAAGAAAACTGGAATGACAGGCAACTGATTAAAAAGCAAAATTCAACATTGCTTGTGCTGCTGGTCACATGCCTCATCGTCTGCCTACTCATGGTACTCACCCTCTTCGTAGTTCTCCTCAGGAGCAAATACATTGCCTGGAAAAAAGGTATCAGTTCAACAAATGGAAAATTAACTGAAATTCATAATACCAGGAATCCTAAATGCATTTAATTTATATCTGTCTGCTAACAGCTGGTGTTTATTTATTTATTTTTGGTAATCCCAGAGAATGAAGATTCTGATCAATCAGTGGAGAGCAGCAGATCAAAGTCTAGCAATGAAGAGAAGCAAAGACAACAACGCGCACAAGGTATAATCTTAAGTCTACTTAACAATTGACAAATCAGAGAGCTTTTGTTCTAACAGCTTTGTTCACACAGCTTAAACCCCCCCTCCTCTCTCTCTAGGCTTTCAGAACACCATTTTCTCAAAGTACAAAGCAGAGGAAACTGTAACGAACGAGGCCCAGCCCGCACCTGCTTTAGTACAAGTCATTAACAAAATCCCACAGCACTTTATCTCCAGACCAGGCGTCAAGGAGACTGATTTGTGAACAATGAAGCATTAATATCTAACCATTGTTGGTATGGTATCCCATCAGTGCTTGAATACTGGTTGAAAGCTTGAATAAGCTACATGTAAATTTTTTGTATATATTTTAGATGTTATTTTTCTAAATAAAAAGTGTACAACATATTTTGTCCTCTTTCATGAACTCCAACTACAGAATACCAAGTGAAATATGAATAATTATTATTACCTAATTAATAATGCTTAATCATATATTAGAATATTTGCCAATAAAGTGTATAAATGGCACTTCACAATAACATGCATACCATCTGATCATCCAGCTTTTATATGGCACAGTCAGGGCCAGGAGTGAAGCTGGAGCACACCAGCTGAATTCAGGCAAGATCGGCATGGTAGAGCATGTGTAGGTCGCTAATCTATTGTAGGAGATATACAAACAACCGAGATGAACAGCCATTTACACCCACATTCACATTTAGGGGTAAGAGTAGCCAGCTTCCTGATTAATCCAGCTGGGTTTTACAAGCTGTCCAAAACACAGATAAATGCTGGTAGATGAAAACACCTTAAAATAATGTTTTCTAATTCAACATTGCAGACAAACATTTGTTGGCAAGTTTATTCAAAGAATCTGACAAATATCTTGATTGATCAGTTCAGCTTTGGAATCTGGGAACTGGATTTTTCAGGATGGTGGTCAACAAATTCCATCATTCGTTTAATTTTCTGTGCCACTTTGTCCTTTATTAAGGTCGGAGGTAGGCAGGCTGGTATCCATTGTATTCTACTGTGGGCGAAGGAGGGGTACACCCTGGACAGCTCATCGGGCCACTGCAAGACCATTAAAGACACACAACCACTCACACTCACACCTAGGACAATTTGGAATAGCCAGTTAGACACAGGTCTTTGTACTGTGGGAAGAAAACGGGAGGAAACCCATGCAAGCACGATGAGAACATGCAGACTCAACACAGAAATGTCCTCGCCGGGTCTTTACAGACCTCGTGCTCTAAGAGTTTCTAGAAGTTTCCACATTGTCTTCATCAACCCGTCATTGCTGATCTGAGACCAGTCGCACATTTTCTTGTCTGTTTGTATTCGGAGTACCGAGAACAGAGAAGCCGGTCCGAGATCTGCCTTTGAATAGATCTCTTTGAAGCGCGCTTCAACCTCGAGCCAATCATCTTCTTTCGGGCGGGGCAAAGGAACAGTTGGATAACGTCTATTGGTACTTATGATGTGACGTTAACTCTCAGAGGCACGTGATTGGACCGCACTCCGCGGATATATACAGGTTCGAGAAGCTTCAGTCGCTCTCTCTTCAGCGGCGAGGTAAGGCAGGAACCGCCTCAGTTACACTCCACCTCCCATCGACCTCTGCTAATTTTGGTGAGTAATAGGAAACAATGAAAAAAAAAAAAGAAAGTTTCCCTTGAATTCATTTTTTTAATTTCAGTATAAAATATTTTGTTTTAGGTTATGTTTGTATTATTATTTTACTGTAGTGGAGGCTCTAGTTGATCTGCCGCATCGTGGCCTTCGGTCTTTTGTTTCATTGTTCAACCATTGGATGGACCAGGAAATACCTTTTTTTTAAAGTAACTAAAATAGGTTAAAGCTAAAATCATCTGTATGAATAATACATGTTTATAGCCAGTGTGATAACTGGTGGTTATCTTGGTTCAAGCTATCTAGCTTGATTTGTAAGATTATAACAAACGAAAGCTAGCTGGCTGTAATGCGGCAACGCTAATCATCAGTATAAGATGGCACTAAAGGGACTTTTTTTTTCAGTTAGCAACTATTGCTAGCATGTGACTATCCGACAGCATTAGAGAAATATTGTGTGAGGAAATCTCTCTGAATGGCTTTCTTCTGATGGGTGACAAGATGAGTATATTCTTGGTAGGCAGAAGCTCTGCGATTTCACAAACCACATTTTGTTAGCCTGATAGCACTACCGGAAACGTCCGCCATAGAGTGTTCTGGAAGGTTGTACCACGTGGTCGACACTAGCGGCCATTTTGGTTTGTGAATTGGGCGAGGTTTGTGCTGATACAATCTGTTTCTTTACAAATGAATATTCAGTAAGTGGTTTTTAGGTCGTTGTTGATAAAGTACTTAAGGGGTATGATTGTGTTTCTTTCCCAGTAACCATGTCTAAGGGACCGGCTGTTGGCATTGATCTGGGGACCACCTACTCCTGTGTTGGCGTCTTCCAGCATGGCAAAGTTGAAATTATTGCCAATGACCAAGGGAACAGAACCACCCCAAGCTATGTGGCCTTCACTGACACTGAAAGGTTGATTGGTGATGCAGCTAAAAACCAAGTGGCCATGAACCCCACCAACACAATCTTTGGTTTGTATAATACTTTTTCATCCACAATTTTTGCATCTAAATTGTTTTCCTGTTAGGTCAAAGTAAAGGCTGGCTTGAATGACCACGTTCTGTTACGGTCTCATTTCAGATGCCAAGCGCCTGATCGGCAGAAGGTTTGAGGACACCGTGGTGCAGTCTGACATGAAACATTGGCCTTTCAA
>JAOUQZ010000001.1:12457729-12465229 GCA_028564935.1 Neosilurus hyrtlii
ACCACTTGTAATCGACCGCTTTAGTACACCACTTGCAATCGACCGCTTTATTACACCGCTTGTAATCGACCGCTTTAGTACACCGCTTGCAATCGACCGCTTTATTACACCGCTTGTAATCGACCGCTTTATTACACCGCTTGTAATCGACCGCTTTAGTACACCGCTTGCAATCGACCGCTTTATTACACCGCTTGTAATCGACCGCTTTAGTACACTGCTTGCAATCGACGGGATAAAATCACCCAGTTTTCTGCTTTTTATGTTAATTTATGTAAAAATAAGCTTCTGTATCGCTTAAACATATTACATACACACTAATTATACTGTAAGGATGATCAATACCACAACTCTGTAAACTAGCACCTCTTCATTTAAGGATGACTGAAACTGTTTCATGTACTCTTAATTAATCTTCTAAAGAAGACAGTAAAATGACCTTGCATAAAAGATGTTTTTTTCCCTTAAAGTTTTAATTAATCACTGTAAAATCTGTAAAGAACTAATTACAGTAAATCATCAATGTATAATAATCAATACCTTATCATGTTTTTATGTTTAGATGATGTTGGAAATCACAGATCTGATACAGGAGTCGACTCTTTTTTGTTCAGTCAAAATGATTCGACTCATTTCCAAACGATTCTTCACTATTTTGCATAAAAAGCACAGATGAATTGTGTCCATAGTTTTTTTAACTGTTCTGTTTTTTTACTGAGCCGGATAGAGGAAAGGGGGGAATGGGATGAACCCCCGGTGTCTCCTCTGAAGGGGGACGGAGACAGTTCCCTGCTGTCTGCGCTAAGTTTGCAAAGTCCAATTTACGGCTAATATGGAGGTCGCGGCAGCGGGGTGCGGAGGGCCTGGTAGGACATAATGGGTACGGAATTGTAAATATTGGTTTGTAGATGGACCCAAATGGAGGGGCAGGCGCAGGGAAATTTCCATCGAGTGCAACTGGAGGCCTGGAATAGATTTTCCATTCTACTGTGTCGCATTAGATTTTCGGAGGTGCTGGGTGGCAGGTACATGTCATTAGTAACACTTTAGCGTGGTAATGAACCTTTTTATTTATCCGCCAGCTCCTCTCATGAATGCATAAGGAGGCTCTCAGCTGTTATACCCCCTGAAGAGGGAGGAGGAGTGTGGGGGAGTGTGGGAAACCATGGAGGATTGGACCGGTTGAGGGGGGTTAGGGGGCAGTAGAGGCAACAGGAATGACCATGGGGGACTTACATACTACACACAGGACACTAAAACAACACATTTACCCAGGGGTGATGATCCGACTGTGTGTATACACACACACACACACACACACACACACACACACACACACACTCCTCAGCGGTGAACCTGACAGCCACTTAAGGAATGCATCACTCAGACGAGCTCTACCCCTCAGAGCAAAAGAAAAACACACACACACACACACACACACACACACACACACAGATGGAAGAAAATGGCAGTGCAGACATGTTCACTCTTGTGCATCAGACAAAGCTTATTTAATGGAAATTCGTGATATTTTTTTGTTTCCACATTTCAGATCTTCACAGTTCTCAGGCTGTTTCACACACACACACACACACACACACACACACACACACACACACACACACAGACACACACAATTCACACACTAATCTGAAGTTGATATTAGTACTGATATTAGCTTGGAAATGCTCAGCTTCAGTTATTTAAGCGCACGGTGGAGGTCATGTGTGTTGCGTATTTGCCGATGAGGAACCTGCACATCATTTCACTAATAATCTATCCGTACCTACTGTATATGTGAGCGATCGTGTGTTATGATTGGCTAAACTACTACTAGGGTATCAGCTCATATACCATTAGTAGGTATGTCACTACAGAAAAAAGAAAGCGGTCCTACTGATCTAAATGAATCAAACACTGATCTGTTTAACAAGAAACTGAATTTGTGCCTCAATTGATTCAAACACCGAAAATCTGAATCAGAGACTGAATCAATAATGCAAATGATTCAAACAGTGAGTTGATTCAAACTTGATCTGAAATGATTCAGACAACAGAGCAGGTGAAAGAGACTCAGTCATGATGTAAATGATTCATACAGTGATCTGCTGAATGAGAGAAAATATCCATCAGGGTCCAAATGATTCGCTGATTCAAACCCCAAATTTGCTCAACAAGACAGAAATACAGACTCCCAAATATGGTGCCATATCCTCCGATGCCCGAATTCACCACACTGGCACAACTAGGCTATCTGTCTTCGAAGGCTCCTTAAAATACGACTGAGAAACGCAGCCGTCTTTTCCCAAGCAGGAAAGGCTCCAACAGTCGGATCCATCAGGTTCCAACCTATCCCCACATCCATATCGTGCTGCCAATTAACATGTCACAGTTGTGAAGGTTGCTAGGCGACAGGAATGACGATTCGTGAGGCAGAGGAACGGCTAACGATGTAAATAGCAAATCTTCTGCAGACTGGATCATCTTATTTAATATCACTTGGTTTGTGACCATGCAAAGAAACTCCGTCTACACTGTGCTCTTCGCACCTCTTGAGGGATGCAGCATCAGAATTGGTATTCAGTTGGACTCTCCAATGTGACAAAATGATTCAATGATTCTAATGATTTTTTAAGCGAATCGTACCTTCAGCCTAAACAGACTTACTGAATCACTGTATGAAGATCAGCGAGGGCGGCTTGTTCCTTCAGCCAACATTGACTTTATTGTTGCTAAAATACTTACTTATGAAAAGTGTGCAACATGTGAATGAGCTGTTGCTATAGAGACCATAAAGTATTCAAGCTAAATTGGGTGACTCTCACTAACTTCCTCAGTTCGTGTTCATGCACTGTTAGCCACATTAGCATTTCTGAACAAACTATTCCTTTTAATCTCTATCTGGCAGTGAGCACCACTTGCTCGGTGATAGCCCAGTTGCTCAGGAGGTCATCACACACACATACACAAACAAACACACACTGCGGCGTCCCTTCCCAGAGTGCAGTGAAGCAGGTCATTGGTCGTGGTCAGGGCCTCATGGTCACCCTAGCGTCCTGCCTCTTCATTTCCCTTTCATCTCTGGTGTGAAATCGGTGCCGGTGTGCCACTGACCCGCAGCATTAAGAGGTCGGCTATTGAAATCTGATGTGTGCCTGTTGGCTGACAGAAGGGGGAAAGCTGAGACGACGAGAGATTGGACTTTTAACATGGATTTTTGTGTATATATGTGACACGTAGTGTCAGTGCTGCGTGACATATATGACACTTATACTCAGGGGGCGGCTAGGGAACTTTTATAACCCCGACTGACCATGACTTTCTACTTTAACCACCGGATGTGCTCCATTTTCTCTTTATTCCACTACATTTTCGCATGAAACGTTTGAATTAAAAGCATTTCTGCCAGATGGAGGGTTTAAATGATGAACAGCTTTGGGGAATATTTACAATGAAGGGTGGGGTAATTTGACCAAGATATCAAAATCACCATCACCGTTCTCACTAGGCACTGGTTATGTGTGTGGGTTATGTGTGTGTAGGCCCTGCAGTGGACTGGTTCAGCTGTTCAGGGTGTTCCCCGCCTTCGCCCTGCTAACATGTTTTCTTCGTATGTATTTAAAAGTACTGTAGAACCACTTTAATTTGATTTTTTTATCAGAGGCTAAAACAATCGAGTTTACCTACAAAACCATCAAACTCTACATCAAAACAACAACAAAAGCAAGCAGCCGAGTTACTGTAACAACAAAGTGCTAAATGTACAGTTTGTTTAATTTCCTCAAGGGTTCTTAGTGTGAATGGGGTTCTGTGTGGAATGTATGTTGTTGTAAGGTTGTACATTAAACCATTTAAAACACCCCACAGACAGCGTTCTGTCTTACAGCCAAACAAAACTAAAACAAATAAGAAGTGATTCGATTCACTAATGATCCGACACGAGTCGGTTCAGGCGTCATCCCATATGATTCAGTACAATTAAACGTCACTTTCCCAGTTTAAATAGATAAAAAAAAATTATACAGTGATAAACATGTGAATATTTTCTCACATGCCATAAAGTGGACTAGAAATGAACTGACACTAAAATATATAAGAAATAAAAGCTAGCAGATTAGCATATGGCTTCTTTCCTACAAACAGCTAACTATTGAGTTACAAATAATCCCGATAAAAATAAATGACAATAAACTTCAAGTTTCTTTTCCAGTTTGATATGAATTTCAATCACATCTCCTCCAAAGCACCTGTTACGGGAAGATTTCTTACATTTTATTTTTAACTCATCAGGGCTTTGCTAACTAAAGCAATTGTGAGAAAAGTGTCATAATAAAAGTCCCTCACTTTGTAGGAGAAATTAAAAAAATTAAAATGCATTACAACTACAGAAATCTTTCCTATGAAACTACAGAATTATCCATCCATCTATTTCTCAGAACAGTCAGTGCATCACAGTGCCAACACAACCATTTACACTCAAACTTAGGGGCAATTTAAAACCGCTAATTGACTTTGGATTGTATGAGGAAATCCATGCATGCACGGGGAGACCATGCAAACTCCACACAGAAACGTCCTCCACACAGAAACGTCCTCGTCAAGCCCGGGACTTGAGCCCAGGACCTTGTTGCTGTGAGCTGCACTTGCTGAAAGCACTACGCCACCATGCTGCCCACAAACTACAACATGATCTATTTCATTACTTTAACAGTAGCTCAGTGAATTTAGGAGGTGGACAACTCACAAACTGATTATCTAAAAGCTCTGATGTTCTGCCCAGATTTAACTTCCCAGAAACTTAATGGACAAACAAAAGTAATTGTATAAAAATTTAATAAATAATGTAACGTAAAATTATAGCTTGCAACCAGCTAGTTAACTAGTGCAGTGCATTAATATGGAATAAAGGAAATGAATGCTAGCATATGCTTACGATACTTTTATTTTGGCTCTGATTGGACCAAAATTTATAGATGAACACACCCACTGTACAACTATAAACACCGCTATTGTATTTAACTTTATGTTCAGGTCACCCACTGAGTTTTTTATTCAGATCAGCGACGCAGGCTGACTGTGCTAACTTAGCTAGTTTCTAGGCAAGGTGACATGCTAATTATGCTAGCACGAGAGTTAGCCCATATAACAGCTTTGGGCTGGAATTGTAATAAGTTTTTCTACAGATTTATGTGTTTCACTCACTCATTGTCACCATGTCGCTTAATCCTACTACAGTCGCAGGGAAGCTGGAGCCTAACTCAACCAACAATGGGTGAAGGCAGGTTACACCTTGAACAGGGTGTCAGGCCATCACAGTGCGACACACATCACATCTAAGGGCAATTTGGATCAGCCACTTAGCCTAATGTGCATGACTTTGGATTGTGGGAGGAAACCGGAGTATCCGGTGGAAACCCACACAAGCATGTGGAGGACATGTAAACTCCACACAGAAACGCCCTCGCTAAGCCTGGGAGCTTGAACCCAGGGCCTTCTTGCTGTAATGTGCATGTGCTAACCACTCCACTCCACCAGGGTTATGGGGAAAAATAAACTAAGCACAGTCACAAAACATGCTCCAGGTTTCAGGTTTGTCCAATTATCAACTCCACGTAGATTTTCATCTCTAGGTAAAATGTGCCAGAAAAGTTTCAAACGTAAAAACTTTGGATAGAGAGAGAGAGAGAGAGAGAGAGAGAGAGATGAGGATGAGGATGAGGTAATCTCTCACAGGTAACTGTTAGATATGATTCTCCTGATACGAAGCTGTAATTTGGCTTTTACTGAGAGCTGCAGGGGTTAGAGAGCTGAACCATGCTGATTTACTTGCTGTGTGTGTGTGTGTGTGTGTGTGTGTGTCTGTGTGTTTTCTTCCTCTTCTCCTTCACAATTTTTTATCTTGCCCATTCAAGGGCTTTTCATCTCTGATGATTTTCATTCGTTTAATGTTATTTTATTTAGTTATTTCTCTCTCTCTCCTCTCTCTCTCTCTCTCTCTCTCTCTCTCTCTCTCCTAGCAGAAGGTGAGATCACAAACCGACAGAAGCCAAGAAGTGGCCATGTTTTAAAAGCGCTGGACAAAATACAAATATTTGAAAACGTATTTCATGGCAATTATGTTGAGTTTCATGGCCCCGGCGCAGTTCTAAGGCGCAGCCTGGATGCCTTAATTTGTATAGAAATTGTAATCATTTGTTCATTTCAAGGTGAAAATTGCATTTTTTAATTTAAATCGTATCCTGCGTGATAGGCTATTATCTAGAAAAATTGTCTCTGTGTATGGCGGTCTATGGCCAGGCGTCACGCTTGTTAAGAGCTCACTTCCATTCAGAAAGGGCTTAAGTACAAAACCCTGGGTTTGTTCGCTCGCTCTCTCTCTCTCTCTCTCTCTCTCTCTCTCTCTCTCTCTCTCTGTCTCTCTCTCTCTCTGACTCTTTTTCTCTTTGTGGCTCATTTCCATTCCACTTATTAATATTAATTAGTCTGAGAGCCGAGCTGAGATTTGATATGTAAATCAGAAACACAGCTTCACAGCGATTCTTATCTCAGCTGAACGTTTGTCTGATTTACAACTTTCTGTCTTTATCTATAGGGGAGGAGAGACAGGTGTGTGTGTGTGTGTGTGTGTGTGTGAGAGAGAGAGAGAGAGAGAGAGAGAGATCCAAGTATTCATCACATTGTGGGGACCTAAATCTGATTACAGTCGCATGAGGGGACTTGTCATCCTTATGGGGACAAAAATGGAGTCTCCATAACATTCATTCATTTTTTAGGCCACTTAATTCTGATTAGGGTCGCGGGGAGGTTAGCACCCATCTCAGCCGAGGCTGACACCCATCTTAGCCAACTCTGGGAGAGAGTGGGGTACACTCTGAACAGCTCGCCAAGCCATTGCCGGGACAACACACACACAACCATTCACACTCACACCCAGGTGCAATTTGGAATTAGCCTACTGTGCATGTTTTTGGACTGTAGGAGAAAACCAGAGTACCCAGAGGAAACCCACACAAGCACAGGGAGAACATGCAAACTCCACACAGAAACGCCCTGTGCCCATAAATTGAACCCAGGACCTTCTTGCTGTGAGGAGGATGTGCTAACCACTACACCACCGTGCCGCACACCATAACATAAATAACTTAATTTTAAGCTGAAGACTTGAGTTAAGTATTAAGGTAAGTGCTATGGTTAGGCAAGAAATGGTTATTGGTGACACAGTGGCATAGTGGTTAGCATGCCTGCCTCACAGCAAGAAGGTCCTGGGTTCAAGTCCCGGGCTAGGCGAGGGTGTTTCTGTGTGAAGTCCTACAGTCGAAAACATGCACAGTAGGCTAATTGGCTGTTCCAGATTGCCCCTATTTGTTAGTGTGTGTGTGTGTGTGTGTGTGTGTGTGTGTGTGTGTGTGTGTGTGTGTGTGTGTGTGCATGTTGGCCCTGTGATGGACTGGCAAGTTGTTTCGGGTGTACCCCGCCTTCACTCAGAGTCCGCTGAGATAG
>JAOUQZ010000001.1:12470229-12473397 GCA_028564935.1 Neosilurus hyrtlii
TTCAACAGTCTGACTGCCTGGGAGAAGAAGCTTTTCCCCATTCTGGAGGTGCGGGCGGGGATGCTGCGTAACCTCCTACCTGATGGTAGTAAGAAGAGTCCATGGGAGGGATATGTACGGTCCTAGACAATGTTCCTGGCTTTGGCTTTGCACAGACAATGGGTCTTGTAGATGTCTGAGAGAGGGGGCAGAGAGGCTCCAGTGTACTTTTTGGCCATCCTCACAATCCGCTACTTACAGTACTTAGCAGATGCTCTTATACAAAGTGACTTACAGAAGTGCTTTAAAGTCACTATCAGTGAATATATTCTTATACTGGTTCGTCTGGACACAGACTAAGTATACCATCAGTCAGACTCAGTGGGTAGGTTTTTTATTTGTTTTGCTTTGTTTTGTTTTTTTCTTTTTTACGGTCTACAGCAATGCAGTTGCCAAACCATGCTGTGATGGCACTGCTGAGGATGCTCTCAATAGTTCCTTTGAAAATGTTGTCAGGGTGGAGGTTGGGAGGTGGGCTTTTCAAAGCCTTTCACAGTCATGGGTGAGGAGCGTGAACAGCAGCGGACTGAGCACGCAGCCTTGAGCTGCTCCTGTTTTCAGTATAGTTGTGCTGGAGGTCCTGTTCCCAATCCGAACTGCCTGGGGTCTTCCTACCAGGAAGTCTAGGATCCAGTTGGAGAGTGTTGTGCTCAGCCCCAGCTCACCACGTTTTCTTATCAGCTGCTGAAGGATAATGGTGTTGAAGGTTGAGCTTTAGTCAACGAACAGCACCCTGACATACATTTTATCCAGATGTGTGAGAGCCAGGGTTGAGGGCACCATCCATGGAGCGGTTGGGTGTAACAGGTAACTGCGACTTGATGTGTCTCATGGCTAGCCTTTCTAAGCACTTTATGACGGTGGATGTCAGTGCAACTGGTAGGTAGTCGTTGCGTCAGGGCACTGTGGATTTCTTTGGTACGGGAATGATGGTAGTGGTCTTGAAACAGGTGGGAAAAACAGTGGTGGTCAGAGAGATGTTCAGTTCATCAGTAACGATGTCAGCCAGTTGATCTGCGCATTCTCTCAGCACGCGACCCGGTATACCGTCAGGCCCAGCAGCTTTCGGTGGGTTGACTCTGAGCAGGGTCTTCCTCACTACAGAGGCGGACAGGCGGCAGAGGAGAAGGGTGTCTTTCCTCGACACTGAGTTATTCTGTTCCTCAAACCTTTTGTAGAACTGTTTCTTGTGTAGGAAGGGAGTCTTCGCCATCGCAGGAAAGTGTAGCAGGCCTGTAGTTGGTGATCACTTGTATATATGTAGCATGTGTCATTTGTATATCGTATGATTGTGGATTCTCTGAGCATGATTGTGCTCTTTGCTGTTTTAATAGCTCAGGTCAGCTAGGCTCTAGCTTTTCTCGGAGCTGGCTCGTCCCCAGACCTGTAGGGAGTGTCCCTGACTTTCAGTAGCACTCTGGTTGGGACGGGTTTAAAGGTGTTTCCTGTGAAATTTCAATCACTTTTTCCAATTCACTTTCAGATTTTACATCAAAAGTTATAATCCTAAAAATATAATTTCCTGTGAACGCTGATTACATCAATAACTTTACTGTAGTAACCATTTTAAACCAGGAAATGGGATTTTACATGTAGGACACAGAAACCTCCCAGTGTCGTTTCTGTTAAATATCCGCACACTTGGAACGCTAATCGACCAATCAGATCAGTGGAGCCGAACTAACTTACTGACATAAGTGATCAGAACTTACCATCTCAAACTTAGTTAAAATGTTATTTTTTATTCATTTATTTTAGGAGAAATAAATAATATGTAATTTGTTAGAGAAGAAGCTGCTTAATTAGTTTTTAATCACACCTCTAATCACACACACCTGATTCTCACACTCACACCTGAAGGCTGATTATGTGTATCAGATGCGTATCGGGTGTGATAAATTAGGAGGGAAAATCGTTCAATCCGCGTGAATAACTGTTCAATGTAAAACTTCAGACTGACTGAAGAATTTCAGCGGGAATTTTAATACACATGAAAATAAGAGTTCGCTCTACAATGATGGAATATTTAGGAGGCAAATAATTAGAGTAGAAATAACACCACTGAAGTCTCTGAGCTTTTGGAAAGATTTGGATTCTTTCCTGTGACAACATCAACAACATCGTGATTTATTATATTCTATCAAAAGTAGTAAACAGTAGTCAACTACAAAAAGACCATCTGCAGTGGCGTTGTGGAATTGTGATTATCTTGAGGGAACTTGGTGGAATCGTGATTATCTTGAGGGAACTTGGTTGAATCGTGATGATCTTGAGGGAACTTGGAGGAATCATGATGATCTTGAGGGAACTTGGAGGAATCGTGATTATCTTCAGGGAACTTGGTTGAATCGTGATTATCTTGAGGGAACTTGGTTGAATCGTGATGATCTTGAGGGAACTTGGAGGAATCATGATGATCTTGAGGGAACTTGGAGGAATCGTGATTATCTTCAGGGAACTTGGTTGAATCGTGATGATCTTGAGGGAACTTGGAAGAATCATGATGATCTTGAGGGAACTTTATTGAATCGTGATTATCTTGAGGGAATTTGGAGGAATCGTGATGATCTTGAGGGAACTTGGTTGAATCGTGATTATCTTGAGGGAACTTGGAGGAATCATGATGATCTTGAGGGAACTTGGTTGAATCGTGATGATCTTCAGGGAACTTGGTTGAATCGTGATTATCTTGAGGGAACTTGGTTGAATCATGATGATCTTGAGGGAACTTGGTTGAATCGTGATGATCTTGAGGGAACTTGGTTGAATCGTGATGATCTTGAGGGAACTTGGAAGAATCATGATGATCTTGAGGGAACTTTATTGAATTGTGATTGTCTTGAGGGAACTTGGAGGAATCATGATGATCTTGAGGGAACTTGGTTGAATCGTGATTATCTTGAGGGAACTTGGTTGAATTGTGATTATCTTGAGGGAACTTGGTTGAATTGTGATTATCTTGAGGGAACTTGGTTGAATCGTGATGATCTTCAGGGAACTTGGTTGAATCGTGATTATCTTGAGAAAACTTGGTTGAATCGTGATGATCTTCAGGGAACTTGGTTGAATCGTGATGATCTTCAGGGAACTTGGTTGAATCGTGATTATCTTGAGAAAACTTGGTTGAAT
>JAOUQZ010000001.1:12498224-12521578 GCA_028564935.1 Neosilurus hyrtlii
GTGTGTGTGTGTGTGTGTGTGTGTGTGTGTGTGTGTGTGTGTGTGTGTGTGTGTGTGTGTGTGTGTGTGTGCACTCATTCATATGCAGGAGAAAGCGAGGTCTTGTTGAAAGTCAGTGAGAAACACTGAAGATGGAAGCGTGTTCGCTACTCTGGGACGTGTGTAAATGTAGGAGGTTGCAGCGGAGACGAGGAGGACGGTTCTGTCAGAGTCGGAGCGTCTCTTGTCCCTTATCTCAGTCAGACAGTTGTGTAGAGCTCGAGAGTGGCGGTGGTGAGAGCGGTTAGAGCGGGCAGCGCGGGCACACACACACACACACACAGGCCTGGGGACAAGGATCAAAGCGAGGAGTGCGAGGAGCGCGTGCATCGAGAGCTTCCTCACTCTCGCTGCCTCTCTCACACGGCTAGAAACATCTCTGACTTCAAAAATATTTAAGGTGTTGATTAAGGGTGTAACAATCCGATGGTTTTAACAGACATATGGATGTAAAAGGGAACAGTTACACCGAACAGGAGGAGAAACGTCGTATACTACACAGAAGGAAGAACAATAATGTTTCCTCGTTATTTTCCTGACCTGCACTTTCCCTATTCACCATTTTCTCCTTCCCTTCTTCCACCTCCTGCTGGGCTCCAAAATGGAAAAGGGACCAAAAAAATCATTCCATAGCTCCGTGCCGGTCAAGCACAGCTTAATGGATCTCATTCTGACATGGAGGCTCTCCGACTCCAACCTCCTGACTTCCTACAAACAGCGATGAGGATGAGCGCCGGCCGCCGAGCTACGATGAGTTTTCTGTTGGGCCGTAATGAGAAAATGTAGTGTGTCTGTGTGGGTTATGGGATTGTAGAGGTGACTGCGACGGCTGCACCATGATCAGCGGGGATCCATTACCACAGGCCACTCGCCCACTGCAACCCATTTGCTAGGAATGACAACATTTTGGTCAATTTTTACCAGGGGGAGAGGAGAAATAGCTTGTCTCCACTGAACAGATGTTCAATATAGCAGTGGTTTATATCTAGGAAAGGAAAGAGCTCTTTTATTTTTATCAGAAAGAGAGAGAACGAGATAGAAAGAAAGAGAGAGAGAGAAAGAGAGAGAGCAGGGGAAAGAGCATAAGAGAGAGAGAGAGAGAGAGTGAGAGAGAGAGAAAGAGAAAGAGAGAGGGAGAGAGAGAGACAGGAAACGTGGGAGAGCAAGAGAGACAGAATGAGGAAAAGGGTGAGAGAGAAAGAACAGGAGAGAGACAGCAGAAGAAAGACAGTGTGTGTGTGTGAGAGAGAGAGAGAGAGAGAGAGAGCAGAAGACAGAAAGGGAGAGAGAGGAGGAGGAGAAGGGTGACAGAGGGCGAGCAGGGGAGAGGGAACAGAAGAGAGTGAAAGAGAGAGGGAGTGGAAGAGGAAGAAAGAGAGAAAAAGAGTGGGAAAGAGAGAGAGCACAGAAGAAAAACAGTGAAATTAGGAGAGAGAGACAGTGGGAAAAAGAAAAAGAGAGACAGTAAAAGAAACAGAGAGAAAGAGAAACAGTTGGAGAAAGAAAAGAAAAACAAGAAAAGAAGACAATAAAAGAAAGAGAGAGAGTGAGAAATAGAGAAAGTGAGAGGGCAGGGGAGAGAGACCAGAAGAGAGACAGTGAGAGTGGAAGAGGAAGAAAGAGAAAGAAAGCACAATAGAAAGGCAATGAGAGGAAGAGAGAGAGAGAGACAGTGGGAAAAAGAAAGAAGAGAGAGAGAGAGCAAGAGAGAGAGAGAGAGAAACAGTAAAAAAGAGAGACAGTAAAAGAGAGAGAGACAGTAAAAGAGAGAGAGAAAAAGAGAGAAAGACAGTAAGAGAGAGAGACAGTAAGAGAGAGAGACAGTAAGAGAGTGAGAGAGAGAGACAGTAAGAGAGAGAGAGAGAGAGAGAGAAAGTAAAAGAGAGAGAGACAGTGAAAGAAAGAGAGAAAGAGATCAAGAGAGAGAGAGAGAGAGAGAGAAAGAGAGTAAAAGAGAGAAAGAGAGAAAGAGAGAGAGAGAGAGAGTGTAAAAGGAAAGAGGGGGAGGAGTTACTGGGAAAGAAACCAGGCTTAGAGACACTTAAACAAGCTTAAGATTCTGATCTTCTGAGAACAAACCCATCAGTAAATGGGTTTAAAAAACTCTCGCAGAAGTCACATTGCACGAGGAAATGATGCGTGAAGTTCTTTTCACACACCTGTGTTGTATATTTAGAGAGTACAGGTGAGCAGGTGAGGTCTCATATCCCTGCTGTATTTGATCATCTCTGATTATTCCTTGGGGTGCTGAGGATTCTATTAACTTTTGTTTACTGTGTTTTTCCTGTGTTTTTGTCTCTTAAGGAATTTCCTGGTGCTAAACGAAGCACAAGTGAGAATCTTAAAGACGTCTCCACCGGGAAAAGCTTTTTACCACAAACAGCCCTTTATTAGGAAACGCTGCTGGAATGCCAGGCATCTCTCCTCTCCGACTTTAAGTTCTTGCCCAGATTGAGCTTCAGTGCTGTGTGGAAGCTGAGAGATTCCCAGTGAAACGGCGGATGTGGAGTTCAGCTGTAAGTGACTGCAGCAGATGCAGGAGTGCGGTAGGGATTCCTGCGTTCGCCCCGAGGTTTTCGTGTGAAAGTGCTGGCAGACACAGAGCGCAGACTTTGAGCCGAGCCTGAACTCTGGCTCTGCTGTCAGGTCAGACATATATCTCCGACCCAATGAGAGTCTGATGGCTCTACCACATGGCCGAGAGAGGAGAGAGAGTGAGCAAGAGAGTGAGCCCTTCATCCCTCCTCCTCCTCCTCCTCATTTTCTACATTTGGAAACGCGCCATGCTGGAAAAGCTCATTCTCAGATCTGCTGGCTGGTGTTGATTTGGATGATCTGATGCTAAGATTTTTGGTTTACGTTACATTTCCTTTATCTCCTTCACAGCGACTTGCACGCTTCACTTCCTCCCGATTTAATCAAAAATAATTTATTTACAAATTTCATATACAGATTTGGGCACTGCCTAAAGGCGACGCTTCCGATAGATATCTCTACTGATAGGTGTCTGAGGCTGGGGTGAGAAGAGGAGTGTGGCTCCTCTAAGGGCTCCATCAGCATCATTTCTGGAGTAAATAAATAAATAAATAGCTGTATTTATCTGTATGTTTACAGTAACAATAATAATAACAACGAGACGGCAGCAGCGATTGGTAGAAAGTGGAAAAGTCTGAGATCAAGTGTTAAGAAACAGAAAAAGGGAAATGATTTAAAGAGAAATAAAATTAAGAATAAAACTAGAGGATAGTTGTATAAGAATACAGTTCGTCAGTCTTTAAAAATAATAATCATTTTAAAAATCCCTATCAAAGCAGGACGTGTGTGAAGTGCTTCATCCCTCCCCTAATTATAGTGCAGTGAGATTATGACCCACTTCACCAGCACTTATTAAAATTCAATGTCACTATTATTTCTTTTTTACCGTGTAAAGGCACCGTCTTCATTGTAAAAAAAAAACATCAAAAATTAATTTCTAATTTCCTCTCAAGCCGAAAATCTGTCGTCCTAATCCACAGCATGATCCAAGAAACATTTATTGTCCATCACTGAGAGCCATCTTAAGGAGCTGATTCTGTAGCCGGAATTACACACAGAGGCACATTAACGCTAAAAAACCTCAATCTCTGTGTGTGCTGCGGTATTTACGCAGGGTGAGCAGGAGGGCATTAGTGCTTAAAACCTCTGTGCTGTGATTAACAATCACACACACACACACACACACACATACACACATACACACACACTGTGTTATCCTTCTACAACTGGGAGAGGGAGAGAGAGAGAGAGAGAGAGAGAGAGAGAGAGAGAGAGAGAGAGAGAGAGAGCGCTAATACCGCAAAATGTTTCCCAATCTGCTTTTAGCAAAGAAAAAAAAGAATAAGACTGAAAAAACCCTCTCAATAAACCGTGTGTGAACGAGGGGTAATTGTGGACAAATGCAGCATTGAAATTCATTTTCAACTCTTTACACGCCATTTCAATCTTATTTTCTGCCTGTTAGCCACATCTTGTTGGTGAGGGTCAGTAAGACTGCCCGGTATTGATGGGTAATTGTGTATAATTCACTCTTCGCTCTTCGTTTGTGTCAATACGCATCATTTTTCACCGCTCTCTCTTTCTCTCCATCTAAACACACGTTCATAACCATGCCAGTGATCTACAGCAACATGTATTCAGGACAGTGCTCGTTCAGACACACCACCACAGTACACATGCTAACAAACCCACACACAGCGCGCGAAGGAACCCGCAGGCCAACGCTAATCTAATGACGCCTATTGACTCAAACAGCAATTAGGATACGAGCTTCAGATCACATTCAGTAATTCTCTACTCTACACTATTAGAGATGGGAAGCATGAGCGGAACCAACCGCTCGCTCATCACTCACTCATTTGCTGAACCGCTTAATCCTTCAAGGGTCGCAGGGAGGCTGGCGCCTATCTCAGCCGACTCTGGGCGAGGGCGGGGTACACCCTGAACAGCTCGCCAGACCATCGCAGAGCCAACACACACATAACCAATCACACTCACACCTAGGGGCGATTTGGAACAGCCAGTTAGCCCAATGCGCAGGTTTTTGGACTGAGGAAGGAAACCAGAATACCCCGGAGGAAACCCATGAAGAGACACGAACCCAGGACCTTCTTGCTGTAAGACGGACATGCTAACCACTCACTGTTAGTTTCAAAAGCTTTAACTTTCATTTGAATTAAAAGTTAAAAAGCTATTTAACAAATATAGACAAGTATTTTGGACACCCATTACATTTATACGAATTTCTGGCAACTGAATTTGGGTAAAAATCATGACATGGCTCCTTTAACTTGGAGATTTTGGAAGTCCGATCATTTTTTATGTTTCGATATAGATTTAATTTTGCCTTATTAAACTTAATATTTAAAAAATCTATATTATGTGGGCGGCACGGTGGCACAGTGCTTAGCACGTCCGCCCCACAGCGGGTTCGACTCCCAATCATGGAGCGTTTCTGTGAGGAGTTTGTATGTTCTCCCCGTGCTTGTGTGGGTTTGCTCCATGCACTCTGGTTTTCTCTCACAGTCCAAAAACATGCAAATTAGGCTAACTGGCTGTTTCAAATCGCCCCAAGGTGTAAGAGTGACAGTGAATGTCTATGTATATCGGCCCTGCAATGGTCTGGTGCTCTGTTCAGGGTGTACCCTGCCCTCACCCAGAGTCGGCTGACCGAATTGATGTAATGCTTTTACAACCTACAAAAAAATTATTATTAAATGAAATAAATATACTTTTTATTAAATGAATAAAAAAAGGCTACTGGATTTTTTTCACAATTTTCCCCTAACTTTATAAATTCAATACATCAACTTTGGAAACAAAAAACAAAGAAAGCTAGTGAAATATTTCCAAAATTAACCCGTAAGGTGTTTTAATAATAAATGACTTAAAGATGCAGTTTGTTATTTATAAAAACATTTCTTCTCCTATAATAGCTACATATTTAAATATTTCTTAAAAGCAAATCCCAATTCACACTATCGCTATTCACTAAATCTGACTGGTTACTTCATATCAGGATTTTATTAAAATTTTCTGGCCCAGAAATCAGGTCCAACCCCTCATTTCTTTATATTTTTCATTGAGCTATTTCTTCTTGTTTTATATATTTAAATACAAATACAGTTTAAACAGAGAGGACAGGAAAAGGCTAATGTTTTGTTTTAAATTGAAGTTGAAATCCCTGTCAGCATAGGGCTGTAAATATTACACATTGTTCCTTTAATTCCACTCCAGTACTAAGGAATGTGATTAAATTTCATCTGACCTGTGGGGAGAGCCCGTTGCTGACAGGGTTCATGTGGTTGCTCGAAGCCGACGGAGTCATGAAGGTGTCCGAGTAGCTAGAGAAGGTGTGGCGGTTGGATGAGAGGCCGTAGGCGGAGCTACTGTCTGCTGCGAGTCCACCTTGGTGCATGGAGGAGGGCGGGAGAGGCTGAGGTCGATGCAGTGTGCTACTGCCATCTACAACGTGAACATGTACCATATTAGACCAAAAAACAAAGCAAATGAAACGAAGCATTGCATCAGCAATGTGACTGGTTCCTACCCTGGGAGAGGGTGGTGCTAGGATAGGTGGTCTCTGGAAGCTGATAGGTTGGCAGAGTTGGCATTCCAGTAGGAGGAAATCCACCAGGTAGCAGGTGGTTAAACGCTGCCAGCTGATTGGCTCCTGCTTGTTTGCGCCATCTGGCTCGTCGGTTACTAAACCACACCTGGGAGGAGAAAATAGACAAAAGGTTAAGTTAAGTGGAGAATATAAGCAGTGTCGTGGCAGACACATTGCAATTCACCAAGACATGTAGGTTCAGAATCAGGATGAGTTTTATTTAGTCAGAGTGAAAAATCAGCAAAGCGTTCAGCAGTTCAGCGCAACAAGTGTGATCTTCAAATGAGCAGTCGAAGACCCCAACCCCTCTAGAGCAAGAGCGTCTATACCCTAGTCAGTTCTGTCTTATAATTGCCACCATTAATTCCTGGTGTAAAGGATAAGACACTGGCTGAGAGGTTGTTACTCCAGACTTTCTCACTATGTTGAGGCTAAGTTGGTGACCTTGGGCCATTTCCCCTTTCTTCTCTGGTGCTCAGCGGAAGGTCTTTGTTCAGACGTGATGTTTTCTTTCGTGCTCTGAAGCTTTGCGCTACGTAGAAGCAATCATTGGGGTCTCATCTGGGAAGAGGTTTCTAGCTTGTCACCCAGATCCCATTTATGCATCGAATTACTCTTAATGCCTCATATCATCTTGTTTCACATTAATCGTCATTTACCAAGTTTAACAATCATAATCACTTTGTATGCTAACATGGTTAACATTCTATAGGCCTTCGTTCTACAGCAGCTAACATGACCAGTGATGACAGTTACCTTATCGAACAGTTTTTTTTAAGCAAGCCGTTTGTTTTTTAATCAGACCAGAAAGGTTTGTCTAGTTATTTATTTTTAAAAACAACAGGGCGCACATCCACCACACAGCAAGAAGGTCCTGGGTTCGAGTCCCGGGCTCAGTTTCTGTGTGGGGTTTTCATGTTCTCCCAGTGATTGTGTGGGTTTCCTCTGGGTACTCCGGTTTCCTCCCACAGTCTAAAGACATGCACATCAGGCTAATTGACTGTTCAAAATTGCCCCTAGTGTGTGTGTGTGTGTGTGTGTGTGTGTGTGTGTGTGTGTGTGTGTGTGTGTGTGTGTGTTGGCCCTCTGATGGCCTGACGAGCAGTTCAGGGTGTACCCTGTCTTCACCCAGAGTTCACCTGCCCCAGTCAACCACAACCTCGGTAGAATTAAGTGGTTCAGCAAATGAAAAAGTGAATGAATGACTGAATGAGATCTAGAAAGGATGAATTCAGGAAGATAATCTCGAGAACTGCATGTGTATCTGAGGATCTGTTACAGAAGCCGTGATGAGTCGCTGAACCGCAGCTGTGATTTTGCCGCAGAATGTTTTGGAATGCTCGGTTCGATCTGCTGAAATGCGTTTGCTGCGCTCGTAACCGTCTGACACAGTAAGAATAAATCCAAATGTTCATTCTATTCAGAATTAATAACCCCAAATATTTACGGCTCAGACATAAATACGCACCGCGGGGATGATTGAGAGTGTGTCCCCTGTGGGAACGGGTGTTTTATCACACAGCGAGGCCCCTGTTGTTCTTACTAAGTGGCTGAAGCTGTGTTCTGTGTAAACAAGACTCCCCGAGCTGCCATTTAGAGCGTCTGCGTGATTACGGGGTCAGAGGCAGACCACACATTTTCTCAATGCGGACATCTCGATGGTTTAAACACTCAGAATCAACACTGCTCAGACTATTTCATTTAAAATAAAATCAAATAAACAAGATGTGATTGCTTAGAATCTAATAGGGTCGCAGAGAGGCTGGAGCCTATCTCAGCCAACTCTAAGTGAATGAGGGGTACACCCAGAACAGCTCACCAATCCATCACAGGGCCAACACACACACAACCATTCACACTTACAATCTCGAACAGCTATTTACCCTAATATGCATGTTTTGGGACTGTAGGAGGAAACCGGAGTACCTGGAGAAAACCCATGCAAAAACAGGGAGAACATGCAAGCTCCACACAGAAACGCCCCACGCCAAACACGGGACTCGAACCAAGGACCGTCATGCGGTGAGCTGGACTTACTAACCACTACACCACCGTGCCGCCTCACTCGGTCATCATCAACTAAATCTGCTTTCTTCTAGTCTTCAAACTACAAAATAAGCTCCCACAGAAGTGACTCTAGACGCTCGTCTTTAAGCGACGGTAATTTACACATTGTAAAAAGACTTCTGCTTCACCAAAACATGAATATAATTAGAGGATGTGAAAAGGCTTGGCCCGTACAGACGGCAACCTGTTCCATTTCACCAGGACAAGGCCGGGGCCCCGTGTGCGCCAAAGGTTGAACGACAATGATCTATGCCTCGCACTGGCAATTCATCCGCGCTTAATACACTGTCAGCGCAGTTCATCTACTGTTGTGTTTCAAATGGCCCAGTCCATTGTGAGGCAGGATGAAAGAGCGGGACAAAGAACTCTCAATACAGCGGACCGAACACTGGACACAAAGAGGGGGCGTCCCTTTTTAAACAGGCCTTTAAGAGTTCCACTTTCATGGTATGCACACAAGGACACACTCTATTCGGAGGCGGTGGAACTGCAGACACACTCGACAAAACACACATGCACAGACGCACACACACACCCATGAACCCCTTTCTTGCCCTGCTCCCCCCCTCTTCCTATTTTCCCAAAGTGGTATTTATATTGTCTATGTGCAAAACTGTCAGGTCGCTAGCAGCTAGCGTCTCATTCAAACCGGCTTCAATGGATCTTTAGCGTTTGATTCCACCAAAGATGACTCTTACCCATCTGTCAAGTGTTTGGTTCAAACCCCACCCCACCCCCACTCGAATTTTTCTTTAGTCTTTAGTTGCAGAAAGTGACGCCCACCCCTTCCCCCATTTTCAGACTATAAAGCTTCTGAGGGGGCCTTTAACTTGGGCTCGAGCCTTAATCCACGCTGCTCTGGCAGGGAAAAAAGCAGCGAAAGTCAGCCTCATGTCATCGACTAGCTCCATTAAGGTGTGCTGGAGCGGGTGGCTAGGCTTGAACTGATCTCCTACTGGGGTTGGATAAACAGGTCTCCTGGCCCCAGGGCATGGAAACTTGGACCCACCACTTGCTTTCCTTAAATGACTCTGAAATAGTAGCAGTGCCACATGACCTATGACACCAGGACCCTACTCTTGACCCTGTAGATCTTTCAACTCCACAACAGCAATTGCCTGGTTTCTTCATCTAACGTGGTGTGAAGTCATGCTTCTGGGTTTAAATCTTAAAATCTCAAAGGAAGACTGTAGATTGTCAGTATTTACTTTTTTTTTCATCCTGCCTATTTTAGGTTGTTTACCTGTGCAGGTTGTTTATCTGTTTATCTGTATACATCCTCTGGATGCCTGAGTATTGGCATCACCAGGGTACATCATTTAACTCCAATCTCTGCAGCCTGCTCTTCAACCCAGTAACGTTTGCCAGACTCTGAAGTCTGTGTGTCCCGTCAAAAATGCACACGCTGGAAGACATGAGGAAATCACTAAAAGCCCTGAAACATGTGTATAAGGACGACTGGGTCCAGGCCACACCAGCTGCATTTCTCAGCTGGATTTGAGGCTCTGCTCTGGAACCCGATCACAAAGTCACCTTGGACAGCCCCAGTTTTCCCCTCCATCCCACAATCCAGCCTAATTCCTCCACAGAGACCCGTCTCATCCTTCCTAAGCGTTCCCTGTGTACCGAGACCGATGATCTGGTGCTTTATGAAGGACGGCGCATACCCAGACTGTGAATGGGATCCTGTAGCTAAAAAAACAGTGATGGTGAGAGTGACTGTAAAAGCACCGGCCTCATTATTAACATCATCTTTGTCAGGTGCAACATGGAGGAAGTGATGTTTGGTTATACAGCTTACATCAGCTGATGCCAAGACGTCAAGCCCTCAGCTTCAACCAAAAATATTTGTGGTACATTTTTTAAATATATATTCTAGCAAAGTTGAGTAGAAGCCCTGTGATGGCCTGGCGAGCTGTCCAGGGTGTTCCCCGCCCTCGCTCAGAGTTGGCTGAGATGGGCGCCAGCCTCCCCGCGACCCTAATTAGGATTAAGCGGTTCAGAAAATGAATGAATGAATGAACTGAGTAGAAATGGTTTTGCAGGTTTGATTTTCTAAAAAGTTTCCAAAAAGTTTCTCATACTCACATCAGTTAATAAATGCCGATCATCTCACAAACTCAAGGCATTACTGATATACATTTAGCCACGCCCACAAAAGAGCTAAAAATGAAAAAGGTGGCGAAATGGTACACGGCATGCCGTAAATCTACCAATAATGCAACTGCAGTGCTTCAGCTACCACAGCGAATGCTAAAGCTGCATCCATACTAGAAGCAATGAGAAACTGAAAGCTTCTCAAGCGACATGAAGTGAGTGGTTACGAAGTTTAACAGAGCTAAACTTTCACCTAACCAATCAGAGCTAAAGATACCATTGACTGACAGAGGCCACCAAACACCTTTTTTGTAGGGAAACAATGAACACGAGTGTAATGACTCCGCCTACATCAATATAAAGGAGCAGCTCATTACTGCCGTGTGCCGACTGCACTCAGAAATTTTATATGTATAACTGGAAACGCCATGTGTAGGTCCATGTTTCTGAAACGATCGGCGTTTCCTGTGAGTTTATATTTATATACATTTAAGTCTTCCAAGTTCAAGATGCACAAGAGTCTCCATTCTATGCTTTCCACATGATAATAATACTGCAACAAATAATAATAATAAAAATGATTAAGTATTAGATTAGGTATTTACTATGGTAATATAAACGATTTATTAGTGAAGTAGCTTGCTACTGCTCGCGGATCTACACTTCCTGTATGATGTTTACTGCTCACTCTGTTTACTGCTGTTTTCGGTTTCATTCAAAAATATTTGGAACAGGAGAGGGTTACCTAGGCAACCTTAATGTATGGATTCTTTCAAGTTCCTAAATATTCTGTGTAATTATATTTAAAAATGTTTTTGTTTCCTGAACTCTCTCTCCCTTCCTCCCGCTCTCTCTCTCTCTCTCTCTCTCTCTCTCTTTGTCTCTCTCTACCTTCCTCCTGATTTCTCTCTCTTTCTTTCTTTCTTTCTTTCTTTCTCTCTGTCTTCATCTCTGATTCTCTTTCTGATTTTCCTCCTCTCTGACTCTCTCTTTCTCTTTAACTCTCTCTACATCTCTTTGATTCTCTTTTTATCCAACTCTCTCTGTCTCTCTTTGACTCTCTCTTTTTCTTCAGCACTCTCTCTCTCCATCTCTCTCTGTTCCTCTCTCTCTCTCTATGACTCTCTTTCTCTCCATTTCTCTCTCTGTTTCTCTCTCTCTCTCGCTCTCTTTGATTCTCTTTTTCTTTGGCACTCTCTCTCTCTCCATCTCTCTCTGTTCCTCTCTCTCTCTCTCTCTGTTCTTCTCTCTCTCTTTATGACTCTCTCTCCATCTCTCCCTGTTCCTCTCTCTCTCTATGACTCTCTCTCTCTCCATCTCTCTCTGTTCCTCTCTCTCTCCATCTCTCCCTGTTCCTCTCTCTCTCTATGACTCTCTCTCTCCATCTCTTTGTGTTTCTCTCTCTCTATGACTCTCTCTCTCTCCATCTCTCTCTGTTCCTCTCTCTCTCTCTGACTCTCTCTCTCCATCTCTCTCTGTTCCTCTCTCTCTCTATGATTCTCTTTCTGTTCATCTCTCTCTCTGTTCTCTCTCTCTCTCTCTTTCTGTCTTTGACTCTTTTTCTTCAGCACTCTCTCTCCATCTCTCTCTGTTCCTCTCTCTTTTTCCCCAACTCTCTCTCCATCCCTCTCTCTGACTTTCTTTATGTCTTGTTCTCTGACTCTCTTTTTGATTCCTCCTCTCTCAGAATATTCTAATACATTATATGTTGTACCATTTTCTTTCACTACGTAATTATAAGTAATCCAAGTTTACTGTAGTAGTAAATCACACTGTATAGTCTGTGTCATGTGATGTCCGTAGCCCATCAGCAATCAACAATGTTTCTAGCCCCACCCTGAAGAACCATTAGTTCCTCTTGGTACCGAACATGACAAGTATGAGAACGCTAGAATCCCTCTCATTTACCATCTTTCTGTTGGCAAAATTTCCACAGGATTTGGATTTCTGTTACAGTGATCACACACTCACACACTCACACACTCACACACTCACACACACACACACACACACACACACACACACACATACACGCACGCATGCACGCACTCGAGCAGACTGGCACTATGCTAATTAACGTAGCTGTGAGTGCGAAAGGCAGGGAGGATGCAGAGGGATTAGTGTGATAAGTATCAGAGAATACAGAGCATCTGAAAGCAAGTCATTTAAATTCTAATAATAAGAAACTGTTCGAACATTCACACGGATGCACTGCAACAAATTCGCTCGTCTGCAATCTGCACCAAATCCTATTTATTCTTTTATAGAGCATAAGCTCAGACTCGGAGGAACGAGGGGCTTGCCTGTCGGGCTGGGTGGGATTTCTGTGCAAGAAACTTACTGTAATAAATCCTGGACGCATCTCAATACGGCTATTACATATTGCGGATCATGCTAATACTAGCGCGGCGTGCTGAATTTCTTTCCCAGGGTTAACGCCTCTACTACAAGCAATAAAATAACGTCCTCTCTTGAGCTGCTAGCGTAAAGACAGATGCTACCACAACTCCTAATTCTAACTTCTTGCCAAATTGATTTGTACGGTTTGTAAAAAGGCAGTGCTTATAGCTTATTAGATTCCACCTATAATAGCATCATGTGCTATGTTCATTAGTGCTGAAAAGAAAACTTGTGTGATAGACCTAAGCAGCTAACTCGAGTGGAGACGGCGACAAGGATGATTAAAATTAGATGAGGACGCAGTTCACGTTCAATCAAAGAAGGGCTGATTTACAGAGAGCTGACATTTCTTCACGTCTTCGTCATGGCAAGAAGGTCCTGGGTTTGAGTCCTGGGCTCGGGAAGGGCGTTTTGTGTGGGGTTTGCATGCTTTCCCCATGCTTGTGTAGGTTTTCTCCTGGTACTCCTGTTTCCTCCCACAATCCAGCGTCGTGCACATTAGCATAAATAACTGTTCCAAATTGTCCCTTGGTGTGAGTGTAAATGTGAATGCCTGCGTGTGTGAGTTGGACCTGTTATGGACCGGGCGAGCTGTTCACAGTGTACCGGCGGAGATAGGCCCCAGCCTCCCTGCGACCCGATGAATGAATGGTTAATATTTCAACAAGCTTGTGTTTCTCTCCTTTTTTTCAATTTCTCCATGGAGCGACCTGGCCATTAGATCCCCAGCTCAGTGATGGGAGGTGGGGAGGGGGGCATGGAGCTCAGATAGAGCGGAGAGGCCATCACGCCAGCTGACAGGAACTGATATGGATCCAATCCTGCAATCTATCAACCAGGGTGATAAAAGTTCAGCAGGGTTTCTGATGAAGATGGATGGGATGAGGAGCCTGGTGTGAAGGGTCTGGAAGAAGATCTGACTCTGGAGATTTTGTTCCACGGTGAACATGTTGACGTTGGGTTATCGTAGATGTCAGATCTCATCGTTTTTTAGTGTTTAAGCAGATATATTAACAGTCCTGAGGTTGTGGGACATCAAGAACTTACCTTTGCTTTGTTTGGAAGTTCTGAACTGCTGTTGTTCCACATGTGCTCGGGAACAGACGCAGAGGTGAACAGGAAGCACAGCTCTGATATGCAGTGAGCCTGGAGGGCAGATTTCTCTCCTGGCCTCTTTTTTACCCCATTACCCTCAACTTCAGCCCTACTAAACTGACATCTGCTGGATGGGTCTCCACAGCTGTTGGCGAGTAGATCAGTAGCTCTGCCAAAATCCTGTCCCCCAGTATACGAGAGCCTACATAACAAATGCCCCAAATTTGTGCCCAGAGCCACACCAAAGAACTCTTAAAGTTCTCGTTCTTGTTGGCTTCCAGAAACGTGCATAAGAGCATTATCACAGAGCTCAATGGACCTGCCAAAGCATTCAGCAAAAAACCCTTTGTCTCAGAGTGGCCCGGGTCATGGTTCTTCCATAAAACACAAATCCATCAGTGGGGATTTTTTTTTCTTTATCTTTGATTGAGTTTAAAAAAGCCACCAACGCAACCACCAAGATCTTGTTTTGAAGCAAATAATCAGAATAACATTTATTCAGTTTTGCCCAAAGACATTCTGCAGTAGATAACAACGGGACTCTGTAGGTGTTAACACTGTCTGTGGTCCACAGAAACATTTCTGTTGTACTGTTATACAGTATTCCGAAGAGAAGGAAAAGGGGGATTGGGCATTGGATCCATTGGAGCAAAATTAAAAAATCATATTGGAAATATACAGTATGGCTCAGTAGTGAAGGCTCTAGATTACTGATCTAAAGGTTGGAGGTTCAAGCACCATTACCACCAAGATGCCACTGGTGGGCCCTTGAGAAAGGCCCTTAAACCTCTGGATTAAGGCGTCTGCCAAATGCCGTAAATGTTGTGTGTGTTGGCCCTGTGATATTCTGGCAAGCTGTTCAGGGTGTACACCACCTTCACCCAAAGTCAGCTGAGATAGGCTCCAGTCTCCCTGTGACTTAGGCTGAGATAGGCTCCAGCCTCCCTGTCCCTGTGACTCCCTTTTGAGCAGGAAATGTAGTTAGAGTAAAAATGTTATTATGCTGCTTGGGATTGTTGTTGGACTTGCAGATCTTCCAGAAGCGTTTTTTTGGGTGTGTACGCATAACTCATGTTTTTTGGTTGGTTCAGTAAAGCAGTTGAAATGGAGTCCAGCAGACACTTGATTTACGCAGATGGACTGAATCCAACTCAGTGACAAAACCACAGTCCACACTCAGGCTCTTCCCTCGGGTCACTGGCTGAACAACACTCAAGACGGATGGTTATTATTTACTTTCTCGAAGTGACCTTTTTAAAGAAAATTGAGTTTGAAATGACCTTTGGAGATCTTCAAAGTGTTTGGAAATTAGATTAAGAGGAGAAAACTTCATTAACAAATCTTATCCGTCTACATGAATTCCTCGGCTCTTCACATGACATCTTTTAGCGTCACGAAGCTCTGGATCCTCGACAAGGAGAGAACATACTTTCACATCTTGTACAATCTTTTCTTCAGGATCTTCAGCTCATCTCGTTTGCATGTTTGGAATCCAGAGGACTCTGAGCTGCTATGTAAGGATTAAACACGTCTGGGTGTGCAGTTAGTGGAAAATAATCAATACCACGTTACAGACAGTTGTTAGCACCACAGAGTTTACATTCGCCGCACCACCACGAGGGTTTTATTCTGCGGTTTACCATTGATGCATTATTCTTTTATTTATTCTCTAAGCAGCCTAATCCTAAATAGGGTCATGGGGAGGCTGGCGCCCATCTCAGCTGACTCTGGCCGAGGGTAAGGTACACCCTGGACAGCTCGACAGACCACCACAGGGCCAACACATACACAACCATTCACTCTCACACCTAGGGAATCACGTATGAGACGGAAAAAACCCTTCATTGCATGAATCTAAGACGGCATTTCAGACAACACGTGAGTTTCATAAGACACGCCCACACCTGTGCCAGATATCTGCGCAATTTTCTGTTGTATACTATGATATGTAAAGTATGAGCCAGAGGTTAAAATCATAATCTAAAGAATCTTTCATGCATTTAAAGCCGTTTTCGGATGGTGCACATGTCTTTCCATTTCGTCCTATAATTCATAATCACAGGAACAAAGTTGTCCGTGTGTTTTTTTTAAGTCATGCACATGCTATATTTTTATGTTTATTGCATCATCACTTTGGTTGGATTATAACAGATGTTGCGGATAAATACACCATCGATGTTCCTCTGTCCCTCAGCTCATATTTATCTTAAAGGACATCTTAAAGTGTCAAATGATGTTAAAAACAAGCGTCGGATCATCCTCGACGCGTCCTCCCCCGGTGCAGAAGTGAGCATGTAGACATGGATCTTTCAGACATATGTGAAATCCGTTACTGTGTTTCTTCCAGAGGGATTGTGAGCACAGGGAATGAGGGTCCGCCACGAAGGACAAAGAGAGCGAGGGATAAAGGGAAGAGGGGAAAAAGGCAGCCCAAGAACACCTCTTTATTTTATGTCCTTGATTGATTAATGTTGTTGTGGGGGCACGGAGTCCCAAGAGAGTAAGAGTGATCTCTGATACGGAGAAGGGTTTACAAGCGGCCCGATGTCTTTTAAGTGCTAGGAGGAGATGGAAAGCCTAGAGGAGAGATGAGAAACTCATCAGGAATGTGTTCCGTCTCACTTTCTCTTCTTGTCTGTCCGCTTGTCCCCCCACTCATCTTCTCGGAGACAACAGCTGCTGCTATAACTCTACTGTGCTTGCGTTTTTGCTCTTCCATCAAATCCACAGGGTGGCAAAAAACTGTCAGAACCATCTCAGAGGGTCAGTTGTGAGGTAATAAATGGGTGTGAATCCCCTAATGACTGCTCAGAGTTTTCCAACAGCACTGGACATCTGACAAAGAAAGTCCCAGTGGGATAAAACATCTACAGTCTCAAGGACACAAAGGTCTTTGCGGCCGGGAAGTATACTTACATATATATATATATACAGATAGATAGATAGATAGATAGATAGATAGATAGATAGATAGATAGATAGATACACACATTCATTCATTCATTTGTTGTACCAATATATTAAACTAGGGTCGTTGAGAGGATGGTGCCTATCTCAGCCATCTCTGTGCAAATGCAAGGTACACCCTGAACACGCACACAACCATACACACTCACACTTACACCTAGGGGCAATTTGGAACAGCCAGTTAGTCTATTGTGCATGTCTTAAGACTGTAGGAGGAAACTGGAGTGCCCGAAGGAAACCCACGTGGCCATGGGGAGAACACACAGAAATGCCCTCAATGAGCCAAGAACTTGAATCCAGGATCGTCTTGCTGTGAGGTGGACATGCATACCACTACTCCACCATGCTGACCCCATCCTCAAAGACAATTATAAAAAAAAAATTAATCAAAAGAAAAAAATGGTCCATAAGAACAAACGTGCCGCTTTAGTGTTTATCTGTTTGTTGATTTTTTAATGATTGCAAAATAATTTTTTCATGCACTTGATGCAGATTGCTTAAAGTCACTGTGGTAAACCATGCCACTGTACCACACCGATTATCTAATGTATAATCTGCATTTTTTTAAAGAATTTATGAGAACATGGATCATGTGGAGAACAGTCAGTGATTTTAATTGAATCAGATATTTATTTCCACACCATGTATTGACTGCAAGTTGCCATGGCAACACAGTGTACAAATTTCCCTGTAGCATACAGTACCGTCACATGATTTAAAAAAAACTTCTCTAATTACTTCCCTCATCTCTCGCATTTACTTAATCAGCAAGTTCATTTTTTCCTCCCATGTTGTTCTGTTCAAGATCCTAGGATGATTTGAACACTTCAAAAATTCTCGAGACATCCCGACAGCAGTTCCAAGCAGAACTTTTCAGAAGGTATAAGAACCTTTTTATTTTTTCCCTTAATCCCACCACTTCGCCAAAAACATTTATAGAGTTAGCAATGCTGTCCTGTAGAATATATAAACTTAATAAAATCATATCTAAGAGATGGAGGGACAAAAGGGATGGAAAGAAAAAAAATAAAGAAAATTCAAACACTACAAAAATAATCAAGTGGGTTCCAGACTGCTGCATCGACCAGATGCAAGATCCAAGACTTAAATCCAGGTTGCTGCTGGATGTCCATGGGAACCGATTGGCCGAGCTCTTATGGACGCATAAATGATAACCAGCCAATCATGAGCACCTGTGAGCTTATTTGTACAAAAAAGGGAGGATATCGCTCTCCCTCCAAGTGTGTTAGGCCAACCCTGAATATACATGTGCAGCAGTTTGTAAAGATCCCCTCTGGATCTTTGGATGATGTTCCCTCTGGATGATGGTGGTCATGTATGATAGAGAGGCAATATTAGACTGGTAGGAATGTAGGAATTGACTTTGACTAAATTAGAGGGGGGGGGGGGGGGGGCCAAGTTCAAGCTGCATGAATCTTCACTTTACCTCAAATTCCCATGATATGGTTTGGATATGGAACTCAAATAAATGCCCTGACTACTTGTGAGTTTTGTTTAGGCTCATTTAAGTCAAATCTTTAAGTTATATTTGAAGTTTAAGTTTAGTTTCGTCACATTTTGAAGGTTGCAGGTGAAATTTAATTTTTTATGTAGACAGAAAAGAAGAACAGTCAATAGCCCCACAAAAATAAAAGTACAAGATATGTGTATTCATCACATCTTGGGGACCTAAATCTGTTTACAGTCACATTATGGGGACTTGTCTTCTTATGGGAACAAAACACAAGTCCCCATAACGTATGAAGACTTGTTTTAAGGTTAGAGTACATATGCAGGAAATGAATGTAAGTCTACATAATGTCCCCTGAAGTTATGGAAACAACACTGCTTGTGTGTCTGTGTGTGTGTGTGTGTGTGTGTGTGTGTGTGTGTGTGTGTGTGTGTGTGTCTGACCTGTACACGAGCCTCAGTGAGTTTGGTTCTTTGAGCCAGCTCCTCTCGGGTGTAGATATCGGGGTAGTGTGTCCTCTCAAACGCCTTCTCCAGCTCCTCCAGCTGCTCGGCGGTGAACGTTGTGCGACTGCGTCTCTGTTTCCTCTTCAGAGGCAGATCTGGCTCCGACTCCACATCCGAGCCCTCATCTGTACGGTGGCCTGCAGTTTAACATCATTTTATTAAAAAAACGAAACAGCTTCGCTATCGATGTGGCTTGGTATAAAAACTCCAGAAATAATAATAATAATAATAATAATAATTCAACCCCAACAACATTTTCTTTCTTTCTTTTTTTTCCTCTTATTTGTTTGTCTGAGAGTGTAATGTTATCATCATTGGTAATTTATGTGGTCTGTTAAATTAATAAGAAATGAAACACTTCATGTTGTGCTGTTATAGTAAAATCATCAACAGGATGATGTCATGAAGCTGATTTATTTGAATCAGATACAAATAAACAGTAATATTCCAGAGATTACAAATAGCACACATTCTCCCTTTATCCAGTCATGGTTACTTTTAATGTCTAAAAACTAATTTCATTAACAAATATATATTTTTTTATAAATATTCATTGTCACACCAGCATCTGATTTTTTTTCTCTTCTGTTCTGAACTGCTGAAACTGGAGACTTCTTATATGAATGTTAAACAAGCCTAAACATCTCCTTAGAGAAAACATCACCCCGTCAATGATTACACACTTTTTTTTTACATTATGCATCTGATTGGCAGTATGCACAACGGATCCACGACCACTTCTCCAACACCAAGGATCCGAGGCGCTTGTGGCAGGCCATGATGGATTACGAAATCCATCCACTGACTGACAACAGTGATGTCCATTGTCCACCTCCCAGACAGACTGAATGACTTCTTCGCACAGTTTGAAGCTCTGAATAACATGCAGCCTCAGAAATTAACACCCACTGCGGAGGAGCAAGCACTCTACCTAACGACAGCAGTGAGGAGGACGCTATCCAGAGTCAACCCATGGAAAGCCCATGGAAAGATCAGCTGTCACACGTGCTCAATGACATCTTCAGTACATCTCAGAGCCAGGCGGTGGTCCCTGCGAGCTTCAAGAAAACCACCATCATTCCAGTGCTGAAGAAGTCTACAGCGACATGTCCCAATGACTACCCAATGGCCTTGACCCCCATCGTGATGAAGTGCTTCGAGCGGCTGGTCGAGACACACATCCACTCCTCCCTCCCCACTTCACTGGACCCCCTACAGTTTGCTTATCACTCCAACCACTCGACATCTGATGCCATCTCACACACACTACACTCCGCCCTCTCACATCTAGAGGAAAAGACACATATGTGAGAATGCTGTTCTTTGATTTCAGTACAGCATTCAATACAATCACCCCCCTGCAGCTAGTAAACAAACTCCCCCTAGTTGGCATCAACACCTTCACCTGCAACTGGATTCTGGACTTCCTGACAGAAAGACAGCAGTCAGTGCACATCGGCAACGTGACACCAGGCTCCATCACTCTGAATACAGGCGCCCCGCAGGGGTGTGTGGTCAGCCAATTGCTGTTCACGCTGCTCAGAATCCAACCTCATTGTTAAATTCGCCGACGACACTACCGTTATCGGCCTCATCAACAACAACAATGAGGCACTGTACAGAGAGGACGGGTGTCTGTCATGGCTGAATGTGGACAAAACCAAGATGGTGGTGGCGGACTTAAGGAGAAGACCAGCTTTCCATGATCCTCTGCTCATAAATGGCTCGAGAGTAGAGAGGGTCAGTATCACCAAGTTCCTTGGTGTGGTCAGTTCTGATGATTTCACCCAGTCCAAAAACACCAGCTCAGTGGTGAAGAAGGCTCATCAGCAGAGATTGAAACAGGTCGGCCTTCCACCACCCATCGTCACCACCTTCTACAGAGGCGCTGTGGAGACTGTCCTGACAAACTGTCTTACTGTGTGGTTCGGGAGCTGCAGTGCACAGGATCGCAAGGGCCTGCAACGCACTGTGAGAACAGCTGAGAGAATGATCGGACCTCTTACTCTCACCCCGTGTGCGCAGGGCCTCTGACTGTTCGACCTCCTTCCATCAGGATAGAGGTTCCGGAGCATCAGAACCTGCACCACCAGGTTTTGTAAGAACATTTTTCCCTAGGCTGTCAGAACCCTGAACAGCCACATGCACACGTACAACATGCTGCCTCCAGTGTGTGCCAACATGCACGCTTTGATGTGTATATTTATTGTATATATTGAGTATATGGATATATGTAAATATGTATACTGCATATATGTATGTATCTCTATATATACGTGTGTATATCTTACATATATTATATATTATTATAATTACGTATACAGTATCGTATTACGTATACAGTATGGCATTGGTATTATTATCATCACAATGTATGCGTGTGTATATACCATTCTGTACACTGTTCTCCCACTGGTCACTTTACTGTCTGCTCATTGCAGCTGCACGTCCTCACTGCACGTTTTATATTTTATATATTGTGCAATTCTTAGTATTATTTTCCTATTTTATTCTATTTCACCTTATTTGATTTAGAGTATCTTATTCTATGTTCCTATTTTTACTACTGTTTACTGCACCTCGTGTCCGCACGAAACGTCATTTTGTTCACCTGCAATACATGTAAAGAGCAGGCTATTAGACATACTGATTAGAGGGAAATATCTGTTTTATTCTATTCACTGGATTTTAAGAAATATAGAATTTTTATTACTGTATTCAAATTCTTGCTAAATTTAAAATATATACATATATGCATTCTTACCATAAAATACAGGAAAGCTGGTTAACACGGAGCTAGCTAGTGAGCTGAAGCCCTGTTCCTTTAGCAGCCCAATAAAGTCACATTTGGTGGAAAAACCTGTCAAATTCTTCAATATGAATATATGTTCTGACTATAAAGTTCTTTAATTCCATATTTTGTTGCTTTCTCATGGCGATCTGGTTAGCACAGCACTAGCTGGTTAGCATGGAGCTAGCTGGTTAGCTGAAGGCCTGTAGTCCATTTTTAAAAATAGAAAGAAATACGTTCTTACTATCACTTTCTTTAATTCTATATTTTGTTGTATGTGGATTTAATCTAGACTGGAAATAAATAAATAAATAAATAAAAGTGTTTCAGCACTTCTGGTTTGCTGAAGCTAGCCTTACTGGCACATCTGGTTTATGAAATCAGGTTTAAAATAGATAGAGAGATTGATAGATATATCTATCTAATAAATAAATAAAATACAATAAAATAAACAAACAGATCTGACTAATTCATGAAAAATTTTTAAGGCCATTTCCAGGTTGTTGTTTTTTCCTTTGGTAATGTTGAGGTGATTGTATATGATCTCATATCCTAGGAGTAAATTAGCCAATCAGAGTGCTGATATCTTGTGACGTAGGAAATAATAAGAATGTTCGTACTGTATATATGACGAAACCAGAAGAAATAAATAGATTTAAAATAATCTTTAAGGAAAATCCTTCCATTTTTTTTTTTTTTTTTTTTGCAGAAGCTAATGAATAACTGGTGAAGATAAACAGCCCTTTACCCGTAGCAATTTATGCATAAATATGGACATGTATACAAAATAAAAACACAAAGAACACAAAAAAACCCCTAAAAAAACATGATGTAAAGCCGAGGGAGTGCAATCACAGCAGTATTAATGTTGTGTTATCTTCACACGGAGCCCAGGCTGCACTTCGTATGGGTTTTATTCATGTGTGGAGTCTTCAGAAGCATAATCCTGCCACTGAGCTCCGGAGGCCTGGGGACAGCGCTGGGAGGGTTATGGTAATCTACACAGGACACCTTGCCGTTCGGAGTCTCTCTCATTCTCTCCACAGCGGCCCGAGGCTAGCCGCTCAGAGGCAAGTGCTTCAAATAAGTACGTTTGATACTCTATTACTTCTGAGCCATTGAATTCCCTACTTTTTGTGGTTTGGAACTGGGGTTCAAAACATATTACAACAAATTATACATTTAGCCTCTTTTTTTTTGTGCTTCCGTCAAACAAGAGTAGATTTTTCTTCCATTACAGCTCAAAAAAAAAAATGTGCCAAATCCAAAATTGCATCATACTGCATTTATGTACATATTTACAGAGACGGGGGAACCTTCATGACAGAAAAGGTTCGCAGCATTCATTCTGACATGTGAAAGAACATAGATAGACGTGTTGCTCCAGGTTGTGTGGTCTTGCATCATCGCTACGCAAAAAAGAAATTCAAAGAAAAAAAAACAGGGCGAGGATTGAAAGAGAGATGGAGAGGATGTGAGTGCCTTCCCCCGCATTACCACAGCTGAGACAGAAGGCAAATCTTGTTTTGAGAGAGAGAGAGAGAGAGAGAGAGAGAGAGAGAGAGAGAGTTTTCTGCAAGGCTTCCAGAAGCCTGGACCACTTCATAGTGGCTTTCTCCTCTCTCTCAGCTCTCAGTTCAGCCCTCCGTCTCCCACAATTTTCCTGCATCTGCCAGGAATACTAGCACTGCATCACTGTGCCAGCAGTGTGTGTGTGTGTGTGTGTGTGTGTGTGTGTGTGTGTGTGTGTGTGTGTGTGTGTGTGTGTGTGTGTGT
>JAOUQZ010000001.1:12521678-12531678 GCA_028564935.1 Neosilurus hyrtlii
TGTGTGTGTGTGTGTGTGTGTGTGTGTGTGTGTGTGTGTGTGTGTGTGTGTGTGTGTGTGTGTGTGTCTGTCTGTCCATCTGTGCATGTGCACGCATGTTTTGGACATGCACCAAAATTCACAACAAGACTGAGGGCAAAAAAAAAACTGTTAATAAAAAAGAACAACCAAAAAAAAAAAAAAACTGGCTGGGCCTCGATTTCAGCTCCGGAGTTTAATTAAACAAGGAATTATGGGATTATATGGAGACTATCATTACAGGCCACTTGAGGAGTCTTCCCCGAACGTCTTTTTTTTTTTTTTTGTCTCTGCGATCCGAGGCTCGACGATTCTCAACGGATTACACGCGGCCGCAGGACATGAGGCCGCATTCATTAAATCAATTCTTGAGTCTTCCCGTCTTTTAATAAAGATTGATTTTTCCAGCGCACTCCAACAAAATACCCTTGAACATACACACTTGGATATGTACATAACTATATATCAGAGTATATCCCCTTGTTGGTTTTCGTGAGGATGTAACCCAGAGATATTTTTGCCTCTAAGACACCATGACAGCACTTGAGTTCACAGCGGTGGTCTGTGGCTCACTTTCTAAAGTCATATCATGAGGGGCGACCCTGAGGGGGAAGCGACGGAGACGTGCTGCTGTTGTGGTGGTGTTTTCACCTTTAGATGCCAAATGATTCTGTACCATAATGGCATTTGCTGAAACTCTGTAGCGCGGCACGGCGGCGTAGTGGGCAGCACATCTGCCTTACAGCAAGAAGGTCCTGGGTTCGAGTCCCGGGCTTGGCGAGGGTGTTTCTGGTTGGAGTCTGCATGTTTTCCCTGTGTTTGCATGGATTCCCTCTGGGTACTCTGGTTTCCTCCCACAGTCCGAAGACATGCATATTAGCATAACTGGCTGTTCTAAATTGCCCCTAGGTGTGAATGTGAGTGTGAATGGTTATGTGTGTGTTGGTCCTGCAATGGACTGGCGAGCTGATCATATGTACCCTGCCCTCGCCCAGACTTGGCTGAGAAAGGAAACCATAATAAAGAATAAAGCAGTTTGCTTTATTTTAATATTTAATTTAGTTTAATTTAATATTTAATATTCGTTACTGAAAATTTGTTGTAATGTAAATATTACAAAAATAGCTGAATGCCCCAGACATGCATCAGTGATTAGTGACTAGGTAGACGCCAGGCCCAGTTAGCACGTGATGTTCTGCTAATATCATTTTTTAAAACATAACAAGAAGGTAATAGTAAAGGACGACGACATGGCAGCTGGGGGAAAAAAATCATCGGTTGAAGAATAGCTTAGTCACCTAACATTTTTTCTTTAATTTCTTTTAGTGGATTTGGGTTTTTCTTCTACACTTTATAAAAACAGAATTCCAGAGTTTGCTGTAGCATCGGAGGGTGTAGCTCCTGTAGCATTAAAGTACAGTGTAGAGTAAATCTATCCATGCAGTCTATTGGTGTCCAGATACACACCCAGGACTGAAGGTCAACACCCGCCTCCCTGACAAAGAGCAAAGGATTATGGTAATGAACCAGACACTAGTGCTGAGAGAGAGAGAGAGAGAGAGAGAAAGAGAGAGAGAGAGAGAGAGATATGAAATGAACCCCTTCTCAATCCCTGTGAGATCCTCTGATTGAGATGATGGGTTTTATCATGGTGCAGAAGACGGTAATAAGCCAATGGACTTTAAGAAAAAAATTATAGGATGCCCCATGAGACATTTTAGGTTTAATTTGGATTCTGATTTCAACTCCAGTTATAAATCTGAAACACAACAAAAGATGTTCGAGTACATTTTTTAGCCAGTCCTTGTTTATTTACAGATGTGATAACCTGTTGGGTAATCATCACCTCCAATAAAAGTCAAATCCCACTGGATGATGAGGTCAATGCACAAACACTTCTCCCTGTTTTAAAACAATAAGGTACATCCCGATTAATCCCCCACATAATGACGGCGCTGTAATTCCATTTGAAGGTTGTGGGGATATCGATATACGCCAGCTCACTCATCAAGCAATTAAAGTCTAATTATGTTGCATTCACTCAGTGCCACAGCAAGCAGAATGTTTTCCTCCAGGGCCTAGCGTGATCTTTAACTAAATATTGACGTGAGGCGAAATTTAATTTGGCATGAATCAGGTGCAGAACAGATGTTCAGGAGAGTTTTAGATTCATGCCTCATTCTCAGGCAAACTCCTCACGGAGCAATCAGGGCTGGAGAGATAGAGTTGTAGCAAAGACAAAGAACTGTTTTACTGAATTCAATGTTGGTGCTAATTAAGAGCAGCCTTCTCCTGAGGGATCATTTAGACATGTTAATGATCCATGAATCATTTCAAACAAATCTATTTTAAGATTCTTGAATCAAATTAATTAAAGTAAATGAGAAAATACTAAATGTATGAAATATTGGGTATGAAAAAGGGGTGTTGTGTCACTACCCAGTGTATAGTTCTGTATAGTATTGTATAGTCTAGGGTTCAGGGGAGTATAGTATCTTATAGTATAATGCAGTAGAGTATAATTTAGTTATAGAATACTATCTTACAGTATAGTGTAGTATACTATAGTACAGTACATTATAGTGTGGTGGAACATAGTATGATATAGTATAATATACTTTAGTGTAGTGTAGTACAGTATATTACATAATATTATTATAATATTATATTATATAACAGTATATTATACTATACTTCAATACATTTCACTAAACCATACCATACTATATAATCATATATGATCCTTTACCAAATATACCACACCCTATACCTATATACCGGGACAGTGGTGGCCTGGAGGTAAGGTGCTGGATTGCTGACCCCAAGGTCGGGGGGGGACAGGGTGTACTCTGCCCTCGCCCAGGGTCGGCTGAGATGGGCGCCAGCCCCTCCGCGACCCTAATTACGATTAAGCGGTTCAGAAAATGACATGACATGACATATACCTATATACCATACCTTACTACAGAATACTTGAGTATAATTAGGAATATCAGTGTACTAGTGCCATGTACTACTGTTTCACACCACACTCTAATACATTATACATTACACCTGGAGGGATATCAAAATACAGTGTATATTGTATTATACTACACTTTATTCTGTTTAGTAGTGTAGAATCATATACTCTCAAGTGTGCCTATATGATATATTAGGAGGAAAGTAGAAAGTATATTAAATCGATTTCCCCATTCAGTCTTTAATTTTGCTTCCATTAAAGTAAGACGCATTCAGAATGATAAACCACACCACTCTTGCTGTTCAAAAACGTGAGCAAAGTTTCTTCTATTTCAGGAACATTTGGCAAAAAAAACAGCCTCATAACTCTTGATCACTCTGAGCTTCTCCGCATGTCCAGTAAAAGAACGCGAGGTCCTTCATGCTAGTCCAGTGTGGTAGTAGAGCTTATGTTCAAACCCCTGCACGCGTTCTGCCCTGACTACAGGCAGATGGGATATCCATCACCCATCTCCAAACCCCTCCTCAGACCTCCCGGTGCCTTTTCATTCCTCTTCTCACACTCCTTCTTCTCTCAAGGGGCCTTTTTCGGTGGCGGTCCTGACTAAATGTGAGGAACTAGAGCCTTGATCAACTCCACCTCACAGCTGGACACTTCATAAAAAGACATTCCAGTGGTGAGGTTCATGTGCCGCAGATAAACGTGCGCATTAGGAAAACGGTCTAACCTTTTCTCAGAAGGTTATATATGTATAAAAATACTGCATGTTTAACTGTGGGGAGTGTAATTACAAAGCCAATTATCCAGAAAGAAGCACGACTGTGATAGGTCCATTGGATCGGTTCTTCTGATGACGGACATTTTGAGTTCATGCATTCATTCATTTTCTGAACTGTTTAATCCTACTAAGTATCATGGGTAGGCTGGAACCTATCTCCGCCAATTAGGAAGAGCTCGGCAGACCATCACAGGACCAACACACACACACACACACACACACCCCTGGGGCAATTTGGAACAGCCATTTAGTCTAATGTGCATGTCTTTGGACTGTAGGAGGAAACCATAGTACCTAGAGGAAACCCACGCAAGCATACAAACCTTGCTGTGAAGCCGGACATGCTAATCAACACGGCACTGTGACACTCGAGTGATAACTCGAGTTATATAAAACATATCTGCCCTTTTTCCTGAAAACATACTGCTCTACTTCTGGTGGTTATAAAGCGTTGACACTGGAGACTCTTTCCAAACAAACACCTCCTCACCGAACATTGCACCACATCGCCGCTAAATGGAGCGTCGCCACTGAAAGCATTTCTAGCATGTGTCAGTCTCAAGGATTGTAGATGAAGCAGAAGTGGCAGCAGGGGCAAAAACTTTGTGCTGCTTGCACCCCCCCCAAAAAAAAATACACAGAGTATGATAACGCTAAGACCAACTTTAATCTCATATTGCATCAGCCCCAGAAATAAATCTAATTGCAGAATTGATTTTAATACAATTTAACGGCGTCCAAACTCAAAAAAGGAGTGTTAAAGATCGCTGTTTAGGGGGGGAAAACAGACAATTGAATAGGACACTGGAGGTAGAAGTGCAGATTTTACCATCACCCAAAATCCTGTGAATTAGTCAGGGATAAATGATGATGAAAGGCTTCCATGACATGGTGAGAGGGCGGTAGAGGCGGCCTGAGCCTAGTCTGCGACGCTTGCCTTTGAATCAGCATTAGCTCAACATTACGGCAAGATTCTATGGAGCCTTATTTTAATACCGTAACCAATGGCCTCGATATCAGCTGTAGCTACTTCGCAAACTACCCAAGACAGAAGGACAAAAAAACAGACGGGGCTTCTTCTCTCTATTTTTTTTTCCAGTCAGGCATTAGCTCATAATGGCTCATTTTGAAAAGCGTATTAGTTCCAGGATAATTACAAACAGGTCCTCACACATGCTATTTTTCAGAGAAGCGGCGGATGACACCAGTTGAGTGTAAATGACAACCACCAGCACCAACACCAGCACCAGCACCCTCCCACCTCCGTAATCACAGGACCAAAATAACAGAGTAAAATTAATCTTTTCCCATCTTTATTTCTTTGGTTTACATGTTTATTTGGTGCCTGCCATTGTGTGACTCGTTGTTGTTGCAATCACGCGTTTTGTCAGTCACAGAAGAACGCCTTCGTTACACAAACACTTCCCAAAAGGAGGCATCTGATCTGATTTACTATCTCTGACGTTCATCTGTTTCTCTCCTATATCTCTCTGGCTTGAGGCCTGAATATAAACACACGTCTCTCACAGATAAACCTCAGATACTGGTGTGCACATAGAGGAAGAAGAACAAGAAGCAGGAGAAGAAGGAGGGGGAGGACTTGAGGGGAAATTGTGGTGAGATCAAAAAATCTGACAAGCAAAGAATTAACTTTTTTTAAAGTGAGATTTGCACCCAGATTTTTTCCCCACTGTGTTTAAAGGGACAAACATGGTTAAGCCTAAAGACATGATGGAATATTGGCTCTATAAAAAGAAAATTGACACAGTTTTGTCTCAACATGGATGTACAGAAAGCAAGAAAGAAAGAACGCGAGCCACATTGTTTCCTCCAGTAGAATTGTATAATTTGGGTGTAAATGTGTCTTGACTGCAAGCATCTTCATATTGGCCAACTTTTTTTTTTCATCCCTACACAAGGTTTGGAGGCTGGGAAGTTTGTTCATTCATCCATTCAGCAGCTTTTCTGGAGCTCAGAGTTGACCAGATGCTTACAAACAGCAACTCAAAAGGCTTTTCGTGCGTTCTTCACAGGACTGATTCAGGAGTTTAATCCACGCTCTCTTAAGCGAGAAGAAACAGAGAAAAGTCCGAAGTGCTGGATGGGATTATACGGGAGGCCTGTAGGAATTATGATCTTTGTATGAATCCCAGAGATGGGAGCGTCTTCATGATGTACATCTTTCATACTGACTGATTTTAAGCACTTCTTGTAGGAAGCTCATTGCTGGGTTGCATGTAGGATACATGACCATGACATGGATATAGGCTACACCTGTTTTGGGTACATTTATCTCATTTAAATTTATCCCATTTCAGAGTTTTATATTATAGCAGACAGGTTAAAGGTCATCATAAAATCAGCAATGACTGGGACTTTTATAAGTGGATTGAAATCAATAGTAGAACTGGAATCAGGGACGGATCTGAACAAACAACCACAAACCTTGGTCTATCTCTTATCCACTGTGACTCCACTGTCCCTGGGTCTCGATACATTACTTCATATTGCCACGTCCTTTTAAAAGTAATGTGTATTTTATTGGTTTGTGTTTAAAACTTGGATTGGTTTCAGTGTTAACATTAGAGAAGAGTGAGTGCATCCTGCTGTCACCATACTGAAAAAGTCTTTTCCGGCAAGATAACAAAACATCCAGCATGTCAGTTCAAACTAACTATACATCCATAGTCTAGATTTATTTCTATAAGTGATTCTGTAATTTTTTATTGTAAAAAATGATGGATGAGAACAGGACTAAAGTCCCAGAGATACAGTACACCGTTATTAATTTCATTATCTCAACTCTGCTAATAGAACTAACTAAACAAACAAATGAATAAATAAACTCTGAATAGGGCTCAAGTTTTTAGTTCTCTCTTCAGGACAGCTGCCTCGAAGTATCAACTGAGTCTCATTGTCAAAACCATTCTCACTCTCATCTATCAGCATTACCGAATTCTTGCACTCACAACTTTAGGATAAATCTCTCATCCATTAGAAATGACAACAGGCCCAAGTGAGAAAGGAGAAGAAAAAAGTTAAAAGGGGAGAGGAGGGTCTATAATCTTTGGCTCCCACAACAAACAATTAGACCTTCCTTTTTTTCTTTACAAGAAGTAGAAAAGGGAAGGTTTTAAAGAGAGAGAGAGTGGGAGAATGTGGGTAAGAGAAGCGGCAGAGGCACTGCTCTTTTATGGTTCTTGTCATGTGTGTGAAGACGCTGAGCGGTCGGAGGAGAGCGGGCCCGGGGCCTCTCGGCTCCTTTAGCCCCGCATAGACGCTGCACACCAGGGGGCCATTACTGCCTGAATAGGGCCCTGACAAGGCCCTGCAGCTTGGTAGGGTATCGATAAACGCTGACATATTGACTCCCTGTGCCCAAGCTCCAGGGGACAGGCATGCCTGAATATAAAGCGTGAAGAACTTGAAGGGTGGGATTATCCCTCCACAACACCACCAGCACCACCACCACTACCTTTTTTTAAAGTTTTAAAAGTTTGGGGTTTAGTCCTAAAAATTGTTTTCAAAGCACAAACATGTTTGTAAAAATCCTTCTGAAACAACCATCCACACTGTGAGAAATCCTAAAAGAATCAGAGGATTTACGCCGCTAGGTGTTTGCACAAAGCGAGAATAATAAAGTATGTGTTTCCCCCAGCGCTGTTTGTCTCTGAGGTCAACCACCCGGACATTCACACTATACGCCAAGCTAGTCGCCATCCTAGTGAAACATTTTCAATTTCCTGATGTCGGTTCCTGGGTAATTATAGACATGACCACTGCAATCAAATTAAGAAGGACAACAAGGGTTAGAAAGAAGAGTTCGAAGTGTTGGGCATGTTTAGAAATCCAGAACCAATGCCATCAGGAAGATGTACAGGGTGGCACTTTTAGAGGCTAAGACAGCAAACCATTTAAAAGAATATATAAAAGATTTCTATGTATACTCCAAAAATAATCAGTAGGTTTGAAAAGCAGATTGTTTGCTGTTTTTTTTTGTTGTTGTTACAGAATCTAAAATAGTGTAATATTATTTATTCTTTATGATGATAAGAACAAACACTCTCAGTATTAACATCTCGGGACGTTTTTCTGCTTTCAAACAACTGAAGACTCTTCCTGCATACTTCATCCTGTACTTGGTGTAAAAGAAAAAAAAAAAACACATATTTTTGATTTTCAATACTTAAAGAACATGTTTATTGTCCTGGTGGGTGTGTGGCTGAAAAAACGGCCAGGCATTAAATGAAAATAATGAAGATTCCACTTGTGAAGGGGATCAGAAGCATAAAATGGGCGATGTTATGGCCCTAAGTAGCATGGGCTAATGGTGATTTTAAAGCAGCCGAGCATGATGTGAATGACTCTAATTCATCAGTGTTCAGACTACACGCACGGCTCCAAACTTAATTAGTGTTGCCCATTATGTGGGGCAGTTTTTCTCCATTGTAATGAAATTAGAGGGGAAATTCCTGTTGTCTTTTCCACTGTGCTTCGGTGGTAAACAAGCAGCTCGCAAATAACCCGGTACGCTGTCTATACCCATCTGTGCCAGCTGTCAAAACTGGCAGGCAGTTAAAAAAAAATCAGTTTTTAAATGATTTACAGGAAAGTATTACAGGAGACTTTGTCAAGGATCATAATACAAGCTAACCATGTAGGAGGGGAGGATTAATCTCTAAAGCACGACAAGGAGAAGGGAAGAGGGTCAAGCTCGTTTCTGGATTTTTAACCCCTTTCAAAGACTAATACAGCTTTAACTTCAGCTCACATGCTTATAGAGCACAATACCTGGTTATTTATTAACATTTTAAACAGGGATTTCATGCTAAATATATGACTTTTTAAATTTTTTTATTTTTATTTTTTTTATATAAAAGACACTTTATCTAAAGCAAATTGCAACAGGAAGCTGATAAATATATATTATACAGAATTTCCACCAATTGAATTTGATCAAACCCAACATAAAAGTCAAAACTTTTCTAAAACCAACAGTCTCAGAAAATAAATTTTAAAAATCTAAGTTTTTTTTAAATAAAGAGAATTACGCAAATGAAAAAAAAATATGATTAATAAACATCTTGCCCTTTTTGCCAGAGGTTTTACTGTTTTCTCTTTTTTCTCTTTTTAATTAAATGAATAGAGGATGGATATAGATATCATGCAGTATATTCTGATGAAATAATGAAAATATTTATTTTTATTCATAAGTACAATTTAAAATCTATTATTAGGTTAATAAAATAATTATTATTAATTGTTAATTATTATAAAAATCTTTACATTTAAGAACTAAAATAATAATGCCCCAAATAATTAAAATTAAAAAAATAAATTGATTTCTGTTTAAAATTTAAAATTGTATTTATCATTATCAGTTTTATCATCATCATCATCATCATTATTATTATTAATATTATTGTTGTTGTTGTTGTTGTTGGTGTTGTTATTATTATGTGATTCTCTTCAGTTCTCTGTGTTTTTCATTTTTTTTCCAGCCATGTCTCATATGAGAAGTACCAAGGATGACTGACAACTGTGCACTTCCGAAAATGTCAGGCAGACTTAACCTCCCATACCAAGTCTTTGCATTCGAGTTGGTTCCAAGTGCACCGATCTTGATGGGTATTACCACTTATGAATTCTTTTAATTTCTTTCATTCTTCTTTTTCCTCTTCTTTTTCTGCTTACTATTATTATTATTATTGCTATTATTATTATTATTATTATTATTATTATTATTATTATTATTAATAATAATAATATTATTATTATTATTATTATTATATAAATTACAAGGTCATACATCATAAAAAATGTCTTAAAGAAGATATATTAAGCATTCATAAGGCACTAATACAACCTCAGCGAACAGTGTATGTCTAGTGCATCCTTTTATAAGGCTAAATGAAAATGTAATTTGTTTTTATTTATTATTTATTCTGTCATACTGGCCTGAAACTGAAAAGCATGTATCCTGTAAAAGGATGATTTATCTGCTTTAAGGTGTCAGGGCTTGAGATTTTAAATTGGATTTAAATGTATTGTTATGGTAAAGAAAAGATCCTCACATCATTTGAACAATATAAAATAAAGAAACAGAGTTGTATATGAGATACTTCATTGTTTCAGGAGTTATTTGTGTTTTTCAGTGCCATAAATAATGAAACGGGGCTTTTCACTGGGACGATAAGGTAGTTTCTTCAAGGCATCCTTTTTAGAGTGAGATGTTAAACAAG
>JAOUQZ010000001.1:12549736-12562056 GCA_028564935.1 Neosilurus hyrtlii
GTGTGTGTGTGTGTGTGTGTGTGTGTGTGTGTGTGTGTGTGTGTGTGTGTGTGTGTGTGTGTGTGTGTGTACAAATATTAAGCCAAACTGATTTTCTGAGGTGATGGATAAGGGTTCATTAGATAAGTAAATGTTCATGGTGTTTTTAGGAGGTTCTGCTTGTAAGCCCTTTAAGGTTTCCTCCAGTGGGATGAGAGCATGAATGAATAGCCACAGTTTTTTCAGCACATCAACATTTGAAAATTATATCTTATAAAAAGAAAATAAAGAAAATATTTGCACTGCAATTTCCCCTTGATAGTAAAACTTTAAAAATAATCTGTCCCTCCATGCAGGTGAAAACACTAAAAGGTATAAAAGGTCTATATGCAGGTATCCACATCAACATTTTTTTTTCAAGTTTATGGCATTTTTGAGGGCACATTATAAACAACACAAGCATGGAATACCCTCCTTAGAATTGCATTTCAGCCTTGATTGTTAAATCAGTTAAAACTCACAGGATCAAAACTCTGATAAAAAAATAAATGTTCCACAAGGTCGACTCACAATTAAACTTACAATCAAACTTAACATTATGTACCAGTTACCTGAGTGAACGCCAGAACTGGTCCCAAATCTCCATGATTCTCCCCATTGCCTCCAAGCTCACCAGCTCACACCGCTACGGCGGCGGCTCTGGGCCCTCCCCGTGGACCTTGTTAACTTGCCGAGGCACGCTCACATCTGCTGAGAATTATGTCAATGTGTTATTGCTTCCTTGGCAGAATTATTTTATCCGGGAGGCCAGAGAGAGACGGTGTAAGATGTCATGTAGTAGGAGAGAGCTGCTGCTTGTTAGGTTTCACACTTTCATTAAAGACAGGTCAGAGACACACATCTTTATAAAACTGAGAAAGAGGAGATTGGTTATAGCCCAGATCGTCCTGTGTGTACACAAATGATACTGAGGAATAATTTTAGCACTTAAAATTTCACAGAATAATTTTAGAACAACCTTCAAAACATTTAATGGCCGATTTTGCAGATTCACGTGTCTGTAAATAAACATGAAGAATTTAGCATTAAAATTTTGATTTCTAATCATGTGCTTATAGTTCAAGAGAGTGAAATATTCCAAGATTTCCTTTTAAATAGAATGAATGTGCACATTCAAAAATCAATACAAATAAATAAAAGTGCATGAGGACGTCAGGCCAATGATTAAAACTGAAAAAGTAGATTTGTTTTTGCAAACTATTTAATAATAATAATAATAAAAAATAATAATAATAATAAATAAAAAAGAAATAAAAAGAAAAAAGAAAAGAAAATGTTACTGTAATTATATTTTTAAATAGAAATTTATAGAATCCGGAGGGTATAAACTAAAGATTTTAAGAAAAAACTGTAAGAAACTTCAGTCATGACCATGAATATCTTATTATATTAATCATCATAAATGTCATCATGTGTTAAAGTCAGCATGCACTTGAATTCGCCAATATTAAATATATTTATTAATATACGGCGAACACAATATCTGTTTTAATAATCCTTTTTTAATCTGAATTAAATATTTGCAAACATATTAAGCAATTTATTTATTCCTTAATAAAAAATATTTTCATCACAATTTATCACCTGTTAAGAATAGTTTAATAATGCAGTAATTCAAGATATTTTTCATATATTACTAATAAATATCAAATTACTGTAAAAATGGATAACTAAAAACATAAAAATATTTACCTTACACATTCATCTAAACATTCCACCCTGAAAAAAACAAACAAACCTCAGATTAGCTCGCTGGGAGAAAATGGAAAGAGATTAAACATTCTTCAGTGAAAATTTCAGTGTGTAGGAACCTTTAATTATCTAATGAACCTTTAGATATAAACATAAATGTGTAAAAAATACATGTTCAAGTTAAAAAGGGAGACTTAATGGCCCTTTGTTTGGCCTTCTTTGTAGAATCCTACAGCTGAGTGTTTTCCCCAGAACAGTGTTTACTTGAAGCTTTCTCTTAAAGCAGAGAACTCTTCATTATCTAAGGAACCCTCGGAGACTGATTTTCTGCTTATACAGAATCTTCCATATGGATATTGAAAGAGAAAATACTGTTTAAAAGCTTCCTTGTACAGATGCTGGTTCTTACTTTTCTGAAAAGGTTGCAAAGGTTTCTTAAAGAACCCTTTACCCATCAGTGTGGTTTTCACTGGTCTATACTTCTGGAACCTCCAAAGCATTGCACTTTATTTTCTTAAAACTGCTCAGGAGTTTAACATGTTAGTGTTTGGGGAATATTTATTTAAAAAATGGTTCGTTAAGGGTTCATTATCACTCTAACAATTTTCAGATATACTTCAGTTGAAAGCTGCAACCTTTTCTGATAGGAGGGCATTTCGTTGTAGGGTTCTAGACAACCACAGAACACTTCTCGGATGAATCTTACCACATTTCAACACTTAGATAAAGATCAGCGCTGACAGTGAAAAGGTTCAGGGTTTGCATGTTCTCTCCATGCTTGCGCTGGTTTCCTCAGGGTACTCGGGTCTCCTTTTCCAGTCTGAAGACATGCACATTAGATCAACACTCGAATTCCCAAATTAGTGTGAATGTGAGTGCGAACATTTGTTCGTGTCCGTGTTAAACCTCTAATAGACAGTGAGACACCAACTTAAATTTCCTTCGCAATGTTGATAAATTTAAAGCCACTCTGAGGGCAAAGGTCATCCGAGCAAACCCTCAACCCCCTCTTCATGCAGAGTTTTGGTGCTTGCAGTCAGGTACACGGCCAGATCAAAAAGATATCTGAGATGAGCCAGCTGTAGGCCTGGATGCTGTAACACACATTCAGTAATGTGTATTTGTTGGGTTGACTACAGAATTGCCCCTCATTGACAATAAAGAGCTTCCAATCCAATGGTTCACTGGATAATTAGAAGGTTCTTAGCTACCTGAAATGGTTTGACTGGATAAATAAACACTTTTAAAGGATGTAAATGTTCTACAAGTGAAGCCAGACGGTAAAACTACACTAGACCCAATTTTCCTGTTCTGACTGGTATTGCATGGAAATTAAACTGATATCAAGATCCACTGACCCGAATTAAGTTCCCGCTGAGTTCCTGATTACCCTTTTGAAGTCCTTGCGAGGAGTTTAAATGGCAATTTTCCTAAAAAAAAAAAAAAAAAAACCCTTCCAAATAAACACAATTTATCATTAAATGACATCAGTGAAAGTGCTGATACACCTTTATCATCAATATCAGAACATCCACAGTGTCGTCTCATCACCTCGCTAGACACTTCAGTCTTATTAACATGACTACACATACACAACTCTAACACACACACACACACACACACACACACACCACTCCCTCTTCTCTTTCCGACTGAGAACACATCTCTTCCTGTACCCTGATCTCAGATCTCACGATCTCCTCCCGCTCTCAGGAGTGCGACCCGGGGAGAGTGAAGTGTCCTCCTCACACACACACAAGGCCAAAGGCTCTTTCTGCTAATAAAGTATGACTATCGTCTGCTGGAGTTGTCTGGACGGCCATAGAGCTCAAAGTGTACATCTTAAAAGCGAGTACTCGTCTAATCTGGCTGGCTCAAAAAGGCCTTTTTAAGTGCATGAAGCCTTTTAAAGTGGATAAGGGTGATTGGTGATTTGTTTCTACGCACCTCCAGGCCACGTCTATGCATATAAACACGAGCGCACCGATTCCATCTACGTTTCTTCAGGCAAAATGACTTACACTGCATGGGGCTAGGTGTGTAAGAAATTGCTTTTTCAAATGTTATTGCAGATGTGAAAGTAGAGCGGAACAATGATGGAGTGATAAAAAAAATTAGGATGTTGATGCATCTTGGCATTTTGTTATTATACATTGGACATCTAACTACCTGTTCCATAAAATCCACAAATTACTGCTATCTTTATAAAAAAAATATCCATCAACGATGGCGTCGCCCACTCAGCCACCCAGCAGTTCATGAGAAATATCCCGGACAACGTTTATAAGGTCAAAGACATTTTGTCAAGGTTAAAGGTCAGATGAACAAATCAACAGGTTAATCTCAGAGGCCGAAACATAGAGGACGCTCATATAAAATTTCCAAAGGTTGGCATGAATAGTTGTTGAGGTATTAGATGCAGAAGTCGGGGACATCGACGGAAAAGGAAACAGTCTGACACAGACATAGGCAATTACAACATCCCAACAGCCTGATGTCTGAGGGGTAAAACCGACACCACAGGTACATCCATACACCAGAAACCTGGCAAAGGAAAATAATTAAAAAGCAGGCGAAGGCTGCAGCGGGTCATCATCTCCGATCGTCTTAGCTCGCCTTGCCACTGGACCAAGTTGATGCCATGTCAAGTTTTGTGTGCTTTACTGAGCGCGCAACATAAAGAACATGCTAAACAAACCCACGCGCAGGCGTCTTCGACACAAACGCGTCTTTTACAGCCTCGGTCAGCACCTCCCCTGGGAACATCATGCCTCCACTGCGACAGAACTTTCTGAGCTATGACTACGAAACACAGAACCTCCAAGACCATCTTCCTTAACCAGAGGGATTGACATGACAAGGTTTTTGGGGTAACCTACAGGTTTTTCAAGGAACTACTGTCCACATCCCAAAGTGTTTTATTCCTCTTATACCCCATCAATCCACCAACACTACAGATAGATTTATAAATCAAAGACACGTCATAATAGCGCCGCTCGGTGGCGTAGTGATTAGCACGTCTCCCTCACAGCAAGAAGGTTTGAGACCCGGGTTTGAGACCAAGGGCGCTTCTGAGTGGAGTTTGCTTGTTCTCCTCTTGCATGGGTTTCTTACATGTGGCTGGTACAGGAGGCTGGTGCCCATCTCAGCCGACTCTGGGCGAGGGCGGGGTGCACCCTGAACAGCTCACCAGGCCATCGCAGGACCAACACACACACGATCATTCACACTTACACACCTTGGGGTGATTTGGAACAGCCGATCAGCCTACTGTGCATGTTTATGGACTGTGTGAGGAAACCGGAGTACCCGGAGGAAACCCACTCCGCACCGGGAGAACATGCAAACTCCACACAGAAACTCCCTGAGCCCGGGAATCGAACCCAGGACCTTCTTGCTGTGAGGCGGACGTGCCAACCACTGCGCTCTATATACATTTGGTCATTTTTGTGAAACAAGCCAACAGTTCTGAAGTCGACCGCGGCCTGAATATTTTATTAATTCAAATCTAATCTGTATCTATTCATCTAAAAATCTGTATCTGACTTAAATTCCCAGTGAATAGAAGCCCAGACTGAACCTCAGGTTGGTGTTCGCAGTCACTTTGTTTTCAGAACACTCAGTCTTTATTTATGTTTTGTTTTGTTTTTTGTTTAGCAGATGCTTTTAGTAAAACAGGCGTGGAATCCACCCGAAGCTCAGAGCCGCGCAGTTCAGAGTAAAGGATCTCAATCACGGGAATAACAGAGATCACTCATTTAGAACTTCTCTCTGGTTCTTTTACCTGTCACAAACCAACAAACTGCAAATGTGTCACACAGACATTTACAATGCTGGTGACCTTTGACCCTTTATGCCCTCAGCCATTATAGCCCATCAATTTTTACCTTAGTGATACTGCTGAGCCAGGAAAAATACATTATAAATATATATATATGTATATATAAAATTATTATTGTTGTTTTGTTATTATTATTATTATTATTATTATTATTATTATTATTATTATTATTATTATTATTATTATTATTATTATTATATAATGAGTTAAAACAGCAATCTGGACTGTATAGTCTGTGTTCAGGAGATAATACTTATTATTTTATTATTATTGTTAAATAAATTCTAAATAAAAGCAACAGATTTACATCAATATCAGCTTTGATTTAAAATTCTGTATTTTGTTGGTATTTGCACTAATAGAGTTTTTAAATACCTCATAAATATAAATGTCATTAATATATATATATTTATAATAGCCTCATATTTCTATTGTTTATAGCGGCATGCCGTGGAGTGTTTTATTTTATTTCCTATGTGTGTGTGTGTGTGTGTGTGTGTGTGTGTGTGTGTGTGTGTATGTGTCTATACATACAGCATAGGTATTGATACCCACAAGGATTATTTTAAATAATTTCTTTTACTCTCTGTCCTCAGGAATTCTGCTGTTGCTCTAAGTGTGTCCTGGTGCCCTGAGGGATGAATAAATGTCCCACAATCATCTATAAACTAATTAAGAAAACACAAATAAAATAATTCTAATACTCATCATTTCCCTATTCACAATTGTATTTCCATTTTCTTTTTTTAGACACATTATTTGGTCCCTGGGCATCAGAACCGACCCATTACACATGATTCTGGTTTCTTAAAAGCCACAAGTGGAATAAATTGCCCTTCTGACATGATCAAGCTCAGCAGACTCACTATGTACGATGCTTTATGTGTGGCATGTTGTGCCTTTTTATTTTCCCTGGAACTCTTGCATAAAAAAAGGCCTTATTGCGGCTATTGTTTTGATATAAAATCATATTTTATTTTATTTATAGCCTTTTTTTCATATATTACATCATTCAGTGTGAGCATCTTTGAGTAAGCAATAATCAGGCCAAAATAAAATAAAAATAAGTAAATAATATAATATAATATGATATAATATAATATAATATAATATAATATAATATAACAGACAGTTATTATTAACAATTCTAAAATGATGACTTGTCAAATGACCCTTAAAAGCGTCACTGTAGTGGTTAAATAAAGTACATTGTCGCCATCGTGTGGCCACTCGGTGTAACTGCAGGCTTTAGTTCAGACTTCCGCGTTACATTTCAGACACAAGAAGAAAAAATGGCGGCGTGTTTGTAGATTTTCAAGAGATACATTTACAAATCTTTCTACAAACTGGGCCAATAGATTGAGGTGAGAAAAAAAGATTTTTGAGATAAAGAAGAAAGATAGATAATTAGAGAGAGAGAGAGAGATAGAGAGAGAGAGAAATAAACAGATGGATGTTTTTAGGAAACTGGTTCCTATTATTTGTGTAAAGTTCATACTGAGAGCATTAACTGCTGCACATTGTGAACCTCTTAAGATTTATTGTTTTGCTTTTTTAGGAAAATGGAGGTCAGTATTTGTAAGTATCTTCATTATCTGTCAAAAAGAAAATATTCAGCATTTAAAGATGTACATTTTATAAACAGTTTATATTAAGATTTTCTAAAACCCTGGATGGATTATCAGCACTCTTACAGGATCTGAGAAATCATTCATTCATTCATTTTCTAAGCCGTTTAATCCTAATCAGGGTCGCGGGGAGGCTGGTGCCCATCTCAGCCGACTCTGGGTGAGGGCGGGGTACACCCTGAACAGCTCACCAGGCCTCACCAGGCCATTACAACACACACAACCATTCACACTCACACTCACACCTAGGGGAGATTTGGATCAACCAATCAGCCTACTGTGCATGTTTTTGGACTGTGGGAGGAAACCGGAGTACCCGGAGGAAACCCACGCAAGCACAGGGAGAACATGCAAACTCCACACAGGAACGCCCCGAGCCCGGGAATCGACTCTGGGGCCTTCTTTCTGTGAGGCGAACGTGCGAACCACCGCGCCACCGTGCACCAGACCACAGAAGTAACACTAACGATTCTATTTAACAGCTGAAATACTGACTTTGTAAAACATGACTTCAATTAATACATTTATTTAAAATGATGTTTTTTTCCTCCAGATCCCATAGAGGAAAGTCATTAAATGTTGAAACGTTACACTTCAAGTCTAAAGATGAAAAGTTTGCGGTTGAAGGAGAGTGAATGAGCTGCTGGACTCGGATGATTAAAAGGAAACATGGCCCCGACTAAGGAATTGTCACTTGAAACCATGGAAAGGATTATAAAGCTTCTTCAAGAAGGGAATCCAACACGGAGTGTGGCAAAAGATGTCGGTTGTTCCCAGTCCACTGTGTCTAAAATCTGGTGCAAGTATAAACAGAATGGGAAGGTTACAAAAGGAAAACATACAGGCAGGCCGAGGAAGACGTCAGTGAATCAGGATAAAGCACTTGAAGCAATATGCCTTGAAAATAGCAAATGCTCAACTAAGCAAATGAAAAACAAATGGGCGGCAGCCGGAGTGGACGTTTGTCTCAGAACTGTAAGGAATCGGCTGAATGAAATGGGATTCAAATATAAAAAGATCAAAGGAGAATCAGCACCCACCGCCAAACAGAACACAACACAGCGCAAGAAACTAGCGTGTAGCGAGGATGGTGATTTGATGAAAATGATGTTTAGTGATGAATCGAAACTTTCCGTCACCGACCGAGAGATTGATACCGAAACTTTTATCAAGTGCTGTTCAGATGAAACATATAAAGACGATGACTGAAGGAAACAGTGGTGTATTATATGGGGTTATGCGTCAGGTAAAGGACCAGGGGAGACGGTAATCATCATTTCACACAGTGCTGAGGTGCATAACGACATTTTGGGCAGTTCTCTCATTTCAGTGAAAGGCAATAGATTTGGTGGGGATTAAAAAAAGGAAGGGGGGGGGGTCAGCTCAGTGTCATAGCAACAAACAGTCCGGATCTCTGCTCACAAAAATGATGGTTGAAAAAAAATATATAATTGGTGATTGGTTGACTTCATGTTTAAAGAACTGAACAAATCTCAACAGAAACAAATTATTATTATTAAATTTTTATAAAAGAATTATAAAATAATGACAGGATTCAATAAGTAAAAAATGGAGGAGGGACGGTGGCGACTCCCGGGCTCGGGGCGGTTCTGTGTGGAGTTTGCATGTTCTCCCTGTGCTTGCATGGGTTTCTTCCAGGTACTCTGGTTTCCTCCGACAGTCCAAAAACATGCACCATAGGCTGTTTCAGATCGCCCCTAGGTGTGAGAATGAGTGTAAATGGTTGTGTGTGTGTTGGCACTGTGATGGTCTGGCGAGCTGTCCAGGCTGTTCCCCGCCCTCGCCCAGAGTCGGCTGAGATGGGCGCCAGGCTCCCCGCGACCCTAATTAGGATTAAGTGGCTTAGAAAATGAATGAAGTTGAGAAAAGCAGTCTGCTCTGCACCATCTGTAGTAACTATATATACACTGAGCAGACATAAAGCAGGCGTCACACACGGGAGGTTTCGACGGGGGTTCAGCGAGTTTTCACCAAAATATGACAACGGTGTACCAAACCTAGTGGGCAGCAGGTGAACCCACAGTGTGAAGAGGTTATAAAGGCAGTTCTAAAAGGTTGCATAAGGTGGCAACATGGCAGCTCGGAAGCGATACGCAGTTTTGGGAACATTTAAAACATCTTAAAAATCTTGCAGTTTATGGCGGTCAGTGCCGGCCGCGTCGACGGTGTCACTGAGGATCAACGCACTCTGGATATAACAGTGATTATCTTGTTACGGCGGCGTTACCGTGTCATGAGGTGGAATGTATCAGACAGCAAGTGAACAGTCTGTTCTAGACATTGTTGTGTTGGAAGCAGGAAAAATGGGCAAAGGGTTTTTATCATGGCTCGACACCTGGGTCAATTCATCCCTAGAACCGCGGGTCTTATGGGATGGTCCTGGTATGCAGTGGTTCAAGGAAGGACAGATTCCCATGCACTGTGGGCTCACTGACGCAAATGTGAAGTCAAGACTAGCCTGTGTGGTCTGATCCCACTGAAGAGCTCAAACGGGTGAAAAAGTCAACGCTGGTGATGACAGAAGATCAGTGGAAGAAGGTGGACTGCGCTGATGAATCACGTTCTCTAACATCATATGGACGGCTGGGTGTGCGTCAGGACTCTCGCTGAGAAAGTAGTGTGAAGTTCTGGGAAATGTTCTACTGGGAAACATGGATGTGAGTTTATCACATACTGTCTACTTAAACACTGTTGAAGGCCACCCTGTTGTACAACCCTTCATGGTAACGGTGTTCCCTAATGTCAGTGTCCTCTTTGAGCAGGATGGTGACCCTGACATACTGAAAAATAACTGCTCATCTTTAAGGTCTGAGGAAAATTGGTCTCCATCTGTGGAATGTGCCGAACAAACAAGTCCAAACCATGGAGGCCCCACCATTAACATACAGGCATTAAAGGAAGAGCTGTGAACTGCTCGGTTCCAGATACCACAGCCCACCTTCAGAAGTCTTGTGGAGACCAGGACCTGATGGTTTAATGATGTATTGGGGACAAAAGTAGCACCTAAAGAAATAATAGGCGGATTGCTGATGGATCAGTAGTATTTTTATGGTATGGATCATCAGTATATAATTGTTTTTACTGTCAATTTTTAAATAAAGAAATAAAAATTAAACTACTTTGTATAACAGTTTTGCTTTTAGTTTTAAAAATATTTTTTCAGGATTTGTACTGAAGATTTTTTTTTAGGATATCGGCTTGCCTTTAATTAATTTTATTAATTTTATTATAAAGTTCATTCATATTTATAATTTTTGTTTCCGGTGGTGTTCATTATTTTCCTTTACTATCAGTTCTGACATTAGTGCAGCTGCAAACCATGTTTATATTTATGCCTTCCTTATTTCTATAAGAAATATTATTAAATACTAATTTCTCAGATGGTTTTCTAGTAACAGAATATCATTTCATTACTTCTTCGATCAAAAGAGCACCAACAAGTACCAACGAGGAGGCCAAACAGACAGCAGGCCACCATAGTTTCTATGGAAACGTCATGTAATTTTAACAAGGGCAGAGCTGGATGGACTCACAAAAAAAGTCAGGTTTATCAACAATAGATTGGCATCGATAGGAATTAATTATGAGCTTATTTAAAAAATGTAAATGATAAAAATAGTAAAAAAATCATTAAAATAAAAAACAATAATAAAAGAGTGTCTGGCGAGCTGTTCAGGTTGTACCCCGCCTTCTCCCAGAGTCGGCTTAGATGGGCGCCATCCTCTCCGCGACCCTAATCAGGATTAAGCGACTTAGAAAATGAATGAATGAATAAATGAATGAATGAATAGTAAAAGAGAAGGACTCAGAATGCAAGGTACCTCCAACCAGGCAATACTTGACAATTATAATGAAATGTCTCCCCCTAGTGGTCATCTGATTAACTTTTTGGCGCATATAATAAAATGGGCATTTTTTTTGGATTTTTTTTTTTCTTTTTTAAACCAGATGCCAAGCACTGATCACTTCCAGATTTAATGATTTGTTACTTGTAACACACCCTACTCTAAAAAAAACCTTTGGTGAAGAATGGACAAAATCTGTTGCCTGTGAAAATAATAAATGAAAATAAAATATGGTGGCCTCTTCAATAAAGTTTACATGTTGGACCATCCACAGTATTTTTGTTGTTTTGTTTGTTTTTTTATTATTATTATTATTATTATTATTATTTTAAATTTACTTATTTAATTACTTATTTGATAATTGGCATCCTGTGTCCATGTATCAAGTTAGATTTTGATAGGTCAATGTTGCTGTGATATGATGTCACTTCCTGTTTGGCAGCCTCAATTCACAAGCTTTGATTGGCTGTGACAGATGAACATTTCTGCAAGTCAAAAAGTCAACAAATATGTTTGCAAGATTTGGTATGAAGATCATCTGTGCTGAAAATGGTTGAAAACTAGACAAAACTTGTGATGTGTGGAAACAAAGCCTTTTTAATAAAATCCAAGATGGCAGAAATTGACGTCTCACAGTGTGTTCAATGTGGCTTGGGCCAAGGAATCCAATGGTACCTCATTTCTGAAAATCAGCCAAATGGGCACCTCCAAATTTGAACTATAGATGGTGCAGGGCCTTCAGATGGAACCATGAACGTTGCTGAAAAGAATCATGATGTTGTCCGTTATTAAAAACCCAGAAATAAACAAATGTTGAAATATAAGGTGTTCTTATGCACCGCTCGTCCCCTCGAGGATGATTTTAAATAAATCTCATTCTTTAAATTATATTATATATATTCCATTATATATATTCCATTCACTCACCGACCTCAGGAATCCTGATGATGTTTTAACTGTCCTGGTGTCCTGGGGATAAATAAATGTTCCACAATTATCTATAAATTAATTAAAAAGAAATAATAAAATAATTTTAATAATTTTAATAAATAGCTGCTCTGATAACATCCTGCTCAGCAGATTCACCCTGCACAGAGCATCCGGCTTGTCATGTTACCTCCGCCAGCGGGTTCTGTTTTCACCTCTTTCCTTTGTTTGTTTGTTTGTCTGTGTGCAAAGCAATTTAAAAGGTTGTGCACAAATTTCGATGATTTTTGTAGAGTATGTCGGTGTGACAGGGGCAGCACGGTGGCG
>JAOUQZ010000001.1:12603360-12616999 GCA_028564935.1 Neosilurus hyrtlii
GAGTCGGCTGAGATGGGCGCCAGCCTCCCCGCGACCCTAATTAGGATTAAGCGGTTCAGAAAATGAATGAATGAAATACTAATTATGGGAGAAGTATTTAAGAATACTTCTATCCATCGATTTGTGAGCGGCTATCTCAGCTGACACTGGGGGAAAGTGGGGTACACCCTGTCCATAGCAGGTCCAACACACACACAATTCAATTCAATTCATATTTGCTTGTATAGCACTTTTTACAACTGACATCGTCACAAAGCAGCTTCACATAGCAAAAGCAATTTAAGGAGGAATTTAAAAATTTTTCTTCAACCCCCTACACATCCCTAATGAGCAAGCCCCGTGGCAACGCTGGCAAGGAAAAACTCTCTCAGTTGACACAAGGAGGAAACCTTGAGAGGAATCAGGCTCAAGAGGGAAACCCATCCTTATTTGGGTGAAACCATAAAATACAAACCAAAAAGAGAGACTTCATTACAGTCCGACATGTAGTCCGGTTGGTTCTACCACAACTGTAAGTCCTAAATAATTGTACCAAAAGAGTTTATATCATACAACCAATCATACTTACACTCACACCTGTGGGTAAATTGGAAGGGCCAATTAGCCTGATGTGCATGTGACTGGACTGTGGGAGGAAACCGAAGTACCTGGAGGAAACCCACGCAAGCACGGAGAGAGCATGTAAATCCATACAGAAGTGTCCTCACTGAGCCCGGGACTGAAACCCAGGACCTTCTTGCTACGAGGCGATCATGCTAACCAATACACCACCATGCCGCCCCTTTTAAAAATACTTATAGAAGGTAATTGTAAATTGGTAAAATGTTGAACAATACACGTTCCTTCTTCTCAAATATAGGACAGTCGTAATAAGCATTTCACTACATGTTGTACTGTGTATGGTTTTGTATGTGACAAATAAAGATTAGAAATTTTGAAATTCAAATTTTTTTAAATTATTTATTAATTTATTTATTTGGACATATGGACAGACAATTTGCATACAGATATCATAAGTGGAAAGGGATTTCCACACACTGAATGTATACAATAATAGCTCATGCGCAGTTAACACATAATAATTTCAATTTACCTGTAATCTAAAAAAAAACTTAAACCAAAACATATTAAAACTAGTTGATTGTTTTTTGTTTTTTTCTTAATAACAACACGTCACAGAGTGTTTTACTCCTCTTATACTTAAAATCCGTACTTATGCCCCTTTCACCCCCCCCCCCAAGCATTTTATTTTTATATTTTAATTTTTTTATTTTTAATTAATTTATTTGTTTATTTATTTATCTATCTATCTATCTATCTATCTATTTATTTATTTAGTCGCTTGAGTTTAGCGGCACTATGACAAAAGACACCGACGTAGATTTGAGTGAGTTGGATTTAAAAGCTCATAGCTGTGGTCACATGTAAAATATGTGTTGTATGTATACAAATAACTCAAATGGTACAAGGTTCGTATGAAAGTCATACAGTTGTTACAAGGCAAAAAAAACCCTATCCAGTGATACTCGGTTGATGCATGACCACCACAACTTAATGTATGTACACTCTGTCATAAAAATTTTGAACAATGCACGTCCATATTAGGAGGTCATGTTGGTATCATGTAGTGCAATCCAACGACTACTGTAAGAAAACTGTACAATTCTGAGCTCATCAGATGACCCAAAATGCATATGAAATTCGTGTCTATCAGAACACGGTTGTAAGATGTCATAGGGAATTATCTACAAGTTAAAAAAAAAAGTGAAACTCCACAACAAGGGTCAACAAAGGGCATTTACCATCGCACAACAGTTTTGTATGAAACACCCAGCACCATCCTAGGCATTTGCCCAATTTTCTGTTGTAGTCCTTTTGTATAGCTGCTGGGTGGTGTATTCGTCAGGAGCTTTAATAAAAATGTCAGTCTTTGCTTTTTAACTGTTCATCGGTATGTATAATGTCGAGAAACATCCACGAACCTGTTCTTTTTCTCCCTCTTGAAGTTAATACAACAAAAATGCATATTTTCATGTTACATTAAGTAAATTACAAAGTGTAAATTTCTTTGTCCTGAAGATGTCAGAAACAAAGTGAGATATTGTGGTAATGCTGCCTGTACAAATCCATTTAACAATAAAAAAAAAGATGTTTGTCCAACAACTGTTATCATTCAAACATGCTATCAAACTCCTAGCATTTCCACTTGTCAAAATAATGAAGCTTTTAAACATGATGGGTGATGTAATGTACACTCTACATTTATACAGCATTTACTGTACATAGTGTAGATGAGATCTTGTACTCAATGTCTGACACATATTGACTGACACCTCCCACTCCCACTCGAGGGCAGAGATTAGGGGAGGTGGGGGCTGGACATCTGGGTAAAAAGTGTTAACATATTTAAATTTCATCGTGCAGAGCAGGGGTGTCAGGCTCATTTTCACTGAGGGACACATCAGTTAATTTCTAGGTCACCAAGGGGCGAATAATCACTGAACATCTATTCAGAAGGGGTGACAATGAAATCTGCATGATAAGCTAGCTTGCAATCTTCCTGAATCTTTCCTTGAAATAGGTGGCTGCCATCTAGTGGAAGGATGATGAATTACGTTTCATGGTAATGGTTGATGCAACAAATGTACGATAATCATATTTGTTGAAACCTCCAGTGGGCCACATAAAATGAGTTGGCACCTGTGGTGTAGAGAGGAACAAAATATTTGACTCTATGTCCTCCTGGACTGCGCAGAGTTCAGGACGATTTTAACCAGTACACAGTGTTCTGTGCATTGATGTGAATTATACGAGTACAGTCATAGCATTTAGTTTGCAATGTGCCATGGTACTCATCATTAATTCATTTTTCTGAACGACTTAATCCTAATTAGGGCTGTGGGGAGGCTGGCGCCCATCTCAGCCAATGGTACTTATCATGGCTACATTCCACACACTTTACTCATTGTGATACAGACACAGCTCTAGGTTTTAAGGACCTTCTGGGTGAAGTCTGTTTTTCTTTGTGACAGGATTAATCAATATGGACTTGCGCTGGCACTAGTGATGAAGTACACGATAGATGAGATCAACACTGTGCCCACCCTCCTTCCTAATGTGAAGCTGGGCTTCGAGAGCTATGATGACTGCGGACAGTCATCGATCATCATGAAATCCACCCTTCGTTTCTTCACCACAGCGGCCTCAGATGAAGTGGAGGTCATGTGTAACTACACCGAGTACATGACCAGAGTTCACGCTGTCATTGGTCCGTACAGCTCTGAGATGGCCTCTGTCATTGGCCAGCTAGTGAGCTTTTTCTTAATGCCACAGGTAAGAACTTCATAAAAAAAGGTACAAGTTAGTTCCTGCATGAAAGTGTGGGGAAAGTGTGTTGTGGAACATTTAAGTAAAATATAATTCAAACTGAAATGAAAAAACGTCAAGAATCAGTTTTACTCCCACATGGAAGCAACATTCATTTATTTACCGAACTGCTTGCTCCTACTCGAGTCATGAGGAGACTGGAGCCTATCTCATCCGACTAAGGGCAAAGGTACACTATGAAGTGCTTGCCGACCCATTGCAGGACCAACACACACTCAACCATTCATATTCACAGGGACAGTTTATAACAGCCAATGAACCTAATTTGAAAGTCTTTGGACTGTGGGAGGAAGCCGGAGTACCCAGAAAAAATCTATAAAGCAAACTCTACACAGAAAAGCCTTCGCTGAGCCCAGGACTTGATGCCAGGACCATCTTGGTGTGAGGCGGACATGCTAGCCACTACACCACTGCGCCACACAGAAATATGTTAAACAAAATATTTTTAAGTGTACATATTGGCATATTATCAATATTGGTATATTATTAGCATAAATAATAAGTGACTAACAAACAAGCAAATTAATAAATAAATTACATCAATAAGGCAATTATTACATCTTTTATATTAAGCTAACTTGTGTTCACGCCAGCTGCTTTTTCCTACAGGTCAGCTACAGAGCCACCAGTGATGGGTTCAGCGACAAGCTGACATACCCGTCATTCATGCGCACTGTCCCCACTGACAGGTTGCAGGCGTTGGGCATTGTGATGCTGCTGAAGGAGTTCGGATGGAACTGGGTGGCAGTGATTGGCAGCGATGAGACTTATGGCAAAGAGGGGAAACAGCAGGTGTCCCAGAATGCTGCCAGCCAGGGCATTTGTGTAGCGTATGAAGGGATGATTCCAGTTTACAGCGACCCAGTTCCCACTATACAGGATATTCTGACTGGTATACAGGAGGCCAATGTGGGTGTAGTGGTGGTGTTTGCATCATCCGCAGGAAGCACCGCATTCTTCAAAGAAGTGAGTGAGAATCATACTGCGTTGTCAATGATACTCAAATTTTTTAAAGATTATACATGACAGATGAGTACATTCTGCAGCAACACAACCAAAATAAGTAAAATAATCCACTGTAGTCTTGCAGGTTCATAATCAATGCTAGGGTGATTTGATGAAGTGTCACTAGTACTAACTGGAGGCTGATAATTTTCCTACAACAGCACACCCTAAAGTGTTTAATTACTACAGTTAATCAGAAGCAGAGCAGAAATTGGACAATTTATTAAATGTTGTACATGTTATGGCTTTATATCTGCATTTAATGTGCTATAAAAACAAACTCTGGGCATAAAAGCCATTAGAGAATATTTATATCATATTTATAAAAGGGAGTAAATATTTTTATGTTTTAAACGAAGGTCATTTCAAACATCTGTGAAATCTAACATATGATTGAATGCATTGGTGTTGTAATTTAAATGTATTTGCCTTAGTCATTTGATACTAAGGGTATGCAAACTTTCGGCACCCAGCTGTAACTCTTAACATATGCTTTGTCTATTGGAAGTGAAATCAGCCGTGCACTCACACAAATATAAAAGTATTAATGAGACATTAATACGTAATCACAGTTAAATAATATCTGATATACAGATAAAAGGGGAAACAACAAAACATATTAAAAAAACAAGAACAAAAAATGTATTCGTGAGATCAGGAAACAGGACATGAATGAGCCGACTAGCACCAGTCAGGCTTTCTAGGTATGTCCTATTATATCCACAAAGTACAAGAGCACTCAGAGAAAGCAAACCTCTGCCAAACCATGAAAATTAAGTATACAGCACCCTTTGATGGGCCTTGATGTTCTACCACACTTCCAAAAAAAAAAAAAAAAAAAAGGGAATTTCCCATGTAAAATTGCCACCATCTTTATCACATCCGGGTGAAACTTGATCGAACATCAAATCTTCTGATACAGAATATACACAGCAGATTTCATTCAACTGCAAAAATTTCTGCATTCAAAAATTTCATATTTTGACAGAGATATCACACAGTCTTATCCATTAACTGAACCACTTAATGATATTAGGGTCAGCTGGAGGCTAGAGCCTATCTCAGCTGGCATTGGGCAAATGCTGGGAAAACCCTGAACAGACCTCACCAGACCATCGTAGGGTCAGCACACACAAACACAATTTTCATACTTACAACTAGGGGCAATTTGAAACAGCTGATTAGCCTAGTGTGCATCTCTTCAGACTGTGGGAGGAAACAGGAGTACCTGGAAGAAACCCACACATGCCCAGGAAAAACATGCAAACAACACCCAGAAACATCCTCGCTGAGCCCAGGATTTGAATCCAGGACCTTTTTGCTGTGAGGCGGACACGCTAACCACTACACCACCATACCTTGACAGAGATACTAATCTCTCAAAATCTGAGGACAGACAGAAAGACAGACAGACAGACAGACAGACAGATAAACCCACACTGGGAAAAACACAATCTCCCAGTAAAAAAAAATAGGGTTAAAAATTAAGGTGATAACTTTCTTTGTACCTGTGGATTGTTGCCTATTTTGCAGGTAATCAGGAGGAACATGACTGGAGTGTGGATAGCTAGCACAGCATGGACTGTACACAGCAGCATCATCACCCTCCCGGGCATTCAGACCATCGGCACCGTGCTGGGCTTCAGCGCCATGACCCAGCCCATCGACCTGCTCAGTCCATATGTACGGGAGCTTTTCACCAATATGGAGCACAAGCAAATCCGACCTCCAGATCCTGATGTCTCCCCACTGGATAACCCATGTCCAGGCTGTTGGAGTCTTTCTCCTGCAAATGTGAGCATCGTTGAAACAGAGTTGGTGCGGCGCACTGCGTTTAGCGTCTACTCTGCTGTCTACAGCGTGGCCCATGCCCTGCACAACATGCTTGAATGTGATGCATCCAGCTGCGCCAGACAACCTGATACTGAAAAGATCTATCCCTGGCAGGTAGGACTTCAGTCTACATCAATAGAATGATCCTCCACATGCCAAGTCCTGAACTCAACTAAAAATCAACCTCTTTGTGTTTGTGCACAGTTGCTGCCATGGGTAAAGAATGTTTCTCTGTCACTGAACGGAATGCAAATCAGTTTTGACGCCGAGGGAAACCTGGGTATAGGCTACGATTTGTTAGCATGGGTCTTTCGAAATGACACCGTGACCTTTAAAAACATTGGGACCTTCTACGATAACCTGACAATCGATAAGCAACTCATAAAATGGCACACAACAAATAATACGGTACTCAGGAAACCTCTGAGGTCTACATGAACTTACTTTGCAGGCATTTTTTCCCGTTTAAATCTGACATTAAATCTTACTTTATTACAGGTTCCTACATCTAGGTGCTCCTCAGATTGTCTATCAGGGCAAGTGCGCATTGTTAAGGGATTTTATTCCTGCTGCTTTGACTGTAGTGACTGTTTAGAGGGAACCTTCCAAAACAACACAGGTGAGAGACACTGTCAGAATTTTCACTTTATATACAGTACAGCTGTTCTATATGGAAATGTACTGCATGTACTTGAAAAAAGTAAAAAAAAACGAAAAAAAAACCCCAAATATTAAAAAAAAACTTTCAGATTTCGATTTCTATCAAAAGTAGTTGTGGAGATATTTGTAAAAAATAACGTTTCTATATAACCATAGTTACCATAGCCGATTATATATATATTTTCTAAAAGCCTGTGCAAAGACCTCTCAATATTAACTGAGCATCAAATCTCTATCATAAGTGGTTGTGGAAACATAAAAGAAAAAATAAAGTTCACATAGAACCACAATTACCATAGCAACTAGGGGTGCTGGGAAAAAATAGATTCACGTCCGAAACGCGATTCTTATTTATTAGCATTCTGAATCGATTAAAATTTTCAAGAATTTATTTTTAAGAACACGTTTTTTTCAAGCATTTCCAACCTCACATCGCGTACCATTTGTCCGGACACGGCCTCCGTCGTGAATTGTTTCAGTGAGTGGCGGCTCCAGAACTAGCTTTAAGCCGAGCTTTGACATGGATGAGGAAAAAGAAATACAGCCAGCGCCGTCTTCGCTGAAGGTAAATGCTTGCACTTTGGATTTTACAATTTCCGGGTAAGTAGTAGCTTGACGTGACACATGCGGTGTGCAAAATAAAAGTCAAATATTTCGGGAACACTTCAAATCCCCGAAGCCACATCTTACACCATCACCCGGAGCTAAAAGAACCGGAGCAGCAGGTATGACCAACTCCTGACCAACGCACTCTCCATCACTTCACTAAACTCCCAACCGACTCTGAACGAGCAAAGCGGATCAGTACATCTACAAAACCAGCTGTCTAGTAATATCATTTCTTTCTTTCTTATAGAAGAGTCGTTCCAGCTTATTGAAGAATGTAGTTACTCATGAAATTGGCTCCCTTTGTTTGTAATGGTTATCAATCAAACATCGGTTTGAATCGAGAATCGATTCTGAATCGATTCATCACCCCAAAAATCGGAATTAGATTCACATCCCTAATAGCAACCATATGTACTATTTTTCTTAAAGGGTACCTTGGGTGATTTTGCATTTCTAGCTCTTTAAAACGATCACGTATGACATCAGCGGTTCAGTCAGGCAACGTCAGTCCTTTTCTTCTTGTCAGGCATGAGCGAGTGCTGCCACATTACTACTACTAGGCATGCGTAGTGATACGTTGCCTTCTTCATTGGCTGTTCCAGCCCTGGTAGTGATGAAAACTTGTTGTTTTGTTCTATTGGCTGGTCTGCAATGGACTGGTCACTGACCCCAGGCAGCAGACACCATTCTGAGATAACACATTATCTGCCAGTGCCGAGCTGTGTGTCGCCAGGAAAATGGTGGAGTGCAAAGCGTACGGCTGCACAAACAACAAGCGCAGAAATCACAGAAAAAAAATAACATCGGTACAGGGCTGTACTCTGAAAACTTCTACAAAGACCACTTCAACCCGACCTGCTATCGGCGTGACCTCCAGGCAGATCTACTTGGCGCAAAGCCCAGTCTTTTACGTCTAAAACCGGATGCTGTTCCTACGAAATTCCTTCATAAAAAGTCAAAGGATGAAGATGGACAGGAGCAGCGCCTCGCCAAAAGCAACCAGTAAAAAGTAAAATCCTTTAATATAATGGGAGTGTTATCACCTAAAATATCCCTCGCTGCTTGAATACTTGCGCTGGACAACCCGGCCCATCGAGTTCACGTCACTTCCAGGAAAAAACATTGATTCGGCCCCCGCTAGTATTATATGTAATATATAAAGTATAGAGCTTTTTATGGTCATTATGTTAAAATAAGCTCTGTATCAACTAAACTATTAAATTAAAAACAAATTATGCCGTAAGAATGATCAATACTGCCACTCTCTGAAGCATGTCCAAAGATCTTTCATGTGAGCCTAATATCAGGTCTCTGTCACAAGTGGATGTGGAGCACAATGGTCATGACGGGACATTGTGACAGAGTGGCTTGGAATCTGGCTGCCAAGTATATCTCTAAGTGATCTATCTGTTCATTAAGTGGAACATCCCACAATTATTTTTATAATCACATCCTCACTAGATACAAATTATATGATACAAAATGAAGACCAACTTTTGTATGTTGTTTGTATATCTAGAGCCAGTACTGACCTTTATGTAAAAATGATCACAGTTGATGCCGGGGTTAAATGTATTATAAACACTTTCACATCTTCTTATTTTCCTTCTTTGAAAGATGATATCCAATGCACCAAATGTCCTCCACGCCAGTGGTCCACATTCCGCAGTACGGGCTGCGTCTTCCCCACCTACATGTACCTGGAGTGGTCGTCTTTTGAATCGGTAGCTCTGATGCTGGCTGGACTTGTGCTGCTGTCGTTGCAGACAGCAATAGGTGTACTCTTCTTCCAACACAGAGGGACGCCTCTGTTGAAAGCATTGGGAGGAACGTTGTGTGGTTTGGGTCTGATAAGTCTGATGGGAGGCTCTATTAGTCTGGTGCTGTTCCTGGGTGAGCCGAATGATGTTACTTGCCGTATACAGATATTTCTGTATGTCATGTTTCCCACCGTGGCTCTGTCCACCATCCTGGCTATCTCCATGCAGGTGAGCTAAAAGGTCACATTTCCATAATTTGTAGACATGCTGTTCATTCTGTTAAAATTGTGTGGTCGCGTTCTTTTTGTGTTGACAGATCGTTTATGTGTCTGAGTTCCCTGAAAAAGCTCCAGACAACATGGAGAACCTACAAGGGCTTGGCAGCTGGGGTCTGGTGCTAGCATGTTGTGGCATTCAGTCAGGACTTGTTGGCTGGTTTATCCTTGAAGGGCCTTCACTCACCAAGTTGGTAGACAGCCTGGAAATTAATTTTGTGACACGGTTCCTGCCCTGCCCGACTGATCCGATACTGAACTTTGGCCTCATGTTGGGTTTCAACGGGCTTCTGGCCTTGATCTGCTTCATGTGTACCTTCATGGCACCAAAGCCGGTCAGGCAGTACAACTTTGCTAGGGACATTACCATCGGCAGCCTGATCTACTGTGTAATATGGGTCATATTTATCCCAATCTATGCTGGACTAGATAACAAAGAGAAGACGATTGCTCAAGTAGTGTTCAATTTGATTAGCAATACAGCACTCACGGTCGGTTATTACCTTCCAAAGTGTCACCTCCTAGTTAAGGAACCAGACCTCAACAAAAATGAATATTTCGCCTCAATCTTAGAGGGAGTGCCACCAATACCCCCTGAGGAGCCACCACATGATAAAACCAAGCAAGACAATCAAAAAGATAATAAAGAAGAAAATAAAGATAATAAAGAAGAAAATAAAGAGGGGGATAAAAATGAGGGTAAGGAGGAAACTAAAGAGGATAACAACTAACCATGTTGGTCTGTTATGAGATGGATCTAGGCATGGGTGGAACGTGTATGTAGAAACTATACTCGAAACTGTACTTAATTAGAAGTGGAAGTAAAATTAAATAAGTTGCTACTTTTAAATGTATTCAAACAAAAATTTAACTGATGGGTTGGCATAGTGACATAGTAGTTAGCATGTTCCCCTTATGGCAAGAAGGTCCCGAGTTAGAGTCCTGTGGCCAGTGACGGCCTTTCTGTGTGGAGTTTGCATGTTCTCCCAGTGCTTGCATGGGTTTCCTCCAGGTACCTCGGTTTCTTCTTCTGGTCGAAAGTCACGCAGATTCGGTTAACTGACTGCTCCAAATTGCCCCAGGTGTGGATGTGAGTGTAAATGGTTGCGTGTGTGCTGGCTTTGGGATAAACTGGCCAGCTGTTCAGGGTGTACCCCACCTTTACCCAGAGTTGGTTGAGATAGGCTCCAGCCTCCCTGTGACACTGGTGATTGGTTCAGCAAATGAATGTTATCATGTGTAAGCTAACTTTTATTGTAACTTATCTAAAACTGTCATAAGCGACTATGGTATTTTAAAAAAAGGGCTAATTTGAACCAGTCACTAAATCTCATAGCAAGATAAAAACTGAAATTCGAATAAAATGTATCAGAACCCTTTTGATAGACACTTAGTGTTTTTTATTAGCTGGATTAGAGAAGTGACTATAAAAAGTAGGCTATGTTTTATTTATAACACTTTATTTTACTACTTTTAATTAGATGAGTACAGGCATTCTGTGATACTCAAGCAAAGTATAAAATCACCAAAATAATGCTTTAGTAACAAAGTAAACATATTTACACTTCAACATCTGTATCTAGAATAAAAGGTTTGAACAAACCTTAAGCTAACACAGGCACTATAAATCAGTATATATATATATATATGCATTTCTGTAACTATTCTGTCAGTTTATTATAAATAAAATGTAATAAAAATGTTTTTGTGTTTTTTCATTCACTATTGACCATTGTTTATTTTAAAAAAATGGGTACAGCATAAACCTGTTTACATGCTATGTTTGTATACATACACAATTTCCTCCGAGAGCAGTGAAGTATTCTGATTCTGAGACTCTTTTACTAAAATTATCAAAATAAATAAGTAAATAAATACCTGCCATAGGTGATGCAGTTTCACATACTATTTAATGTGGTATGGAGGATGAAAAATATATTAGGCATAGACAAACACATATTTGCAGACATCAATCAATCAATCAATCAATCAATAAATAAATAAATAAATAAATAGGTCATATAAAAGTGAATTTATTTTGTCATTTATTACTGGTTATTGTTATTTGTATATTTCTACATTTGACTGTCTGCTTGTTTGTACATTTAGTTATACATTTTGTATTTTTTGTTGTATTGTAATAACGTATTATAATAAGGTAGGCGGGCCTTACCTCAGTCCAAAGCAGGATTGGTCAGCTGGGCACACCAGACAGAAGCACTGGATACACTTCAATCAAATCTACATGACATAGCTATACTAGGCTCCCATTAACTAATAATGTCATCTAATAGGAGAGTACTTTTTTTTATTAGGGCCCCGCTATGCAGACACCCCATAGTGATGAGTGCGTCCGTCTGTCTGTGCATCCCCATCTTTGTCTGGGCTGAAGCTAATTTTCGAATTGTCAAGGCACCCGCCTTAAACTTGGTGGATATGTGTAGGGTGATGAGACGGCATGTCACATACTATCGATAAGTCATTGTGACCCTTTACTTTTGACTCCACTTAAAAGAAGCTTGTTGAGGCAATATTTCCTATATGCTTACCCTCACATATACCAAACGAGGTACACTTATACATTAGGTCACTGTGACCTTTGACCCCACTTAACAAAAAGATTGTCAAAGCCATATTTCTCATATGCTGGTATCACAAGTGCAGTTATTATAAATATCACAAGTAACAGTACTCTTCCTCATCATATCCTCTTCTTCTTAACCACTCATCATCAACATCTTCCACACAACATTGCTGCCTCGCAGTCTCACACGTGTACAACGGCTGGACAACCACCAAAATGCAGGCAAAGATTTTTTAAAAATTGCCGGAATTTTCTACTTATACATTTTAATTTTTTATAATTTTTTTTTTTTGTAAAAGTGCATCATAAACAGTACATTCTGAGCGACTTTACTGTGACACCACGCTGTTTGTGACTTCACAGGTCAATGCCGTGACCATATATGCATATATTTTCTGTATAAAGCCTTAATTTTTCCATAGCTGCATATAATTTATTAATATCTCATTTTTTGTGCCCTACTGTAATCCACCGTACAGAGGACAACATCCTGACTTTTATTTTGAAGTGCTGATTCTGCGCCGCTCCAGCTCGTAAACACCAAACACACCGCCGCCATCTTCAGTGTTTACCAGATTCTGCAGTGAAAAGATGGGCTCCGTTCTTGGCCTTTGTTCTATGGCGAGTTGGGTAAGTTTTGTTAGTCATGTCGGCACCAGTGACATCCAGAAAATAGAGATATATAACATTAAATTAGCTTTGAAGTATCTTTATACGAAATTATAAAATAATTATGAAAATGCAGCAGCTGCAGGATGAAATGAAATGATATCTCGTTCATCGTGACTTGCATTTAAACCAGCTTCATGCACTTTCAAATGATGACGAGTCGCCTTAGCAATTTAAAATAGGTTTAAAATGTTGTTTTTTTTTCATTTTGTAAATCTTTTCAGTACACTTTTACCAAGTAATCGGCTGTCAGGCTCAGTTTTTACCAGCTTTATTACGTTTACTGGGTGGTTCCTCTGGCCTAGAACTATTATTAGCATTTTAGCTAACGTTACTAGCATTTTAAATGGCATAATTTAATCTGAATATAAAGCGGACGTTTTATTATTTCTTTCTGTTCATATTTAATCGTGTAATATGAAATAAGAAGCACGGATAACCCGAGCTAACAGGTGTTTATGCGATTACGCCACTCTTAGCCTAGCCTAGCCTAGCCTAGCTCATTTAGCGTGTTTTGCTAACTCGTTCCGAAGTAAAGAAAGAAAAATAAGTTATGTTTTGGTTTCAGTTTTACCAATTTGTGGCTAAGATTTAATTTTGTTTTGATCGCGACATTTCCGGTATGTGCATTATGACGTCATGTTGGCTGCAAACGTTATAATTTTAATCCAGGCCAATTTAACGTTTTAATGAAGTCCTTTAATTAAGGCTTGATGTGTAAATTTCTTTATTAGTCACCAGGAAGACTGAGGGAAAAGATGATTTTTATGCATTTTAAATATTTATACATTAAATACATTTAATATATGTTTATTGCTGAACAGTATGTGTAAATATATATATATATATATATATAT
>JAOUQZ010000001.1:12617099-12627831 GCA_028564935.1 Neosilurus hyrtlii
CTCGCTCTGCTGCCTGCTACCCAGTAATCAATGTGTGTGTGTGTGTGTGTGTGTGTGTGTGTGTGTGTGTGTGTGTGCTGGCCCCGTGATGGTCTGGAGAGCTGTCTTTCATTATGTTTATATTGCAAGCGCTAGGGTGTAAACAGTTACATTCGAAAGGCGGTGTAATTCCCGGCATTCATCGTCGTTGATGACGCCGTCCAGGACGACCCTCTGCGAACCGTTCAGAGCACTTGACGCCATGCTGACCGTGATGCCGTCAAACACCAGGTTGTTCTCTGGAGTAGGTGCTGATGTACTGCCTCCTGAAAGAAAAAAATAGAAAAGTGTCCGATAGGTGAAGAAGGACCCAAATTCATGGCACAAAGTCTGACTGCTCATCATTCACTCATATGCCGAACCCGCTTAATCCTACTAGGGTCACGGGGAGGCTGGAGCCTATCTCAGCCGACTCAAAAACACGCACACAACCATTCACACTCAAACTCACACCACAGCAATTTGGAACAGCCAGTTAACCTAATGTGCAGGTCTTTGTACTGTAGGAGGAAACCAGAGCACCCTGAGGAAACCCACACAAGCACTGAGAAAACATGCAAACTCCAGACAGAAATGCCTGTGCCGAGCCCCAGAAATGCCTGGTGCAAACCAATCCGACTAGCATTATATCAACTATTGAACAACACAACCAGAAAAGTGTTGCTGCGTCATGAAATCTGTGGGCCAATCACGATTCAGTATACAACGAGTGGCAGAGTGCATATTTGGGGGCGTGTCCAATCATAATTTACATATTCATACAACCTGAAAACCTCGACAAGACGTAGAAATGTAGGTATTTCTGTTACGTATGTATTTACTGGATATCTTCGTGCAAAAGGTTACCACCCCCCCCACCACACACACACACACACACACACCCGTCCTACTCACCATCTTTAACAATCTTGGTGATGTCGGACGACTCCTTGGTCTTCTCCTCCACCAGTGTCTCGATTTCCTTCATGAGATTGCCGATCTCCTCAGTGATGCGAGCCGCTGTCTCTCGATCCGCCCTGAACCAGACAGAGAGAGCGCCTATATTACTCCACAAGAGCGTTACACATTAATAACCACTTATAAACATCGAGTCATGCCGTTACAGGAAATTAATTAACAGCGGGATGGTGTGTGGGTTAAAACAGTGTCTTATTCTTCTTATACTACATCAATTTCAAGGGTCCTGGGGTCGAACCCCAGGCCCGGCGAGGGCGTTTCTGTGTGGCGTTTGTATGGTTTCCCCATGCCTGTGCTCGCGTGGGTTTCTTCAGGGTACTGCGGTTTCCTCCCACAGTCCAAAAACATGCACATTAGGATAACTGGCTGGCTAGACGTGAGTGTGAGTGTGAATGGTTGTGTGTGTTGCCCCTGGTGAGCTAATCAGGGGTACCCACGCCTTCACCCAGTGTCGGCTGAGGTGTGACCCCATGACCCTGATGGGATTTATCGATTTGGCAAATGACAGAAGAGAGAGAGATAGAGTTTATTACTTTTGTTTATCCCGGATTTTTTTAGGCATGATTTCTTCCGGTGTCCACGTGTCCTGAAAATTAACAACAACAACAACAACAGCAATAAAGGCAAATTAATTATTATTTGCAAAATGTAACAGAACAGACTGTTTAAAAAAAAAAGTCGGGTTTTTGTGACTTACCGGATCAACAAATGTGATTCCAAAAATTTCATATCCATAATATAACAGCTCCTTCTCCAGCAGGGAGTTCCTGATATACTGATCAACAACCTGGAGGTGAAAAAAACCCCAGTATAGATTATAATAACAAACAGATTAATCCAGAATCTTGCAGAGCGAATGAACAAAAGGCCGGTGGTATAGTCATGTAGCTACATGTAGCGAGCACCTTTCTGGGTGTAATAGTAGCAGCTCTTTCCTCTCCCAGGACGGCCGAGTAATACGCCAAGTTCTGTTTCATCACCTCATCGTCAGGATGGAAAAGGAGGAACGTTTTTGCACACTCGATGGCCTTCTCATATTGCTCACCTGGAAAAGAGGACACAAAGACACATAGAAACATTGACACAAGGACGCAGGTGTACAGGGATGCAAAAGACACGGGGACACAGGGAAATGGACCACAGGGATGCATGGACACAGGGGAACAAAGACAAAAGGACACAGGGACACAAGGAAACAGGAGCATCGGGATAAGGGGATGCATGGGCACAGGGATGCATAAAAACAGGGACATGGTTATGCAGGGAAGCAGAGATATAGGGGTAAGGGGAGGCAGGGACACAGAGACGTAGGGAAACAGGCACAGGGGGTTACAAGGACACAGGGTCACAGGGAAGCAGGGACAAAGGAACACAAAGAAACAGGGACATGGTGATGCAGGGATGTAGGGACATATGAATAAGGGGATGTAGGGACACAGGGATATTGGGATGAGGGACACAAAGAAACAGGGACATGATGACGCAGGAAAGCAGAGACATAGGAATAAGGGGATGCAGGGATACAAGGACATAAGGATAAGGTGATGCAGGGACACAGGGACACAAAGAAACAGGGGCATTGTGATGCAGGGAAACAGGGACACCCAATCACAAAGATGCAGGGACAAAGGGACACAAAGAAGCAGGGACATGGTAATGCAGGGACACAGGGATGTAGGGACACAGGGTCATGGGGATGCAGGGACACAGGGACACAAGCAAAAGGGAATGGTGATGCAGGGAAGCAGGGACACGGTAATAAAGGGAAGCACAGAAACAGGGACGGGGATACAGAGTCACAGGCACACAAGGAAACAGGGACATGGGGACACAGGGACATGGATTTTGTATAAAAGTAGCTTCAGCATGAGCACAAATTAGAACAGAGAATGCGTCGTACTGTTATAGTAGGAAAACTGGAGGTAGTTAAAATGTGAAGGCAGGAAATCTTCGAAGGGGTTTTCTCTTCCCGCGGCGGACGCCAGCTCCACGACACAGTTCTGTTTACAGTTCAGAACATGCAGGTAGTGATCTGTAGCGAAACATCATCCCCACAAAGACCGATCAGCAAAGATCTACGCACCAACAAAACACACAGACATCGGGAATGTCCTGAGGAGACAGAGTGGCCTGCTGCTTGCCTGTGATGGACTGGAACAGATCAGCGTCGTAGTCCATGTAGTTGTAGCCGTCGTAGTCGTACACGCCCTCGCACAGCGCCCGGCACTCCTCGTCGGCAGTGAAATACTCCTCGAGCGCCGCCTCGAAGTGCCCGATGGAGGAGGGGAAATCGTCCGCGCTGTACAGCTGCTTCCCTTCCAGAAACTCGGTCTGAAACATCACATCGTAGACGTCGGTTAAACCTTGCGTGAATGGATCCGGGATATCTCTCACCTTAACTTCAACACCTCACCATGTGAGGTCTGGCCTCCAGGTCTTTAAAGTCCGTCTCCTGTACGCCGGCCATCATGCTGTAGTACTCCAGGTTCTGTCTCATTTCCATGTGGTCTGGGTTCGCGATGTAGAACGTGTTCGCCGCAGCTACAGCTTTGTCGAGCTTATTTATCTGCGTACGTGGACAGAAGAGGCGTATATATTTAAACTGCGATACATCAGGGGTCTGTTACGCACCCAGACAACAACAACATCTGTAATTTAATGTAAATATAAAATGATTGGTGTACTGAAGGCGGGGTACCGTTTACCAGTCCTTTCCAGGGCCAACACACACACACAACCATTCACACTCACACCTAGGGGCAATTTGAAGCGACAGGAAAAACATACAAACTCCATGCAGAAACACTCACACGGAGCTTGAGACTCGAACCCAGGACCTTCTTGCCTCGAGCCGGACGTGCTTACTACTACGCCACGGTGCTGTCCTATAGATATCATTTTAAAGCCTAAACTTATTAAACAACTGTTCATACTCACACGCCAGGTGCAATTTGGAACAGCGAATTAGCCTGATGTGCATGTCTTTGGACTGTGGGAGGAAACCTGAGTACCCAGAGGAAACCCACACAAGCACAGGGAGAACACGCAAACTTCACTCAGAAACACCGAGCTCGGCACCTGAACCCACGACCATCTCGCTGTGAGGCGGACATGCTGACCACTGCGCCACCATGGTCCCTTTAAATATTACCCTCATTCATTCGTTTTCTAAGCCGTTTAATCCTAATTAGGGTCACGGGGAGGCTGGCGCCCATCTCAATCGACTCTGGGCGAGGGCGGGGTACACAGCCATCGCTGGGCCAACACTCACACAACCATTCACACTCACACCTAGGGGCGATTTGAAACAGCCAATCAGCCTACTGCACGTCTTGGACTGTGGGAAGAAACCAGAGTACCCGGAGGAAACCCACACAATCACGGGGAGAACATGCAAACTCCACACATAAACGCCCCGAGCTGGGAATCGAACCCAGGACCTTCTTGCTGTGAGGCGGACGTGCTAACCACCGTGTCGCCCCTTTAAATATTAATCTTAAGCCAAAACTTAGTAAACAACTGACAAAAATATGTTAGAGTGTAATAGTTCTATTAAAAGTCTGAAAGGGAAAATATTTAAAAGCTTTTAAATTGCAATAACATTCATTTATTACATTATTATTATTACTATTTCATTATTTCACATCTTTGTCCTATGTTTATTATGGTTTAATTAGTCACAAATATATTGCTAATGAATAAAATATATGCTAGGTGCTAAGTACTTCCGCATTCCACAAAACCAGTAACCATGGTAACTGCAACCCTAATTACTCTGCTGCTATTAAAGAACCACAGTATGCATCATATAACGTTAGCATGTGATGCTAACACATTAACTCCTGAACAGAGGTGTAAAAAAGGGTTGTTTTTTGTAATGTTGTGTCACATTATTATAATAAAGTATTTTGAATTCAGGAAATGTTCGTAATGTTTGTGGCTGAAAGGAATATTTTTATTTTAAAACGACTTTAAACGTGTCCCGACATGAAGGACTTACACTCCACCTAAAGACGTGGCACCCGAATCTCAGTGGGGGAGGGGGAGGTGGGGGTTCACAAAGGAGTCGAGTCCTTACAAGTGAATCTTTTAAATGAACGCTGAGTCGACTCATATTAAAAATGAGTTTGTTTTTGTGTTTTTTTCTGGGGAGGGGGGGTGTTGATGATATCCCATGTTGATTTGCAACACGTAATGACATTTTAATTATTTTAATTTAAATGATAATTTTAGTAGCACTAACACGAGGGTGTTCGGTGAATTGTTTCCTAAAACTGCATTTGTTCCTTTGTTCTTTTTTTAATGCTTTAAATAGTCTGTATATGTTTTCACTCAAAGTAAAGTCATTTTTGCTCATTAGAATAAAGTGAATAAAAACTTCAGGGGGGAGAAAAATCATCATAAATGCTCGAAAAAACGTGACGAGTCGTTTAGGAACTGAAGGAGTCGAATTGAATCAAAAGACTCGACTCGTTAAAAAGACTTGAGATTTCCATCACTTGTTGGAAAAAGTTGTGTGTGTTTCAATAAAAGCAGTAATAAGCAAAACAAACGTGTTTAGATGATGCGAAGTCGTGGAAAAAAAGCGACATAATTTGTAATTCTTTATGAATCAGATTGTTTATTTGGGGATGTTAAGCCCGCGTGCCATGCATCTGATCACGTGACGGCGCATCTGGAAGAAAAGTGATTATCTTACTTTAAAATAAGCCACTTGCAGGTAATTATAGGGAGTCCTCTTCTTGAATTCGAGCTCCACCTCGTCGCTGACCTTGTGCACGGACGCGGGACCGAGCTTGTCCTCCTCGCACCGGCTCACGCACTCGGCCCGTTTCAGCACGCGCTGGAAGAAGCCCAGGTCCTGCACGGGACCGGCGCCGGGGAGCGGGTCGGGGGCGCCGGGCTCGCTGTGGCGCTGGAAGGACGTGAGATTGGCGCAGGACGCGCGGCACCGAGCCTTCGCTTTGCGCACCGTGCCCTTGTTCTTCAGCGCGCGCTCCATGTTCAGGATCACCGACAGCCAGTCCTGCTTGTAATACGCTTCCAGGGCATCGTCGAACAGCAGATCGTACGGCTCCACGACACCACCGGCACCGAACTCAGAGGAGCCCGGCTCCGACACAGCCAGAACCAGCAGGAGCAGAAACACGGAGGTGGAGGACATGCTGGAGAGGTGCGCGAGCGGAGACCAACGGCGCACTCGAACCTTCAGCACATCACAAGTTCTCACCTCGAGCTACACTTTCTCCGAACCTGGGGGGCGGGGTCATTTCCATAAAAGACGAGGCGATCGTCATAGGGGTGTGGTCTTATCGGTATGGGACGGTACCGCCCATTGACTTAATAAACACGTAGACTGGACCCAATGTCGCGTTTCAGTGGATGTGCGGTGTCAAGTCAATGCCATGTTGGACATGCATCAAGAGCATGGAAGAGGATAGGGCAAGTGAGAAAAAGGAAGGGTTTAAGGGTCACAATGCTTTGCGATCGCTGTAAAAATTACAGGAACCAGTACAGCAGATCTGCAGGAATAACATTTCACAAGTAATTAATAATGAGATGCACAGAAAGCCGTATAAACCCACGTTAGAAGAGAGTGTATTCACGTGAATGTGAGGATGGGGCTGGTGTTTTTCACTGTATGCATAATGTGCATGTGGCTTTTATAGTATGGATTATAGTAGGAGTCAGTACTCACATGTTCATGAATGTAAACTCATTATTCAAAACAATATATGGGTTTATGATTGGGAACGTGATCTTATGAGCATGACATGGACTCCTGCAACAATCCCTGCTACACTGTATACGCCTTACATCTACATGTACATGTATATACATGTAGACACTTGTACACTTGTGTGTGTAGATCTATGTTATATGATATTATGTCCCAGATATACATTATGTACTCATATATTATATAGATGTACATGTGTGTTATTTCAAGGTTTCTGAAGTGACAGTGACAGAGAATGGCAGTATGTACAGTAAGTTTATGAACATTTACCGCAAACAGGGCTTGATATCGTAACATATTTTTTGCTGTGAGTTTAACAAACAACTAAACGTTCATGTTATCTGTCGAATCTCGTTCTATTGTTCTTTATTGTTCTTCTACGTCGGTTTTGTTCTCTATCGCACTTTAACCTGTTTTAGTTTGGCAGATCAGAGTAATGTTCATGATTCATTAAGTGTTCTTCGTTTTTTCTTCTATACTGGTATTGTTTAGCTCTTTCAGTGTTATATTACATGTTGGTATATTTTGTTTCATATTTTGGTGCTAAAATGCAGTGGGATTGTAGGGAGCAAGAGAAAGAAATGAGCTAAATAAATTGTACATACATGTGTCTAGAAACTATTTATTCATTTTAATTTTTTTTATACCAACAAGTACTATCCATAAACCAATAAATATGTTAATATAAATCTAATATAGGTAAACAAAAGATCTTATTACTGGCAAATTTATTGCTTTTCTCTATATTTAACTGTTCTGTTTAAAGATAAACTTTATAAAATAAATTGCAATAAGTTTTCTACAATAAACATCAAAATATACAGCACTATTGGAGAAAAAATATTTGCACGTTTCAAATTACATGACATGAAAGGATTATTACATTGTTTTTAATTAATTAATAACAATGTATTTATTCTGTACTCTGCGTTCCATAGCAGTAAAAATAAACACCCTGATATTATGAGATCATGTTATGTGCCAAATAAACCCACAGGTCGCTTTCTAGAGGCATTAAAACATTTTCTTTATGTTCACTCCCCCCACTGTTTCTAGAACAAGAACCCACAAGAAGCCCTCTCCAAGATGGCGTCATGTTGACACCGCGAGAGCGATGCACGACCCATCTATCTTTTTACTATACCTATGGTACCACGTCACAGTACTGTCCAAAGCGAGCTGATTACATTAGCAAATCGTCATGCGTCACGCGAATATGAACGTGTTCTTTGAAAGTACAGCAAGTTCCATAAATAGTATGACGTTTTAAGAAAGTGTGCAGAAATAGCTACGAATTTGTTTACATAAACAAAGTGTCGCCAGTGCTTGCACAGTGAGCAACAAAGAAACTTGCCCTCTTCAAAATGGCGGCTTAGTTGACGACTCTGATCGCCTAAACACATTTCCGGATTTTATTCGACTAAAAGATTGCCGGGTTCAAATGCCTTATATTTTATAAACAATTTAAATCATTTTTGTTTCATAACTAATTTTTAATTATCCGAAAACAAATATGTTACAGAACAATTTTCAAAATAATATATAGTTTTTTTACGAGAACCCAGCATTTGTTTACGATATTTAATCAGGCGTTTCTTAAGCCTACTAAGAACCGGAAACGCAGAAGACTGGCTGGTGATGAAACTGGAGCAAACACACTCAGAAGTTGAGCCACATTCTCCATGATATTTAGGTCAATTTAAGTCAAAATATAAGTGAATATCAGTGCAGCAGCATGGATAAAGCTGTGAGTTTTCCGAATCATCCTGACAAACCAACCACAGGTACGAAGAGAACACAAAGTGGAGAAAAACCACGGTTGTTTATTATTAGTGAAATGCAGACTGACAGAAATAACAGGCTGGAATGATGTAATAAGTCTGAATACACAGCTGACAGTCACCAGGCTGTAACTTTTACTCAGTAATTATATTTTACAGTAACAAAAGTTAACTGTAATTAAATCTTGAACTGAGACATGAAGTGTGCAGGTATTTAAACTGCAGGTGCAGGATTATTTATTTAAAATATTTACTTTAAGTTTTATTTTCTGCAATTCTGCATAAAGTTAATAATTCTATAAGCAGTGACTAGTGAATTAATGGTCTGTGCTGTGATGAAGCAGAATTGTTTACTGCTGTACCCTCTGAGCGGGTTATGATTAATGATTGGAATTTAATCAGTGATTTTATTAGTTTTGTTTGTTTTTGTGGAGCCTGAGGGAGACAAGTTACTTCCTGTTGTCACTTTTTTGCTGAAATGCAGATTTAATTTTTTTTTGTTTGTTTCAGCCTTCACGAGAAATCCAGAAAGTTCCCTTTTCCTCACAGCTTTAATGTGGGCTAAGCTAAAAATTGTCCCCTCTGTAAGAGAGAAGTGCACTACATTTCCTTTCCTTCATACTTTATAGGGTGCACATCTAAGGGGTCATTTGGGGTTTGCCCATCAAAACGTAGCTATAATTCGAGTATAAAGTTATTTCATTTGTTACCATGAATGTTTTGTACAAATGTGACAGTATAAAACATTAGTCAAATTAGTTAATAAAATAATGTATTACATTATTATTGTTTCTTTTTTTTATCTTGATGGAACAGTGCTTGATTGCACGCATAGAAGTGGAGAAAACAAAGAAAGGTTTACAGACGACGGCTCAACCGTACGTGTACATTTTCAGGGGGAAATGGCAAATACATGCTCTGTGTCATCATATGACCTACGTATGTATTTGCATGTTAATCGAGCTGTCGTGATGATTTGCATATCAAAACCTTAGAGTCTCAGAATCCTGTGCGCTTAAGAAGCAAGTCGCCATTTTGAATGCCTGCTGATCTACGTAGCTAGGCGTACTGTTTCCTGTTTTACGTTTGAAAAACAATCTGCATCGTTTCTGTTAATGATCCTCGGAGCGAGTGGTGTAGTTTTTAGGGTACTGGGCTCACGATCGAGAGGTCATGGGCTCGAATGCCTGTTAGATCCCCAACGGCAAGGTCCTAACCTCAAGTGTCTAATATAATGTTTCACCACATAATAATTCCAGTCTCTTCTTTAATCTGATAAATCCCACCTCCTGTATTCTGAATCTTTGGATGTGCTTGAATTGGAGAATTTTCTGGAACAGTAATGTTTTATTGTGAAAATGCTACACGTGACCTCGCTTTCAAACCTCTGATAAATGACGGTACTGTTACAGTCACGCTGGTGGAACCCAACAGCAAGCCGAATGGACTGGAGCTGGTGAGCTCGTATCACACCAACCGAGTGGGAGATCCCATGGACCTGGTCTGTCTGGCTCAGCAGGTCCAGAAGGTTCGTTGAGACGGATTTCAGATACAGTCTCACACCTTGTCCAGTCTCTTCCTGCTAATCGATATGACGTCCTTGTTTTCTTTAGGGAGACGAATTTGTCAGGGCGAATGCTTGCAATAGGCTGACCGTCATCGCTGACCAAATACGATACTTACAGGAACAAGCCAGAAAGGTGAGGAATGTTTGTGGTGAATACTTGATTCTGATTGGTCAGGAGGTGTTGCTTTGACAGTAATGCCGGTTTATACAACTACCTCTACTAGTACTACCAGTGCACTTGTTTCTATGGTAACGGTTCATTCACAGGGACTTATATCTAAACACTCTGTGGCGTATTTTCATGATTTTTACAAGGTTTCTCACTCACGTGACAAATAGCATGATCATTTCTCCCTGAATTTTTCTCCCTCATTAAATCATGGCTATTTCCTGCCCATCAACAACCAGTCATGAGGGCCGTGGATCACCAAGTGTCTCCTCCGAGGCATGTGATGCGTTTTCTTTTTTCTTTTTTTTTTAATTTGTGCTCGTGCAGCATACAGAGCAGTGTCACAGTCTCAGAGGTAAGCCCGATCGCCGTCCACCCATTTTTATGTGAATGACCAGGTGCAGCTCTTCCTTTCTGCTCTCATGTCTGGGGTCAAAACAGACAGAATAATACCAGTAAAATAAAGACTGTTATGCTCC
>JAOUQZ010000001.1:12627931-12635431 GCA_028564935.1 Neosilurus hyrtlii
TTATTTTGGACCGTTCTGCTGAAGTAAGGGTAGGTCTTATTATCGGGGTAGGTCTTATTATCGGGGAAACACGGTATAATAAGTATGGGGAATCATAAGATGTTACCTGGACTTGCAGGTAATAATAATAATAAGTATATGGAATAAGATTATGCGGCCTGCAGGCGAACATCATAACCTGAATAAAAACGAGAAGGTTAACGCATGAACCTCTGAATATAAATGTAAAAACCTAACATGTGGTGCTGTTTTTTTTTATGAATAAAAGCTTATAGTTGCTGTTAAGGAATAAAATTCTCCGCCGTGATTATTTTCCTCGAGCACCACCCTGAAGTGTTTTATTCCTTTCTTAATATTATACGAGAAATAAAAAAAATCCTTCATCTCGTTACAGCATTGATATTTTTACTCTATTAGTGCTGTGTTGTGGTCCAATATGGATTTTAATTTTAACTGTGTAAAACCATTAAATGTTTTGTGTTTCAGGTGTTAGAGGACGCGAAGAGGGACGCGGATCTCCACCACGCCGCGTGCAACGTTGTGAAGAAGCCAGGAAACATGTATTACCTGTACATGCGCGAATCTGGCCAGCGTTACTTCTCCATTCTGTCCCCGAAGGTCAGACGTTCAATGTGTTGCTACTGGAGTTCATTTAATATTCATACCAGACCGTGTTTAGGCTCAGAGTCTGCGCGGCGTTATTATAGCTAACTATCGTCTCCAACTAGCCACGTCAAGTTTATCTTCGTATGTTATTAATTATTAAAGCTTGTTTATTTATTTATTTATGTATTTGTTGTTCAAAGGAATGGGGTCCGAGCTGTCCACACAAGTTTCTTGGTGCCTACAAACTGCAGTTCGACATGTCCTGGACCCCGCTTGAGGACGCCGAAAAACGCGAAGCTGAAATCGGCGTGATGGAGAAACTCCTGAACAGTCAGACCGCGCTTCCCGCCAGCACGGAACCAAACTTCGAAGGTCTTCCTAACTGAGTGGACCCTGAACCTGTTTACGTGTACTACACTACGTGTGTGATCACTGCAGCAGCATCAAAATAATAATAATAAATAATGAAAAAAGATCATTTGAAGAATATATGTAATCAGATTACGGGTGTACACGGGCGAGCTGGCATCTGTTTCTGTACTAAACCCACAGAAGAACGGACTGCTTTAAAGAGGTCCTGGGTCAAGGCAGAGAAAGTATTTACACCTGATTTTAAACTAAATCGAATCCGATCCAAATCACACCATGCTCGAGGAATCCAGACTATTATATACTAGAGAATGGTGCAATCTGATTGGTTTACTAACGCTGCGTATCACCGAGACGAACCCGGAGTGGAATATTCAGTCATATCTACGGAGTCTGAGGTGAATAATATATCTGAACATAAGCAGAAAGCAAACAAGATTTCGATGGTTTCATTGTTAAAGTGTGACGATGGTCACGCACGCTTCATGTTATTTTAAAATCCAGAGCCACGAGGGCTGTGTTGTCCAGTTTTTTCATCTGTTTTTTTTTTTTTTTTTTTTTTTTTTTTGGGGGGGGCAGTGACATATTGTTGAATTTTAGGATTCCAAAATCAGGGATGGTGACAGACCATGAGTTTTTAAGGGGTGGATAATAATTGTAAAATGAGGGAAAGTACTATATGGAGAATTATTAGGTCGAGGTGTTGATGGTTTTACACCAATCAGATTCAAGAAAATATCTTGAATGAATATTAGTAGACATTATCCCATTATAGCGAACCAATCAGATTGCACTGCCCTAATGTAGTATAAGAGGGTGGGCTGAAACGTGCGTAGGCTGACAGAGAAGGAGTAATGCCAGAGCAGCGCAACTTGATAGCTTCTATATCAAGAGGGATCCAAGTGCGGCAACACCGAAGAAGTAGAAGAAGAAGTGTGTGGACCGCAGGGGAGACGTTTGGTCAAACTGACCATTGCATCATGGGCAACTTTTCAGGCCACCCGTGCACATTATTATTTATTTAAGATTTTTCTGATTGGTGGAAAGCTATCTAATAATTCTCTCTTTTGAATGATTATTGCATGACTGGCACACGCACCAACATAGTAATATGACTGTCTACTTACTTACAAATATCTCGAATGAATAAAAAAAAAAATATAGACAGAATTCGGCCTTTGTATTTCGGCCTCTGGCCTCAGCGGATAACGTCCCCTCGAGCGAATAATTATCCATATCACACTTCACCTCATTCAATAGTTGAATAATTACACCTTTGCAAACTTGGGATAAGAAGGAGGCGCTGAATATTCAATGATATCCACTGAGATATGACTGTGATGGACGTAGGTATGTGAATATTTAGCACTGTGGAGTTCTGATTGGTTAGAAATTTGTGGTTACATTGTTATTATTATTTAACTAGTAGTACCTTGTACAGAGTATTGCATTAAAATGTTCATTGAGGATATTTTGTGGGAGGAGTCTCCAGTGTCAGTACATCACAAAAATGCGTCATGTTATTTTTTTTCTAATTTCACAGTTGTACGACTTTTTATAAGTGTGTAAAAAATCTGTGCGATCTGCCTTGACAGCGCAGTGCTGCAGCTTGAAAAATCTTCTCACTGAAAAGTAATAAAAAATGGCAGTGTGTGATTTATATTTTATTACAGATGTTTCAGTTATTTGCTAATTCAGTGCAATCAATTTTAATTGCAATTCAAGCATATTTTTAAAATACATTTAATTAATTCAAATAAAATTCATATCCCAGTTCAGGTCCTTGACTCATCACGTATCACGGGGTGTCGTGTTACAGCCTGCTGTTATGTTTTGTAAGTACGAGTTTACATGAGGCAGCAGTTCCCAGTTATCTGTCGCAACGCTGACCTGAACAGCGTCCTCGCCCTCTCGGATCGCCAATAAAACGTGATAAAGGGGTGGAAGGAAAAACAAGACCTTCCACCTATTGAAGTCCTGTGAAATCAAATAACCCTGGAAGTGCTCTTTAATCAGATCCGCAAGAAAGTCGCTTCCGGTCTTAAAACAGAACAGGCTCGTCTCTGAAGTGCTCGGTTCTCCTGAGGATATGGCGTCCCAAATCCGATCGAACACATCATTCTTACGCTTGGGTGGCGTGGATTGAGGTAAAGGCAGGGGGAGAAATATCTCAGGGAAGGCCACTTTAACGTCAGGGAGATGGGTATGCCAAGACTGGCCGTCTTCCGTGGTGAAAATAGCGCTGATTTGTAAAGTCGTTGGGTACGGGTGACAGGGTTTAAGAGTCACGTTGACTTCATGTGGCTTCCTGTCTCTGAAAAGGCACGGCACGTAGATGTCGTTCACTTCTTCGTAGTCGGTCGTGTTGACATCAAAATGAAGGCATATTGTGAAGAGACGATCGAATCTAGGATCCGGGGCATTCGCATGAGTCAGGTTGTATGTCAAAGTGACCTCCGAGGCAAAGCCCGGCGTTCTGAGTTGCTCTTGGTACACCTCGTAGACGTCCCTGTCATTTGTGATTTCAGGATTTGGATTTTCATCCTGAGAGCCATTTTTGTGAGTCTTGACAAGCTGAAGGACACAAGTTTCTGTCTGAAGAACCGTCAAACAACTGCCAAGTTCTTCGCTTGCGGTGATGGTTGACAACGATCTGACTTTCGCCTGTCCTCCGACGGGAGCTTTGGCGAGGATGCCAGAAAGTTTTTCGCAGGACAGGTTGGTAAGGAGGGTGTAGTAGAGCCGAGCGTGGTCCTGAATGTCCGTGTCCTCATAGTGTCTGGACATGTGCTGAAGAAGATCTGCCAGTTCGATGAACATCTGGTTCAGGGTAGGATGTTGGAGCAAGTTGCGGCATACCGCAAGAATGGAGGCGCCGATATTCCAGCTTCTCCTTTCGCAAAGGTTGGAATTGACGAGGATGTCGAGAAGGAAGCAGATAGTCCCTCTCTGGGCGATCTGACTCTCCTGTGCCACTCGGGCCAAGATTTTAAGATGCCAAGCCAAACTCTGAAGGGTCAGTTGCAAAGGAGGCATTTCCACGATACGTCTTTGAAGAGCTTTCAACAACCGGACTGACCAAAGCGAATCTTCTAAGCGTTTCTGGATTCTATCGGCGAGGTTGATCAAATTTGGCGCAAGGTGACAGTTTCTGGAATAGAGCTCACGTAACCGGTGGATCAGTTTCTCCGAGAGGTTCTCCATGTGGTTGAAGTGCAGGAGGAAAATAAAAACCGCTCTGAAAGATGTCACCACCATTTCCCTGCTGCCGTGATTGTCTACTATTCTGAGCAGCGCCATCACATGATCCATCAGATAACCTACTCCTTGGCCATCTTCTTCCTCGTTTGTCTCGAGGTGTACCAGGCAGAGAAGGTTCAGTCGACAGAGCATGGTGATGCTGTCGTTGAACACGGTAGGGAAGAGGGAAAGAGTTAGCTGGGGCGTGATGAGGACTGGCAAGCACTCCTCCCCGCTGCTAGAGATGGGTCTGTTCTCGGGAAAGTGAAGAATGCAGTTCATGTAAAAGATCTTCTCGGGAATTCTCAGTAGGGGATGCTGTGCCATTCCAACAAGCCGCTTGAGCAAGAAATGCTCGTCCTCGGCGGTGAACAGGCTATCGGTGAACGTGCCTTTCATAAACAGCGTGGCATGCATCAGCTGCACTTCGGTCGTTCCGAAAAGCCTGAGCAACTGAGATTTAAATATGGCTGGAGAAATGCCTGGAACCATCGCCACCATCTCTACAAGTCCTCGGAGCAAGGCGGCCTGTGATGGAGTTGTCATCAAGTAGGATTCCTCCAAGAGCAAGGACATGATGGATTTCAGCTCTTTGAAATCCAGCGTCGTGGGCAACTGCGCAACTTGCGTCATGCTGATAAACTTTGAAAAATTGGCGGATTTCCATGCAAAGCCTTCATTTCCGGTAAAAACGCTTTTAAACTTCGCATTATCCACATCGTTTTGTTGAGTCAGAATCCGGATGGCATTCTTCAGTGCTTGCATATAGAGCAAGCAATAGGACTGATGCAGCACGGTGGTCTCCTGGAGCTTAAAGCAATAAAGAGCCTCTAGTTTTTGTGACAGAAGGCCCGGCTGGCAGTTCTCCATTTCTTTAAGACACTCGCAAGCGGTGGCTCGGACAGAATGGAGAGTCGGACCACCTGTGTTATCGTTTGTGTCCGTTATCAACATATACAGAAAGTTCAAATAGTCCACAGTGACTTTTGCTTGGTTACGTAAACATAATGTGCATATCAAGATGTTGGTGATAGCCAGCATGAGGTGGCACTTGAGATGGATGGATTTCTGTGGAGTAAAGTTGAGGATCGACACGAGTTCCTGCGCCGTCTCTTCCCCTGCTGACGGGGTCGGGCAAAGGACTGTGGGATGCTCCATTAATACGGAAAGTAGCAATATCTGCCATAAAAAAAAGAAATCAATCAGAATCCTATCTAAAGCTCAACGTTTTTGAAAAATGTCTATAAGTAAAGTGTGTTTCATCTTTTCATACATCACAAAATGAATAAAAAAATAGGGCACCTCTTATTAAAGTAAATAATTTAGTGAATAATTCCTGGACTCGCTGCCATTTTGACCTTCAAGAGAACATTTTTCTTCCTTTTTTTCTTCCACTTACTCGTACTAGGGTTATGGGAAGGGTGGAGCCTATCTCAGCCGACGGAACAGCTTTCCAGTTCATCGCAGGGCCAAAACATGCACAACCATTCACACTAACACCAAGAGGCAATTGAAAATATCCAATTAGCCTAAGGTGCATGACTGTGGGAGGAAACCTATGCAAGTACAGGGAGAACATGCAAACTCTTGCCGAGCCCAGGACTCCATCCCAGGACCTTCTTGCTGTGAGGCAGAAGTGCTAACCTCTAGGTCACCGTTCTGCCAATAATGTGATGTGTTTCCAAATAATTAACAACCATTCGCATCAGGCGAGGTGGATATCACTGAAAAGAACACACAGGGATGCAAATATCCGCACTGAACTGTAAATGAGAATCTAATATATAGATTTAGGCACTGCCTAATATTGAAGCTATATCTGGATAGATATCTCCTCTGACAGGTGTCCCAGCATGGGCATGCTTTTTACTGTCTGTCTGATTCCCACTTTCATTTCTATATTACTATTTATGTCTTTTTTTTTTGGTTTAATTATCCATCTAACAAGTTCATGTTCTGTAAAACTTCTGATTTCAGCATTTTCACCACAATTTTTTATATTTCAAAACCATTTATTAAATACACAATTATACAATTCTGTCTGCCTACTCGAGTTTGATGTGTGGTTTTTATTCTGTGTGAGTCTGAGCAGTGGTGTATTTTTTGTTATTAATAATAAATCTGTGTATGTCTGTGTGGTTTCGGGGGTAGTTAGAAATACATCAGAAATACATTAAAGCCAATCAGCATCAACTCACTGACATGGCAGACTTCTTGGGTTTCCTGTCGGGTGGGCACATGCAGACACTAGGGTGCATAGGTGCTCTACTTGGGAGCACTGCTAATATATAGATTCAGACACTGCAAAAAAGCAGAGCTTCCAATAGATATCTCTACTGTTAGGTGTCCAAGCCTGATATTATGTGAGTAGTGTGGCTCCTCTACGAGCTTGTGGTCGTGTGCATAGATTATGAGTGAGTAGTAAAGTGAGAGAGAGAGAGCGATGAGACGAGATAGTATTTGAAGCAGAAAAAGAGAAATTGTTTTAGCACTTGACAATGCAATTGTTTGATACATAACAGTCAATCAACATCAAGCCAGCAACGTGTCAGCCTTACTGGGTTGCCTGTGCTGGGCATGTGTGGACACTGGACAAGACACGGGACGACCACACAGGCCATGTTCCATGACTATGGTGCACGCTTCAGGAGCTCCACTATTCAATTTTTAATCGTGAAAATATCAGCCTCAAACTGAATACTTTAAAACATGGCAGTGGTTAAATTAGTCAGTGATAAGTGCCCTAGTGATAAACCAAAATAATAAAAAGAAAGAAAATATTAGTATTGCTGCTTGTAATACACTACTACTACTAATAATAATAATAATACTAAAAAATAATAATACTAAAAAATAATAATAATACAACAACAACTACTACTACTACTACTACTAATAATAATAATGATAATAATACTAAAAAAATAATACTAAAAAATAATAATAATACAACAACAACTACTACTACTACTACTACTACTACTAATAATAATAAAAAATAATCAAACTAAAAAATAATAATAATACAACTACTACTAATAATAATAATAATACTAAAAAATAATAATAATACAACAACTATTATTACTACTACTACTACTAATAATAATAATAATAATAATATTAAAAAATAATAATAATACAACAACTATTATTACTACTACTACTACTACTAATAATAATAATAATAAAAAATAATCAAACTAAAAAATAATAATAATACAACTACTACTACTAATAATAATAATACTAAAAAATAATAATACTAAAAAATAATAATAATAC
>JAOUQZ010000001.1:12640431-12647196 GCA_028564935.1 Neosilurus hyrtlii
TTATAAAAGTATTCAAGTTCATTATTCTGGTACATTTGCAAGACGTCTGCAGTGGTCTGGTGAGCTGTTCAGGGTGTACCACACCTTCATCTAGTGATGGCTGAGATAGGATCCGGCCTCCCTGCCACCCTAGTAGGATTAATTATGGCTCTGAAAATTAAGTGAGAAAGAAAGAATAAATCTGTTATTTTAATTCAGAATGTAAAATTTGTTCACTGGGTCCAAAAGCAAAATATTTTTCACCGCCGCCTTTCGGTTTGTAGAAATATTTATTCCGGTTTTTGTTATCGATAGCTGCTATTATTGTTGTTAGTGGAATAGTATTAAATTCCAGCGAATACCCTGCTGCTGGTATTAAATACAGAAATATCTCTTATAATTTTTGTCATAGTAGGTCTTGGTTTTTAAACCTACAGCAGCTTGTGTGTTACACAAATATCACTGTGGTTTATTTATAAGGTTTTAAAATGAAGGCGAGATTAACCGGAAGGATGTAAGTAGACAGATGTGTATAAAGCAGCATCTAGTCTTTTGTTTTAAATATTTAAGCCAAAAAAAAAAGTGGTTTGTGAATTTGGCAGTTTACCCAAAGAACTGTCAGAGAGACGGAGAGAGAGAGAAGGCCATTTTAGGGGGAAAATGAGAGCAGTGAATCTTGGAATGAGTCTGTTTGTCTGAAGGTTGTGAATCTCGTGTGTTTGTCATTGTGTAGTTGAAGTACCCTGTGATAAATCACTTTCAGTTGGGACTTTCTGGCACGGATGCTTGGGTTTGTCTCGATTTGCCCTGGCTCGAACGTTCTCCAGATCATGGTCTAAAAGCAGAAGCTTTAGCACTCTAATTTCTACCACTGTAAATAAGAGGGATAAATACCCGAGATGCCAGTTTCTAGACCGTTGCCCATCCTGATTGTTTTTCATTGACGAGGCAGGCGCTTGATAACAATACCCACCTGAACGACAAGGGAGAAAAGAGTTCACTTGAGTGGACTCCACCAAAATAGCAGGACGAGGTCAAACCCGACTTCCACAGATTGCTGAAAGGAAGCGTCCGTCCCTCCCTGCCCTGCTCCATCTGTGGTTCTGTATCTGTTCGCTCGCTCGCTCGTTCTCTCTCTCTCTCTCCCTCTCTCTCTCTCCCTCCCTCCCTCCCTCCCTCTATTTTAACCAGTGAGGTGACAAAAACTCAACAGAGACATAGAGCTTCCTAGTGTACCGTACGAGAGCCAGGAATCGCATCTGACGCGCCGTCTCTGCCTCTCTGTGCCTGTTACAGCTTCTGGTCTGTTGCCGCGTTGTCTTCCCATGAGTGTGTGCACGGCTGATGCTGAACGGATGACGTTATCCTAGAGCTTAAAGCTGCAGTGGCCTACAATCAGCTTGAGTAGGAGACCATTCTGTGGTCTTTTTGTTGTGATGCTAGCTTGATTTATATATAATGTTATAAGCCCGGACATAATTATGAAGACAAAATTAGTCATCTGTATGTAGGTGAGCTCTGTCCTACATCATATTCATGAAATTATGTAATTGAAGCACTGAGCATTAAAGTGAGATCTGGTTTCAATACTGACTCACTTCTGAAACTGTTCTTTATGTTGCAGCTCGATTTAAGTACCAGCATCAGATCATGTCTCAGTATAACATAAATATTTAATAACGGGTAGGTTAGATTTACGTTTTTCTTTTTCAGCTGCTTTTTTTTTTTCATTCAGTATGATATACATAAAGCAAAAATCCAAACGGTCAGCTAGGATGATTCTTTGGACCATCCGTACAGTGGATGTGTGTGGTCTTGTTTAATAACCTCCCACTCTGCTCACAACTTGAATTTTTGTTTGTCATTCACAGTTTGATGCTGAAAAACAGAGTAAAAAACTAGTAACTATGGTTTCTGTAACTACCAACTTTGTTTGTCTTTTAACAGAATTAATTTCCAGAAAGCTTTGTGGAGGGACGGGTTATGGGCCTGGCAAAAATCTGTAGCATTTTGGTGCAGGTCTGGGTCACGATCTGGATCCAGGAATTTATTAAAAGCTTTTTAACAAGCGTTTATTAAAGGATTTTCATGGTTAGCAGTGTTGCGCAAATACTCCTGATCTGATTTTCATTAAATTTAGGAGAGTGGTTGGGTCTGGGCATAGAAAGAACCCATTTGAAAGTGATCCATGTATGGGATCATGTTGGGAAAAAAACATCCTAAATAAAAAGCCCCATCTGTAACATGATGCACAATGTTCCTTTGTTGTCCACTAGGGGGAGACCTTTCATTATAGCTGTGTCAAGCTATAATAGTCTGTTTGTGCCTAGCAGGGGGTACCTTGCGCTTTGAATGCCCCTCTAGTTTAATTAGTGTCTAACTAGTAAGCGATAGGTGATGTATATGGATATCACTTTTCAGAACTAACAAAACATTGCTGAACAAGGCCACACCCACAGCAGGAAGGCTACAACCATTAAGTGTCACTGACTAGCGTTAACGGAAGATTATAGTGATTGTTACATATTCTATGTTGGAGCAAATCTGTAGCAGGGCTCGAAAAATCGGGTGCCCGAATGCCCGCAGGCAGCCTGTCCGAGGACAGGGGCACCAAAAATCAATGAAATGCAGAGTACAACATGCCCGACCAGGCATCCGATTCCCGTCTTCAAAAACCGAACTACCGTATTCAAAATCATTTCGTAGCACACAGACACGTCAAACAGAGCGAACTCACACACAACACACCGATCACTAGCTGTAATGGACATTTGCAGGTAAGTCAATAAAAGTCCGTTCATTTGCCGTCATACTCAGACTCCCGTGTCCTGGATGTAGGAACCCGGATTACGCACCGTCTGCTCGCCATAAAAATGTCATACAGGCAAGTCGATTTATTTGGGCGCCTAAAAACCCCCCAAACGCCAAAGATCCGGCCCAAAAAAGGTGCCCACCAATCTGAGGTGCCCACCCAGGAAGAGAAGAAAGTGAGTGTTTTGTTTTAGATTCTTGGCTGCAGGTACATTGAAAATATCAGTCAGAAATTGGCGTCGTTCACTTTTCAACCACCGCTGGTGAGGGCGCTACTGCATAAATCGCCTGCTATCAAGCTATCTTCTGAAACACTGTCGTTTTGAGCGAGACTTATGATTTCCGTGGGGTGTTGAATTATGAAAGCAATGCAGGATGAATAAAAAAATTCTGATGGAGAGTGAATTTGAAATAACAAAGCTGTTATTTTTAGTTAGAAATAAAATGATATTATTTAATTTATTTAAGTTCTGTTTTTTTTTTTTTTTTTTTTTTTTTTTTTTTGACTCCGCACATGCAAAGCAAACAAACAAAGCAACCCCTGAAATAGGAAAAAACACACTAGAAATCATGAAGGAGGCTTTTTTTACTTGGAACTTACATATTATATTCGGGCACCAAGAAAAAACTACCAGGCACCAAAAAATGAAAAATCACAAAAGCAAGGTTGCCCGACCGGCAGTAAGGCTCCAGAAGATTTTTCAAGCCCTGTGTAGAACAATTCAGCTGTCCTGTCTAACATATGACTATTTTTTACTTCTACATTCATTGGCAAAGCATCAGACCTGGGGATGAAATGTTAAACAGCGTTGACTAGTATTGACGAGCGGTTCAGAAATAACGTACATGCTGCAATGTGTGTATCAGCAGTTCCTCAGTTCTTCATTCTTTTCTTTCTTGTGTCATCATGTTACTGACAGCTGTTTCGTCTTTCATGGTGATATTGTTTAAAAAGTCTTCGTCATGGGATTCTTTAAAAAAGTTATCCAAAGCATCACTCAATCATTCAGAATTTACTTAGAGGAGTGTGACATCTATAGCAGTTGGTGATTAAATCATTCCAGAAACCATAAAGTAAACCCTTGAAATGGGGAGGAGTTATCCCGAAAAGGCCACGCCCATTCTAGGGTAGAGCTCATCAGCCAGGGTAGTTTTAAAATGATTCTTACAACTAAATATTTCTCTCTATGGACAGGATTAGATTTAAGTTGGGTTCTGGGGTCTTTCCTGCTTTACGGTTTACTGATTTATTTCCATTAGGATCAGTGGCATCTGTCTTTTTCTGAAAAAATTCTCGAGAATTTGAGTGTCTTTGAGATTATCTGTGGATGCAGACGCTCATGATGTCAGTGCGGCAGCCTGCAGTTTTAAATCTCGTGGCTCGGCTGTAATCATAATCACTCAGTGTGTCTCCGTGCCAGACCCTTCAAACTTTTCAACTGTTTTGTTTTCCAGATCTTGAATGAGAAGAGTGGACTGTTAAACAAAAACAAAGCACAGGTATGCAGACGATCAAGTGCGTCGTGGTTGGCGATGGTGCCGTTGGTAAAACCTGCCTATTAATCTCCTACACAACTAACAAATTCCCTTCTGAATATGTACCAACGGTGAGTAGTGACTAGTAGTCTCTCTCTCTCTCTCTCTCTCTCACTCATACACACACATGCCCACATTTTAAATATTTCCATGTGGAGTAAGTTTTTGTGTATTATTATTTATTTTTTCAGGTGTTTGATAACTATGCAGTTACGGTTATGATTGGTGGAGAACCCTACACCCTGGGACTGTTCGATACTGCAGGTACAATGCGTCGAGTAGATTAAAAATAAAACACTTATTCAAGATGCTGATTCATACAGGAATGGGAGGAGTGCCGGTGTTGATCAGTGCCGGACTGCTCATCGTCATTGTTGTTGGATTTAAAAAAAAAAAAAAAAAACGTGTTGCATTCCAGGCTTTCCCAGCGTCCTCTACATGTGTGTAAATGGTATGAAAGACAGGCCATTTGTCTGACTTCCTTTCTCAGTCGTGTGTGTGTTTCCGTGGGTGAATCACATTTTTAAAGCGTGTGTCTGTCTTAAGCCGGTTTATGGAATAAAACTGGGATGAAACGTCTGCAGTGAAGGATTTCTAAAAGCAGCACTGAAAGTCATTAAGTCTTATTAAGCAATCTGGGCACAAGTGCATGGCTGTGTCAGTGTCACGTGATGGAGTTCATGAATTGATTCTCGTGCCATAACAAGCAACATTTTCATCACTGTGTGTTGATGTGAAATTATTTTCTGACTGGAGAGTGAAATTGTGTTTAATGTTTTGAACATTGCCAGATAAATTTCTAGTTTTCTGGTGGAAGAAGTCCTGGTTATTTGGTTAGTGGTGAAAAGAGGACTTGAGGATGATTTCAGGGTTTGGGTTTTTGTCAGGTATGAACGTTCAGGGGAAACATGAGCGGTGATTCTTAAAGCCTGTTTACACGTTATAATGAATCGGTGCCGCACCCTTTCCTGTGCATCTTTTCCAAAATGTTGACCCATGATTGGTTGGCTTGGGTGCATTGCATTCCCTCCTGCACATTTCTGACTGCTCTTCCACACAAATTGGAAATTAATTATGATGTGTTGTATGTATAACTTTTAAAAGCAGAATAGAGGCTATAGATCGGTATAAGGCCGGACTGTTCCTGTGGATTTAAACTGAAGTGTTTCGTACTGCTCATACTATCGAATCCAGATCAGTTCAGAAGCATCAGTGAGATGAGTTATAATTATTCATGTGTACTGAACCCGATCTCACCCTCCTACAGGTCAGGAAGATTACGATAGATTACGACCTCTGAGTTACCCCCAAACAGATGTCTTCTTAGTCTGTTTCTCCGTCGTTTCCCCTTCTTCATTCGAAAACGTCAAAGAAAAGGTCGGTCTCGCACCCATCAGTGACTTTATTTTTTTCGTCCCTTCCTTTGATCCTGCTTATTTCTAATAAAAGAACGTCGGTTTCATTTCTCAGTGGGTACCAGAAATCACCCATCACTGTCCAAAGACCCCCTTCCTGCTTGTGGGGACGCAGATCGATCTAAGGGACGACCCATCCACTATCGAGAAACTCGCCAAGAACAAACAGAAGCCGATCACTCCTGAGACGGCCGAGAAGCTGGCCCGAGACCTGAAGGCCGTCAAGTACGTGGAGTGCTCTGCTCTCACGCAGGTAAGATTCGCGCTACTTCAGAAAGTGTGAAATCAGAATCGCTCAGTGAATTGGTTCCTGTTGAACTTTATAAAGATGGAAAAGTGTTAGCAGTTTTGCAGATTCTGTGATTTTGAGAACGTTGAACGAGTCGCATGTTTGCTTGTTTGCGCATCTGTTTTCTAACATTTGCTCGATTGATGCTTTAATTCATTTGGTTAACGTTTGGTAAGTTTAACGAAAACGCTGCCGGTGAACAAAGTGGAAGAGTTTGTACAGAGGCTCAGAGACACAGTCGGTTCATTTCATTGTGGTGTGTTTGTCATGTAGTCATTTGCTGAGGTTTCATTTAAAACTTGTTCTTTGGGATTGCTGTGTATATCGTATAAATTAAGTAGCAGCGTATCCCACACTGCTTACTTTTTATATTTTGAATGAGTAATAAAACTGCTACAGTATTCAGCTTTCGTGTAATATGAAGAATGGGTTGACCTTCGACCTCTGTGAATGACACCGCCTTGTTCGAATAATTCTCCAGATCATCTCACCTCATTCAGTAATTACTTTTTATTTTAAAATAGTGAACCAATCATATACTTGACCCATCACAGCAAAGTGGGTCATAAGTGAGAAATTTCTAATTTGCTGTTTAAAATTCAACAAAGTATTTAATAAATTCTGACTTAATACCCACTTTGCAGTGATGTGTGTGTGTGTGTGTATATGTATATATATATGTATGTATGTATGTATATATATATATATATATATATATATATAATAAACTAAATG
>JAOUQZ010000001.1:12647296-12658625 GCA_028564935.1 Neosilurus hyrtlii
TATATATAAAGAGAAAACCTTATAGTTACGCTATATTGCACTAACTAGTAATTTGATTTGTCCATCCCTGATGTTTACTTTAAAGGCAAACCCCAACCCCTTCCAAAAATAAAGCATAAAGGGAGCTGGACATTAGAATGACTCTGATTGCTCCGATCGGGAAGGATATGAAAGAACTCCTTATTAAATTATATATTACTGTAAATTATTAGTCAAATATTAAAAAAAGGAAATAAGTGAAGTTCTCATATTTCTGTTTAGTGCCAGTTTTGGACGTTTCCAGATCTGGACGTGGCCTCGAGCTATACGTACATTAAGACACGTTAAAAACCAAATTGTCGCAAATTCACCAGCTTCTCTACCAGTGGTGCAAGAGCTACTGACACAAGTTCCTCCTCTCCACGTCATTCACATTCAGTTCTTCTGCGGTTCTTTGGGTTTCCTTCCTCTTCACAGAGGAAGCTTTCAGCTCCTTACATCTCACCGCTACACTTTTCTGAAATCTGTCCGCACTGTACTTCTCAGGCTCTCTTTAATGATTTTCTTCTCCTAACGTCTGTGTGCTGTACCTGCTAACCTTGCTGCTTATTCTTTTCCTTCTTCCTCTGTCTTTGTAGAGAGGTCTGAAGAATGTATTTGACGAAGCTATCCTAGCTGCTCTCGAACCGCCCGAAACACAGCGAAAGCGGAAGTGCTGTATATTCTAAAGTCTCGTTTTTTTTTCCTCTCTCTTTCTTTATGACGCCATACTTCTCCTCCAGATGTTTGCTGCTGCCTAGTTTACCTCTTGCTCCTGATTGCTAACAAATGAAGCATGTATTTTTATTTCTTGCTTCATATTACTGAAGTCTCTCTCTCTGTCTCTCTCTGTCTCTCTCTGTCTCTCTCTCTCTCTCTCTTTGTGCAATTATTTATCTCAAGGTTTCTTCCTTTTGCCATATTCATCACCTCTTGTATTAATTGGAGGTTGTTTTGTTCCCTCCGGTTGTGGAGAAAGTTATTATATTAATATCATTATTGTTAGTTGTTGTTTTTTTTTTTTTCTTTACGTTACTGAAACCTGTAACAACGATTAGGTCACATGTCAGTCGTTGCTTTCTCTTTTCTTCATTCCTACTGTCGGAGAGAGTGGGCGGAGCCAAAGAGGTACACTGACCAAGCAGCTCAAACGTATTGCGCTCAGAATCTTTCATCTTCCTCTTCATTCCTTATTACAGTGTATTATTTTATACTGCAATTATTGTAACATAGAAATTAAATTCTGAACATAATATTAAGGCTACACCTCACAGTCAGGTGCTATTGATCAGGTGCACCGTCTTGGGATTTACTTATCTTGTGAAATGATTTGTGTCATTAATAAAGGTCAGCTAAAATCGCCATCCTGTGTCGGAAGTTTTTTTGGAAGTGTTTAAAACACAAGTACCAGCGTGAGCTCTCTCTTTCTCTCTCTCTCTTTCTCTCTCTCTCTCTCGTACATGGTAATACATCAAAAATGTGTACTGTGTGTGTGTGTCATAATCGCTAATCCTTTCTCACCATGAAAATCAGCCTCTTGCAAAGGAAAACGTGTTACCTCTGTGACAAGTATTATTACCTCGAGCACCGCCACCCTGGCATGTTTTGGTCATGACGAGGCTAAAGAACAGTGGCGATGACGATCAAGCGAACCAGCTTGTAATTTTAAGTGTGTTACGCAGGATAAAGGTGTTCGAGTTCATTCTAAGGGTGTTGAGTGAGGTTAAGGTCTCAGTATCTGTGCTTTCTTTTACCCCACACCATTTACTGCAATTTTGTGTTTCAGGCAATGAGGCAACAATGTAGGGTAGAACCACAAGCCTGTCCACGTACTTTTGGCTGTACATAGTGTAACTACGTGCGCCTTGGACCGAACATTTGGTGGAAAGAATCCACCTGATGCATAGCGTACGCTGTAGTTACATCATGGAGTTGCGTTGGCGACTGCAGTCACGTGACACATTAAGTGAAGTCTTGTGTAACCAGGTCATCCTGCATCGCGGCAAACGGGCTTTTTTCCTGTATGATGATGTGTCTAAAATAACCCTGATCCACCAGAACAGTGTCTCGTGTTGCTTTGTACCACTTCACATGGATCTTGATTTTTTTGTTTGTTTGTTTAAGGTTTTTTGTTTTTGCATCCCCTGACCATTCCTTTTGTGTCTCTGAGCTCTGTTTGCATCACGTCCACTTTGTTTTGTAACAGAATGTCCTGTTAGCATGTCCCGATCCGACCCAAGCGTCTCTCTTCATCTGTGAATGTTATGATAAATGTTGTGGTTTATTTTATTTTCTTTAAACATTTGCATTAACTTCTTAAACATTGCTTCCTCATATCAGAGTCCCTCTTGCATGTAAATGATTTAAAAAAAATTTTTTTTTGCATTAATATCCACTCTAGGGTTCACATTGCAGTGCTGTCTGGTTCGTTCCCTCATTTTTTATTTTTGTATGCGTCAGTGTTAACCCTCATTGAGTTTCCATCTCTTCCCTGCTTTGTGTCCACAGAAAGGCCTAAAGAATGTATTTGACGAGGCGATTTTGGCAGCCCTGGAGCCCCCCGAGCCCAAGAAGAAGCGTAAATGTGTGCTGCTATGAGCGTCCTTTTCTTTCTCTCTCCCCTTGTTTCCTCTGCAAAGGCTGGTCAACAGCTTTGTACTCTTAAAGCAATGCCTAAAAAAAAAGTGAGTTTATTATTTTTTTTTTTGTGCTCTGCAATACATATAATCTTTAAAAAAAAAAAAAAAAAAAAAAACCCCACCCCGCACACACCGAGAGCTCTGATGTGTTTTTGAGCTCCCGATCATCCCGCAGATTTGTCTAGATTTCCATTTTAAACATGTTACTTCACAGTGAAGCGTAAAGACGTGGATTTTGTCATGTAACCAAGTTTTTAATGGCTCATCGATCAGCGATGCGTAGGGGCGAGAACGGTGACTAGGGCGAAAGGCGTCCACTAGTAGCTTTATGGGTTCTCCAGCGTAGTTGGACTTCAACTTCTAATCAACCTTTACACTAGAACATCACCAGAAGTGCTTAAAAATTAATAAATGGCTAAAAAAACAAACAAAAAAAAACTAGAAGATCCGCTTACTTTGCCAATATCCCCACGTCGTAGGCAGTTTGAAAGAGTAACCACGTGTAAATAAGAGCTGAATATAATAAAGGACTCGTCGCAGCAGAATCGGGTTCCCTCACACAGGGAACTTCTAACAGTGTTAGCAGAACAAGCGGCGTGTCTTACCTTCTGCAATGCCAGGGACCACAGAAGCATTTTTCTTTTTTCCTCTTTTTTTTTTTTTTCTTTTTTTCCTCCTGAATGTGTCCTGCATGGAGGAAAGCACCTCTGGTTTCCTTCACATAGGTTAACTATTCTTTAATTAATAATAACGTAAGCTGACGACATGATGTAGACTCCTTATTGTTGTTGGTCGTTGTTTTTTTTTTTTTTTTCTTTTTTGTCAGTGTTCCCTCTTCCTGTTCGACACCCTATCCCTCCCCTTTAATGGTTGTCACATTTTTGTTTCCATCATTTATGGGCCGGATCCCAGCGAAACACTGATCCACCTGATATTTAATAGGCGACACAAAAAAAATAAATACAAGAAAAAGAAAAATTATGATCGATTTCAGGGTTGCATTTCCTGTCACTGGTGTAACCATGTTTATGTTGTATGAATCGCCCAGGTGGATCAGGGTTGATCTGATTTCCTGTCGTTTATCACCTGTTTTGTGTTTTGTTTCAGTGTAAGACCAAATGCTATGTATGAAGTCTGTCCTTTGTACTGTATATGCATTCTTTTAAAGATTATTAAACTTATACCTTAATTGCCTTTATATTGTTTACATCTATCTGTCAGAAGGACAGTCTGGTTTATGACCCGTTTATTTTCCCCCCACTTTAAGCCCTTTTTTTAAACTAATGGAAGCATAAACTCTAAGCTCATAACATTTCCATGATTTGAAGTGAAGCCAGTCTTTGCCAGCAGAGGGCGCACTGCGATAATACATCATCACCAGGAAAACAACCAGCTATGCAAAAGAACTGGTTATATAATGTGCCTCCTGATTGTGGTTCTGTTTGTAGAGATCTCATCGCTGTCCTCTAGATCTGGCTTTCATTAGTATTATCCTAAATGTTTGAATGCAATTCTTTGCTGAATATAAAATATGTTTACACAGTCATCCCTGTCTTTGAGCTTATTCAAGCGTGCAACTTGTCTGCGTCAACTCCGGGATGTTGAAACGCCTTGCCGACTTGGGCGATGTAACATGCTGGTCCATGTCGGTGGTGTCAGAAGCAGTAAGTGTCAATAAATGCTGTAACGTTGCACTCAATCATGATGGATGATGAAGGAAATTTCGGTCTCAGTTCTAGATCAACATTGCCTCTGAGGTGTTGATAGACCTTCTAACATCGAAGAGCAAAATGCGTGGCGATGCGTCCTTTCACCTTGGGTTTTTTTTTTTTTTGTTTGTTTTTTCTCCCCCCAGGTTGAATTCTAATGAATCGAACAAGCTGTAAGTTCTGAGTTCTGCTTAAATATACAGTACAATGTTTCTGTATTTAGAATAAAGGTTGGGTGTAATCTGGATTTAAAAAATGTGACTTTAGAAAGGCTAGAGATGCAATTTTTTTTAATTATTCATGCATATTGTTTAAAAAAAATTTTTTGTTCACGTGCGCAGGAATTTACAAAACAAACTTTTAATTTTAAATGAGATTGTAATGGGTTTGTTGTGGAGGTCGGTCTAAAATTTTTTGGACATAATATTCCCAATAAATGTCACAAATATGGTGGATTTCTGGAATTTTATGTAAAGTTTTTAGAGAAATAGCTGAAATAAGACTTGAGATTAGCGTGGCGTTTACCTTGATTCAGGTAGACAAAAATAAATTGCTGTTCATGCAAATTGCATGTCCTTCCACAGCAGAATGCAAAGTGTGATTTAATACTAACTTGGTTTAAAAAAACAAAAAAAATTAAACAATGTGTGGGCTGGTGTTGAGATGGAACTTCTACATGAATGCTGAAGGTTCTTCTGGGTCTTACCTGAAATCTCTATGCACAGAGTTCTCCACATCAGGGTGTTATAATAAAATTAGGTTTACTGTACATTATATAAAAAGTTGCAATCAGGATGCATTCAAATTATTGTAACGAGCCTGAATGTGAAGTTGACGTGACAAATTTAAACGCTATTCTGCCATAAAATCATTCAGTGGTTCAGAACCCATCAGGATAGAGCTTAAATCCCCGCCGTTTATGCTGAGGTGGATGTGTTTGAAGATTGGCAATAGGGGGAAATCCCATATACGGAACAAAAACCAAAAAAAAAACCCTCTCAAGATGCATACTGTCCTGTGGCGTATGCTTCACCACTGGGGATTGGGACACATGGGGTTAACTGTACAGTCACGTTTTACCACCAACCCCCTTATGCATTCCTGGAGTGTCTTGGACGATATCCGTCAACAAACACTTGTGCTAAATGGTTGCAGAAAGCGATTAATTATGACGCATATGGAATTTTTTTCATTTGTTTTAACTAGATGGGGGTGACCACCTGCACGAGAGTCCTTGTTATCAGTACCATTATCACAATACAGGCTGCTCCTACTGACAACTCAGCCAGGATGGGCATGCATGAAGTCAAGTTTCCACGCTCTGGCGGCACAGTCGCAGCCAGCTGTGCTATAATCATGTGGACTTTCTCAGTGCTAATTTACGAACATCATAATTCTTTGTGTTTGAAGCTGGTCTGTGCATCATGGTTTTGCGTTTATGTAGCGTGTACAGCATGGCATTGCATAGCAGGTGTGAATGTGACGGAATTGTTCTTGGTGTTGGCCCTGTGATGGATTGGCGACCTGTTTGGGGTGGAAACCCGCCTTTCACCCAGAGCCAATTAGCTCCAGCTTCCTCATGTGTCCTAATGGATAAGCATTCTAGGTTATGATCAGACGGATGGAGAGACTTTGAAAGTAGTACTAACACGCTCGTTCTGATGTTACTGATTCTAAAGTAACTTTCACAGGGATTTTTGGCAGATGTATTTAATTGTTGATATGGGCGAAGGAGTCTCCAGGAGTCAGAACTTAATTCTTTTCGATATGGGAAGGTCAACCAAAGGGATTATTTTTTTCTTTATGGGTTCTTGGTAATGTGTCAAGCTGCTAACTTGTATTGTGGGCATTTTATGCATTAAAAGTAACTAAACAGATTCATCATCGGCAAGTTACTGCTTTGACTTAAAAATCAGCTTTGGAGAAGTATCAGTAACTCGCACAGATATTTTCCATTAACAGAATGTCTCCCACGTGAGGAATTTCAATCCATTATCACTCCCAATTAACCCAGCTGTTTCCATACTACATATATATCCTCAAAGGTGTGATCGAAGCTGGTCTGACACTGTGCAGTTCGACTGCCGGTAGATACCACTGCACGCACTTCATTAACGTGTTCTCTCAGTTCCCAAAAGCCGTTATTTAAATGGTGCATCAATCAGGTAGAGCAAGTTATCTAGAATAGACCAAAGTATTGTCCATGTGGCTTCTCTGGACTTCCTTCTGGCTTTAATTTTAGCCACAGTAGAGGGGAGTTCAGTCCAAAACAAACACTTTAGACTTCTTCGACATCTGTTTCTTCTGAGTTCAGCATGATCGCTCCCTCCGGATGGCCTTTTTTGAAATTTTTTTTTACTTGATCATCTTGCTGATCACGTCTTGTTTTCTACAGCACCTCTCGGAAGCCTAATTACGACGGCAAAGGCCAAACCTGGGGCACTAAAGCAACTAGCTAGCCCATGAATATGGCTCGAGTATGGGACCCTAGTTTGAGTTTAATGGTGCTGTCAGGGATAAGTCAGCGCAGTGGGAGATGAAGTGTAGATAAGCCCCTCGTGCTTTGGAAAAGGTCTGAGGGAAGCATCTGATACCATACGCCCCTTAAAGCCAAACATGCTCGGGATTTGTTGAAAAGCAAGCCTGTGGCGTGAGACAGCTCTGCTGTGATGAAATATAGTAGAGTCATAAATCAAAAAGCCCTCATCTCGCAGCCCCTCCTCTATTCCCACCCTGTGGCCATCTGCGCCATGGCAACGTGTGAAGCCTGAACTCGGAAGGGTGCATACCTGCCGCGGCTGCATTGTAGGAACACGCATACTGTCTTTACACTGGATAGACTAAAGGAATGCGTTGTTTTCCTCTTAACCCTGCTTTCATTTATCTTCCGCTTCTTTGCACATGAAACTAGCAGCAATCGGGATACACAGTACTTACTTTTATTACATTTGCTCTTTTGATGTTGATTTAGTCATTCTGCGTTTCGCTTTGAATGTTTTTCTGGACCTGTTCTATGACCCGGAACCCCACGTCAACACTTCGTGCAAATCTCGAACATCTTAAAGACATTACCTTTCTTATTTTGTTGGCCCTCTGTCCGATGCACAAGTTTCTTTTGAGCTTTTTGCTATGCTCAGGTCTTTTAAACTGATGCCGAAATGTGCTTGCGTTTGGTAATTAAATATTAACGCCATTCTGCTTCCACATCAAGAGCATGCATCGTAAGACTGTTTAATGTTATCCTCTGAAGCACTGTTAAGGTCAAGAATGGGATTTTCCTTCCAAATCATTTTCAGTGGGTGTGATGGTAAGAAAAGCAGACAGAGCCGCAGGCCTGCTCAGTTCATTTCTCACCCTGTCAGTATTTGGGCCCCATGCCAGCTTCGGCATGAGCGCTCCAAGCACACCAGCGACGTTTAACAGCAGTGAAGCCAACAGTGACGAGTGCCATGTTTCACCACGGCTTATTATGACAACATCTTTCACTTTTACGTTATGAGATACGTATGTTTCATCCATGGGCCGTCTATTCTGGTGCAGGATTCAAATCTCGACAGGTGTTTAAGGGGTCTGTGTTGACCAAGATGGTTGAGCATCCATAACCTGAACACCGGTCAACCAAGTCCAAACTAATGATGCAAGCCAGCACAGAGTCGTGGTACAGGTGGCTGAAGAAATTCTGAGTAAAGGATTTGTGACGTATATAACACCTGTGGTGGTAATCACCAGACATGAGATTGGGTCGTACGTGTCACATTCCACAGTTACCTTGAGATCTGTGGATGGGTCACACCATGGAGAATTTTGATCCCAGATCAATCTTGTATTTCTGGTCACAGGGCAGGGTACTGCGTTATACAGGCCCCAGCCCACCTTTATTGATCTGCAGCAACACTGTCAGAAACTTGGTCAGGTTTTTAGAAGGTCCACTTATGGACTGACTTGAACCCCAGTGAGTTTATCTACTCTGAGCCCAAAGAATCCATCTAACCTACCTCATACCACTATTCTGTATTGTCCGTCATTGAATCAAATCTGGGCATATTGGGTTTTACAAGCTGCATACCATTTTTCAATTTTAAAAGCGCATTAATAAGGGCAGCCATGGCCTGACGGTGAGAATAACAGGTTTGGCACCTAAAGGTCACTGTTTCGATTCTCGAACCAGCAGGAAAAATGTGTGGCGGCTAGGGAAGCAGCACCTTCCTTTCCTCCACCTTCATGGCTAAAGTTCCCTTGAGCAAGGTACCTAACCCTCAACTGCTCTCCGGGTGCTGCAATATGTGGCAGCACCCTGCTTCCTGTGTGTGCTCGCTTTGGTTGGGTTAAATGTAGAAGCCAAATTTCCTTTGCAGCATTAATACAGTATATCCAAAAAAAAAATAAAAATTCAAAAAGGAACTTGGGTGGGTTTCAGGGGTTCTATTCAAAGGCAGATTTGGACCCTGCTCTGCTTCCTGTCTACTCTGTGCACTCACCACCTAAAACTATACTGTGTTCTGTCCTTCTTTTGGACACCTTCCTTCTTGGGCTTCATGTTTATTCAAGGCCCGAGGCAACCATATGACCGTTCCATCCATTTTTTTTTTGTTTGTCATATCTGCATTCTCAGTCATAGGGCATATTGGTGTATATAGGTTGCATGATACCTTTACAGGGGCATTTGTAGGAACTTTAGGTCTCCAGACAATCACTTTTGTTCTGTAGAACCTGGTTTGTCTTTCTGTTTCCTCAGGACCATGTGGCTCATGCGCTCTGACTACAGCTCTCTATATTATGACCTTCTTTTGGATAACAGTTTGTAACACTTGCAGCACCTGGGTTCTTATTGAACAGGGTTATACTGATCAAGTCACGCCTTAAGTACAGTACGGTAGTACTGCTTGGTGTCGAGAACGGCAGACACCTATAAAGCCCCCGTCACTCTTACCAGTTTTGTTCTGTAGAACTCGGTCAGTCTTCCTGTATACTCAGTCGCCGAGGACTCCATCTCACCTCCTACCACTCCATCCTTTTCCGGCACTCTTCCAGATTTGACAGTTGCATCACTATTCAGATATGTGGATTCAAATTTAGCTTCCAAAGCATAAGCACATGGATTGGGCAAGGCTTCATATATCAATTCTTGATGGATGAGCCATCGTGGAAGCATTCTTGTGGTTTATGCTGAAACAATACTACACATTGAGGGGCTGCCGTAGCGAAATCCGGGGGCTCGCCTCGACTTGAAATTCCGCAATGATTGTTTGAGACGCCCACAATGGCATGTTTTTCAAAAACGAATGGGAATAGGGAAGCGTAAAATTGAGACTCGTGCTCTCTTATTCACACCACGACGCTCTGCCATGTTCTTGAGAGGCTGTGCACCGAAGTCTTTCAGTTTTGCATTCTTTGCCACAGAAACTTCACACCGGCACTCGCCTGGGAAGAATTCCAACAGGATGGGGTTGTCAAGAAGAGGAGGATTAAAAGTATTGTTTGCTTATGTACAGGCACAGGCTTCTCTAGTCGCATTTCATAATACGATATGGATGCCTTGTCTCTGGGGGACTTTAATAAAACCCGTCCTGGAATTTTTAAAATGCCCCGGTATGCGTGTGTCACTTTTAAGAATTTGACTTACCTGGGAGAGGTGGTGAGAGTTCAGAGAGGAAATAAAGGTCAAAGAGTCATCCTTTGTGACACTTCAAGTGGCTTGTCGTGGGCTTTGGGTCACACAGGGCCATGCTTGTGTTGATTTTTGCGATGGGAGAAAACCGATTTAATGATGGGGTGGGGGGGAAGGATGCAACTGTCATCACAAACAAGAAACATCTGTCTCATTTGTGTAACTTGTTTTCTTTTAATATGAGAAATATGCTGGTAGAGATCTGTGAGTTTTGAGGCGAGTCTTAAAGGAGAGACCAGAGCACACTGAGTCTCCAGACCCTTTTGTTTTATTTTCTGTTTTTCATTTTTTGCGATTCACGTCTAGGTTTTGGAGGGACCGTAACCCGTGCAAGGGTGGGCTGAAAAGTTCATAGACTGACAATGATGCAGTGGTCAAATTTGACCATTCATTTTCTGAGGCGCTTAATCTTAATCATGGTGGCGGGGAGGCTGGCGCCCATCCCAGCCGACTCTGGGCAAGAGCAGAGTACACCCTGAACAGCTCGTCAGGTCGTTGCAGAGCAGAAACACGCTGAAGGCAACCCAATGGCCTACTCTTTTTGAACAACAGCAATGGTTCTTTTACACGCCTCTCACCACAGACGGTGTGAGACATGGCCGGCCTTTGATAACTCAGTTAGCTGCACTGGTGGGGGCAGCAGTCACAACTCTGTGATAGTGGGGCTTGAACCCCTGACCTTCGGATCAGTAAGCCAGCACCCTACCACCAGGCCACCACTGCTCCAAATTTCACAAAATGTGGTTTATTTGTTAACAATCTTCCCTGCAGTCTTCCATCGGCGTTGCAGTGCTGAGATCTCCTGGATATAGAAGCTCTCAAGTTTCATTGCCATGAAATTACTTCTTCCTTTCCAGCCTATGAACTTTTCAGCCCACCCTCGCAATTTGTCAAATGACCCGATAAGCTCTTTTTCTCTTTGCATTTATTTGGTTTTCCAACTGCTTGTGATTCGAGTTTTGGAATAGTGACGTAGAAATCTCATAGCGTCGCCTAATTACAGGAAGCTTAACTTTCAAAACACAAAGTCATATAAAAAGTAGCTGAAAGGCTAAAGCGTCTGATCCCAAATACCCTTTATTGAATTGTCTCCTGATAATCATGTTATGTCTCAGGAAAAGCCTCCACAAATATTAAATTACTGTGTGGTATTTCTGTCAGAGGCAGTAACAGGACTATTCTGGATTGTATGACAGGGTTGTATTTCACACTGTGAAGTCCCCACAAGTTTTCTCTCTCTCTCTCTCTCTCTCTCTCTCTCTCTCTCTCTCTCTCTCTCTCTCTCTCTCTCTCTC
>JAOUQZ010000001.1:12658725-12679592 GCA_028564935.1 Neosilurus hyrtlii
CTCTCTCTCTCTCTCTCTCTCTCTCTCTCTCTCTCTCTCTCTCTCTCTCTCTCTCTCTCTCTCTCTCTCTCGGCATGTTGATTGAAGAAAGTTGCCTAAATAAGATTTAGATAAATGCAGATTTGGTTTATGAAGATTAAGACACCCTGCAGCAGGATTTCACTCGTGGAAAACTGTTCAGCGCAACATTTCGAAAAGTTCATGTTGCAGTCCATTCCCATCCGCTCCATGTCAACTTCGAAAACATGACATTTATGTTTGATGTTGAAGTTGAAAGACTATTTAATAAATATGTCTGAGAATTTTGAGCATTCCTTGCATATCTATTCAACTTTATGGTAACTTAATTTGGGTAAAAATCATTGCACTGCTGCTTTAATTTAAGATTCAACCTTGAGGAAGCGTAGTAGTCAATGTCTTGGTTTCTTTCAGTAATGACACTTTGGGTGTATTTTTGCAACCACCTCAAAACCTGGTCCCAATACCCAAAAAAATGAAAGAGGGAAATGAAGAATTCAAAGAATGTGCTGGTATTACGAGGATTGTGCAGCCACAATGATGACCCCCATTTTAATTTTGCCTACCAAAAGAAGTCCACGGCCTCCTTTTTCTTCTTCAAACCGCCCCATCCTGCTACCATAATCCCCAGCTTATTAGAGCCAGAGCATTGCGAAAACCTGCTGTAGGGCTATAAAAGTAGTTCTGGAAACCATGTGCTTTTCAGATGCTGAGTGTTTGATCTGGAACGAGTGCAATAAGTGTAATTGTGGATGAGTTTTTATTTTAGTTTTTTCCAAAAGCAAAGAATTGAGGTAATGAAATACGTCTTTATGTTCAGCTCGGGGCTACTAAATAAATTAAACTGAAGGTGTCAGATTGGTTGGATGGAATCTATTTCCACTTTTACTGCTTGAGTAGAAAGGTGATCTCTAAGTACTTGGCAGCGTCGTCCTGTCTCCTCTTAACGTTTTAAGTTTCTGTCCAATCACTGCACACGTTAACAATGAAATAGCTTTTATTTCTGTCATCACCTTGCACGTTGTCCTCAAGTGATCTGTGCTGTAAGCTTGGCGATTTGTGTTTTCTACCCACCGTTTTATCTCCTGACTCGTGTCCACCCGTGGCAACGAGCTGGCTTAAAAACTCAGTGCTTATAATAAGCTTCATTGGGGCAACAGCTGAGCCAGTGGTGATGTTGAGGTGAGGGCAAAACCATCTTTAGTATTTTAGAGCACCAAACCACACATACGTAACATGATGGCCAACATCCCTCATTCCTGCCGCATAGTTTCCATAAATATTTATTGTTCTTGGTATGTTGGGTGCTGTCCAGGCCGTGTCACTAGGCAGCTGGGTGTTCAAGCTGAACATGTCATGCACTGACCTCTGCCTTTTATCTCTTATTCAGGCTCCGAAAGTCTGAGTCTACCACCAATCCACCAAGTCTACAACCAGTGGCAGGCTTTTTAAAAATACAGAAAGTGTCTTTGTTATGGAATACTGCTTCAGCTGCTACTGCATAAAGCCACGTGTTGTGTTTGACAACTTATCAATCGTTCAGGTGTATAAAATATAAGTTGCTCTGGATAAGGGCGTCTATACGATAAGATGGTTTTGTGTACACCTAAGGTCACAGGCACCCTATTGAACTTTAGGAACCGTGGCTGTTCCAGTAGATTTTGGAGGCGATCTGGCGCAAATATGCAAATGAAGACAACGTTAGCTGGTTAAAAAAACAGTGTTTGAATTAACCTGGCACTTGAGCCACCAATATGACCAAACTTTCTCAGAATGGAAGCCACACCCTTCCGGTGCTAAAGGTAGCTCTCAAGAATTCCAACAGAAGTGCCCAGAATACGTAAGTGTTACATGGTCAGTGGGTCAAAAACCATTTCCCATGGACGGTGGCACACTTGTGGTTCATCAGGGCAAGATGGGGTTTTAATAGGCATTTGAACCCATCACCTCTCAATCATGAGCCAGCACCTTAATCACTATGTCACAATATGTGCAACTTTAAAAATGGATACTGACAGAGATCTCTATCCATACTCTGCTTTCATTTTGTCTGTATTTCTGCACGTATTTAGAAAGCTGGCGGCTTTGGAGGTACCAGTACCACCAGTGACCGTGGCGGCACAGTAACCAGTAATTTACAGGAGAGTCATGAAGAGGAAATAGTAATCATGACGAAACTTTTTGAAAAGGGGTTCACGAGTTTATAAGCAGTTTATATATATATATATATAAACAGTGTTACGTCGCCCAGCCACAGGATCAAACATTTGAAATGGAACTTCTGGGAGGTGAATTGGATGGTAGTGAAGAAAAAATGGCGGTCCATGCAATATCAATTTGTTTGTGTCCACAACAATTCCGTGAGAAAGCGGAACAGAAGAATTCTCCGTCTACATGTTAAAACGTTGGCCTCCGCCGTTTACCACACTAACGACACTCCTGGGCAAAAAAAATGAGCCATGTGTATATTTTCCAAAATTTGAGTAATTATTAAGAATAACATATAAATATATTGAACAATTATTCAAATTCTATTAAATAGTCAATATGGAATTGCTTTCCATTTCGATTTTCGCAAACATTCAAGTCTCTTGGTTCGTCTCGCTGAAAGTTTCTTGCATCTGGAAATGTCCAAATTCGTCCACTCGTACTTGACAGCCTCCCAGAGTTCAGTAGTGTTACTACACTTTCGTCCAACTAATTGGTTATGTTGGACGTATGCCCAGGTGTTCGCTACTGGGTTCGAATCTAGACTCTGTCCCGGCCAGAACAGGAGCTTGATACCATTCATGTCCAGCCAAGCTTTAGTGGCGTTGACGGTGTGGGCTGGGGCCGTTTATTAGTTAAAAAAATAATTACTGATATAAATTAGCTGGTGTTCAGACAAACCATCACCATGAACTGGTAATGATGGATTCTTGGCTGTTACATACTTCTGCCGCTATGCCTGCAAATATGTAAATTCAGTGTCGGCTCAGTTTTTTTTTTTTGCCCAGGAGTGTGTGTGTTGTACTGTTTCTTAGTAAAGTACAATACAGTCTCCTCTCCACCATCGCCATGTTTGTGCCGCATCCTCTCTGAACTGCCCCCTAGTGGATGTATTGCTTAATATCAACGCTGATGTAAAAATGACGTAAATTATGTGGATGGTGTCGACTGAAACATCTGAAAAGTACATCTTTATTTTTGTATGGAAAACCATAAATTGGTGCTAACACCAGCTTTGTACCAAGGAAGGCAAAAAAAATCGTTTACCGTCAAGTACCGGTTATGTGAGACCAAGGTAGAGCATCATCATCATCATCATCCCAATAGCAAAGCTTGGGAAGAAACACAGCAAGTCTAGTTCTCTCATCTTTCAAAAGGTATATATTTCATTGAAATGTACATTCATATGCAGTATAGTCCTCTTCAGTGTATAAAGTCTTTTACAGAGCTATGGTTCTTTAGAAGCGTGCCGTAGAGCAAAATTGTCCTATAGAAGATAGTGTGGAATTGTGTAATTAGTATTATTGTTATTATTATTTTTGTACATGGTCATAAATAGTTCAGTCACTCTGCTTCACGTTTGGTGGAAGACGGAATGCTCTGAGATTTGGATCTGTGCGGTATGTGCGTCTGGAGATGAGAAGCGCTGGAGTCAGCGTGCACAGCATCCATGGAACTTTGTTTGTTTATCATAGGATTGGAGACATGACTGCAAATCCGTGCCAGTGACCTGTTACAGCGCTAATTAACGACTGGATTTAATGCAGCTGAAAAAAAAATCCTGCCTTCTGAGTTTGCCTAGTAACACCCCATGGAAAAACACCAAATCCCTTTTCCTGGTTTTCTTCCCTACGAAAGAGGAGAAACTCCTTAATACTCATATATATTTATATTTATATAGAAGACCAATGCTGTACATGACTTGAGTGATTTTTTTAAAGCAGCAGTAAAATGGCCACCTCTATCTAAAATGCTGGGGTTTTTTTTACAAATGAAAAAAAAGAAAATAATATAAATGTACACCTGGACTTGCATCTCAGTCTGTTTAAAATTCCCTTGATGTCCGTCACTCCAGATAAGATCTTAAAGCAGCATCGATAATGGGGAGGTTGGGGTGGGGGTCTTCTCAACCGCCTTCAACCGCCCCAAAGTTCACTTGTCCACCCACTTTTATACCACTCCCACTGGAACTAGTAACATTACAAAGAAAAAAAGTCACTCCGATTCAAATAAGTTAGAAAACAATACAAAAATACGAAGGTAACCACAAAAAGAAAAACTCGAGAGAAAAATACTCTCAAATGGGACTTGAAATAAAAACAACTCTATTTGCCCCTAAAATTGTGTCCCATGTATGACATGTTCTTTTATAATTGGATGAAGCTGTGAATATCTCTATCTTCCCTTTTTTTCTTTTCTTTTATTCAATATGGTGTCAAAGAAGGAAAGAGGGAGTTTGTCTCCCCCTCATAAAGTTCAGTAGAGGGAAAGTAAGGGGAAGGGTTGGGAGGAGAGCATCACCGGCACGTGTGCATCTCCACCATTTTGCGGCATTGTTTGCACTTGACGTAGCAGCACCAGTGGAATTTACAGCTGCACCGATCTACCACTTCCACCTCCTGCGTGTGGAAGCCACGCCCACAGCACATGAGCTCGCAGCCGTCGATGGCTTTCGAAGTCTTGTTGCAGTAGCGGCCCACCGTTCCCAGCATTCCCGGCGTCCTCGGGTCATGCTCGCAGAAGTCGGGGCTTGGGTCCAAGTAAACCAGGTCCTCGTCAGTGTGCGGTTTGAACTGCGAGTTGCGCGGCACCAGAACTCGGGTGGTGCCCACCTTGCGCTGCTCCACTTCGGTAGCGCCGTCAAACTTCTCCTTGATAACGTTGCCAACCTTGCGGAAAGGGGGCATGGCCTTCCAGCAGGTCTTTACTTCGCATGAGCCGGAAACGCCGTGGCACTTGCAGTCCACTCGCATGTGGTTCAGAATTGCCTGAGGAAGAGTAGAGGAATGGGGTTACTTTTTTCTTCTGGTGCGTACCCAGACTTATTGCATAATAATTTTAGCGTTTATGCCGCTCTTTCATTTTTAAGGAGAATATATGGGATGTCTGACTGGTTAAAACAATAAATAAAAAATCGCTCTCAGACCTAGGGGCAAATTAGTACACCCAATTAGCCGAATGTGCATTTTTTTGGACTGTGGGAGGAAACCCATGCAAGCATAGGAAGAACATACAAACTCCACAGAGGTTAGCACGTCCGCCTCACCGCAAGAAGGTGCTGGGTTCATGTCCGGGACTCGCTTTGGCGTTTCTGTCTGGAGTTTGCATGTTCTCCCTGTGCTTGTGTGGGTTTCCTCTGGGTACTCTGGTTTCCTCCTACAGTGCAAAGGCATGCACACTAGGCTATTCAGCTGTTCTAAATTGCCTCTGAGTGTGAGTGTAAATGTTTGTGTGTGTGTTGACTCTGCGGTGGTCTGTCGAGCTGTTCAGGGTATACACTGCCTTTGCCCAAAGTCGGCTGAGATAGGCCCCAGCCGTCCCCAGACCCAAGTAGGATCAAGCGGTTCAGAAAATGAACGAATAACAACCTGATAAATAAACTTGTCTGGAATTGACCTTGAGGTCTTGTGTTCTATCATGTTATGGCAGATAAGTGCAGAACAGCCAGATTACTACTCAGTTCTGCTTATCAGCATGATTCACACACTCCTAATAAATGCTCTTGCTGCTTTCAGAGTTACTAATAATCTTGGAATGGCGTCCAATTAAGCCTCCGTGGGCCTCACCTTCCTCCCTGCTTCATTATTATGGAGATTCATTAGCGCCCGGTTGGATGATTGCCCTTTGCTTCTTTCCCTGACATCCACGAAGGACTGGGAGAAGGCGACTCCGTAGGCGATGTTGTCCGAGCACCCTGACCACTGAAAGCCTAGAGAGCAGAAAAAAGAAATGGGAGAAAATGTAAAGTCTGTCCTCCACAGTGTCTCCTGATCATTCATTAATCTTCATGACGAGTTCTCTCTGCTTCATGACAAGCCTTTTGTGAACTTTCGTGCTTTTGATTAATCGCCAGATGTTAAAGGCGCTTTCCCTTTTATCGTACCCTGAGGGCTCACGCCGTGCACGTTGCGGTCGCAGCCGCACTTCTCAAGCTCCCCGCTGCTGCACGCCCTGGTCACCGCATACGCTACGCTTGCAGCAGAGATGGCGTAGACAAACGCCGCCTCCCTTGTGCCTGTTAAAAAAAGTGTACAAATGCGGCATGAATATGGTGCTAGGGGAAATTATGGATAAGGTCATAAAGTGATGTGATATCGATGAGGGTACCTTGTGTGACCACCTTGCCAAAGACAGGCATGGAGTCCAACGTGGAGCAGTTCCACCGCCGGTTACGGAACTGGAACTGGCACTCGTCGATGGCGAGCTGGGCGCCCCGGCGTACAGCGTCCATCACTTCCACGTTACGCTTACAGATCTGCACCTGCCTCTGGATGAGACCTCTCAGCTTCTCGCAGGTCTCTTCGTCGGAGATGCTCCCCACGGACGACAGCTTGGCCAGATACCTTTAGAGAAGGAAACGGATTGGAACAAACATGCTCAGACCGCCAGAGTCGCAGACAACAGCATGTTTACAATGGAGATGGTATTATTCCGATTACCCCCCCCCCTCCCCTCCCCTTATTTTAGTCGTATCCATTTCCCACCCGTCAAGTATTACCTTCCCTGTCGGAGGACCACCACCAACCAGGGACGGGTGTAAGCATGCACAGGCCCCCTCCATGACACATGGTGCTGCATATGTATATTTGGTGGTGGCCGAATGCCTTTGATTGCCTGGTGATCGCTGTGAGTGACAGCACGCGTACGCCATCCCTCCCTCCCTGATAGCCCAGCCAAGGCCAGTAGTGGTTCAGTGGATAAGTATCTGGCTGATTGAGCTGAAGGTTGGGGATTCAAGCCACAGTACCAGCATGCAACCACTGTTGAGATCTTAACCATCAATTGCTCAGATGTCTAAAAATGATAAATGTGATTCGCTCTGATAAGAGTGTCTCATGCCATAAGTGTAAAAGCAATCAGCTAGCATGGGCTTCAGGTCGGAGATGGCTGCAGCATCAACCTGGTTTCGAACAGGCGATTTCATGGTTAATAGTCGAGCACCTTGTCAGTGCAACACTTGGGAGCAGTATGGCGGACGTGCTAACCACTACACGCCCGTGCCGCCCTCGAGAAAGTTCAGAAAATGTGAATTTATCAAAAACACTACATAAATCTTTTATGTAATGTGATATAATGATTTAGGGTATTAGGTATTAGTAATAGTTTAATTCTTATGTTCCTACAAGCAATACGGATAACCAAAAACAAAACAGACGAAGACTCTGTGCTAAAATTCCTCCAAAAACTGACCGAGCCGAGCGTCTCAGCATCATTCCACAGGTTCAGTGACCCGTTGTAGCTATCTGTTTGTTTTAAGCATCTGGGAAGCACGAACAGTATAAACACAAACAGAGCGGAACTGCTGCGAAGTTCCTGGAGAGCTTATTGGAGAGTTCGTGCAGACGGGTTTCGAGGTCAGAACGCAAACTACAACTTTCAATAAATTATCTTTCACTCTCACCGCAGGGGCAGACGGGTCAGGGACACGGTGACATGTCTTATAGGGTGGAAGAGAAGAAGGAGACGGTTGTGGCATTACTCAGACTCACACTGGGTTCCAGGTCCCTCTTAAGAGCACCTTATAAAAATAGGTTGTTTCACGAGCTCGTCAAAAACACACTTGGAACTTCCCGTCCAAACAAGTGTCTCCCCTGGGAAGGTTAATGGCAGCGAGCGGAGATGTCTGGGTAAAAACAGAGTGTTGGAGACGGGCTTCGTAAACTGATAAAAGCTGCTTAATGGCTGGATTGAGCGGAAATGCGGTGTGGCTTTAAAAAGCTGGCCGTGTCCCTTCATAAATCTGGGGACCAGCACTGGGGACGGTTTATTCAGTGAAGCAGATATCATTCCGTTTGAATTTCCGTCCGTTTCTAAAATTTTGTGCCACCTAGCGGCAATTTGGAACAGTCATTTAGCCTAATGTGCAAGTCTTTGGACTGTTGGAGGAAACCGGAGTACCCAGGGAAACCCACACAATCACAGAGAGAACATAAAAACTCCACACAATAACACTCTCACCGAACCCAGGACTTGAACCCACGACCTTCTTGCTGTGAGGCAGACCTGCTAACCACTCCGCCACAATAAAACCCAAATCTGAGCTGTTGACAAGGCTAATTTAGTTGGCCAGAGATGGGACGAACACCTTCTTGTTCCTGAAGCATTCGCCTCACCACTCAGCTCGTCATGATAACCTGTTCTTCACCCTCCTCATCCTCTATCTCCTCCACATTCACTGAAGTGGGGTGACATCATACAGGCTCGTCTAGACACGACCAACCGTCCTTCTGACCCCACAGGTCTTATCAGGACTCGGACATCACTGCTGGTGAAACCACTTAACAGAGTACAAACATGTCCCGAGCTCCTGATTTTACTTAATAAGCATCGGATCTTTGTCTCCACCAAATTCTGAGAGTGTTGGTCTGCTTTCATCACGTCTGCATACGAAAATAATTACAGTACGGTCTGAAAGAAATCAAAGCTGTGAATATCGGTACCAGCTGCTCGTATCAAGCAAGAGTTCATAACAAAAGGCTTTTAGAAACAAAACACCTGAAGGACGACACGCAGGAGGTTTTTTCGTATGGGAACGCTTGGCCAGACCTGGGGGTGGGGTGGGGTGGGGTGGGGGGGGCAGAAGGAGTGTGAGTAACCAGATCTAAACAGAACACTCACCAGATAAAGATGCGTGGAAAAAAACTAGATGAGCAAGCAAGTCCCCCACGTCGCCTGTGTTTACAGTGATATTTCTATTAACATATTTCTGGGTTCTGCATCCCGACGTGCTTGTGACAGCGTGTTGAAAGGCATGTTTATCCAGAGTAATTGCACAATCCTTCAGGAGATTTCTATTCACCACTTCAACCATGTCTTTCTCGCAACCTTCATTACAGAGCAGCCATTAAAGCTACATCTGTCAAAACAGCCCCAGGTCAGATACTTTCTATCTGTATTCCTATCCATCCATCCATCCATCCATCCATCGATATTTCTTGATTATTAGCATGGAATGGGTCGACACGTCTTGGACACCCGAACATTCCAGCTACAACTGGGCAAAGTCGTCATCTCTGTATCTGTACATCTCTGTAGTGTCATGTGACTCATGGAAATATTGTCCAGGTGACATGATGCCACCACTGAAATCACACCAGGCATGGCACGACCACAAAAAAATAAAAATAAAAATACATTCCAGGACAACCCCAACCCAGAGTCACTTGTCTACAGAGTTCTATAAATCTCGTTTGAACTCTAGAGGGCAATCTTTCCCCAGTTTCTCCGTCAAGCATTGGCTGGACAGCATTGCTCATCTTTGGAAAGCGTTCAGAAGTGTACAAGTCTGATCTCTTGGTACAGTGTGCATCCAGACCATCGAAGAATAGCAATCAAAAGGATTTGTATAAAAGGATTTTTTTTTTAACCGTGTATCTTTGACAGCAGTTCCTGGAATTAAAATGGATCTAGAATGAAACAGGATGAGTATGTGGTTCACTGGAATGGGGCGCCAATATTTAATTCAGCTTTATTTATTTAACTGCAGTATACCAGCATTATATGCAGATTGTATTGCTCTATGATGCAACCCTCCAAAATCAGTGCAGAACTAAAAAAATGAATAATGTTTTAAGGACGGTCTCATTCCTGAAGCTCAGCTGGCCTTCTCCGTCGTTCAGCATGATAAAACACAGACCCCGACAAGCGACGATGGATTAAAGAGAATCTCAGGAACACACAGCCACCGTGGAGAGAAATTAGCATGATTAGGGGGGTCATTTCCAACCTGAGCGTTTTATTTCTGGCTGGAAATTAAGTCGAGCAAATCCGTCCAGGTGAGCAGAGATGATGCGAAGACGAGGAAGGAAAGCGAGCGTTTTATTTCTCACGATGTTCTGTCCAGAAGACTGTTCTCTACTGTCTTACCGCTTCCTTTTAACTGAAGTAAAAAAAAAGAGGCTAATTAAAACGAGACATTTTTATTAGGCCAGGACAGGATCACCTGCTGAAAGGACCGGGCGCTTGTGAGGCCACGGCTTCCACAGCTTCATCGAGCTGTTGTCACCGGTGTTATTTGTGTTAGCGGCGTTAGGCGCCAGGATATATTTTGCATTAGTGGTTTCTTCTCGTGTTGCTCATCAGCTGTGGACTATTTATTGACTGTCGCACGGTTAAACCTTTGTTCTTTCCATCGCAGGTGGTGTGACGTAAAGCCGTTCACTCAAGTGTGACCCGGTGCTCACGACCGTCATCAGAACCAAAAGCAAACTAAAATAAAAGATTAAATGCCGGATGAAAGAAGAAGCACCACGTTTCCGTCTCACATCTGGTTTAAAAATGGGAAATGTTCTTTAAATATTTCTTTTTAAATATAAACATTTAAATAAATATTTCTGAATCAGAAAATTTTGGGTTTCTGACCTGTCCGTTAGTGTTGTAGGTATTTATTGTATATAAAAGTTTATTTAATATTTAGTTATATATTTATATACATTTAATATGTATATAAATAGAGTTCGAGTCACAAAAAAAGGTCCTGGGTTCGAGTCCCGGGCTCAGCGAGGACGTTTCTGTGTGGAGTATGATGTTTTCCCTGTGCTTGCGCGGGTTTCCTCTGGGTACTCTGGTTTCCTCCTACAGTCCAGAGTCATGCACATGATGCTAATTGGTTGTTCCAAAATGTCCCCAGGTGTGACAGGTGTTGAATGAGTGTGCAATGGACTAGCTAGCTATTCAAGGGGTACCGTGCCTTCGCCCAAAGTTGGCTGAGATAGGCTCTAGCCCCCCGACCCAACGACCCTAGCAGGATTAAGTGGCTCGTCGAATGAAAGAATGAATGAATTAATATTTAATGACTGTCCAATTAATATAGTGTTGCAGGTCTGAGTGTGTTTTTCACGCTGTAATATAAATGATGTATGACTGATGTAATGGAACATGGTATTCACGATAATCAGGGTATTTTATGGTTTGCAAACGGCTCAAAGTCCTCACAAATCTGGGGTTGATGTAAAATCAGCAGTTACTCCTCCTGTACTTTTTATTCATTCATTCATTTTCTTAATCTTAATTAGGGTCACGGGGAGGCTGGCGCCCATCTCAGCCGACTCTGGACGAGGGCAGGGTACACCCTGGACAGCTCGCCAGGCCATCGCGGGGCTTATCCTGTACCGACTGTCATGTCATGTCATTTTCTGAACCGCTTATTCCTAATTAGGGTCTTGTGCCCATCTCAGCCGACTCTGGGCGAGGGCCCTGTACCTATTATTAAAAAAAAAAAAAAAAAAAAAGGGAATGCCCTTTAATCAGAAATGGGCAGCCCACCTCTCTTTGCTCCGCCCCGAGTGTATCAGTGATATAGAACTCATTTCCAAATATATTCTAATTGACACATCATTCACAGACGCATGCACACCCTCTCCCCCACTACCCCGCCCACTTTTTTTTAAATTATGCCCTGGGTGGAGTTACACCTCAATCACTCTCTACAGTGCCTACACCCCACCCCTAGGGGGCGTGTCCTGTTCTACAGGGGCGGCTTGTAAACTGTAAACAAGGCTTCCGTTTCCAAACGTCACTTGATTGAAGGGGCTCCATCACGGCTGCAATTAGGTAAAAAAATTATTCTAGAACCAGAAAAAGTAACGAGGAATATTAAATATAAATAAATGAAAATTAAATAGGTGGTAAAACTTTCATTTTTGGAAAGAGAACAAAGTGACTGTCGATATATGCGTCTCGAGATTCACAAAGCTACGCTACTTTTATTTCGTGTTCAGTGAAAGGAAAATCTTAACAGCCATGACTCCGCCCCTTAAAAAAATAGAAAATAAATGAAAGATTAGTGTTAGAGTTTATTTGCTTGTTGTTTTTAAATGAGGTCAGGGTTAAGCAGGGGTTACTTCTCGGAGGTGTTGTACTGACTTGTGGTTCTTCCTACTGATTCAGGAACACATCTGGAGTTGTTAAAAGACTCTTTCGCTCTTCCCTGTAATTAGCTCTGCTACTTAGCTACGGTTCAATTTGTCTCAATTTGGCGTATCTTGAATGCCATTGGCTGTTGCGTAAATCAGTCTATTACTCCGTGACTCGGCTTCCTATTTCAGAAGGAAATCTAGCAGCATATAGACATAAGAACTGAAATATCGGGACCAGTTTTAAACACTCATAATCTACACACCCAGGGTTAAAGGGTACTAAAACAAGGGATGCTTTTTTCTTTAGAGCCTTACATGTTAAACAGGAGAACTTGGAGAGCGCAAACCTCCACCAAGTCAAAAATATATATAATAAAGTCCACAGCACCCCCTGCTGGCCCTCTGATAATATCATGTATCCAAATAAACATTCTTTTTAACAATAAGTAAAGAATCCTTTTTTTAAAATTCCTGGATCGAGAATTTGATCCGGATCATATCCACAACCTAATGGAGTCTCCCTTGTCCAAAGCCCCGCCTCTGGTAGAAATTTCAAGAAAGTCTGCACTTTTTGTGTAATCCTGCTAACGTTAAACCCAAACCAAATGTAACTCATAACCTCGCTGGTGGAGGTGATAAGGTCTGGGAAATACAGTGATGTAACATAACATCGATATCATACTAAATTACACCGCCGTACACTTTTGTGAGATATCAGGCACATCACGATCATTTATACAACGCCACGGTGGGGTAGTGGTTAGCACGTTCACCTCACCGCTACAACGTCCTGACTTCAAGCCCTGTACTCTTTCTGTGTGGAGTTTACACTTGTGCTTGTGTGGGTTTCTTCCAGGTACTCTGGTTTCCTCCCACACTCTAAAGACATGCACAACAGGCTAACTGGCTGTTCCAGATTGCCCCTAAGTGTGAGTGTGAATGGTTGTGTGATCCCAACAACCCTGGTAATAGATAAAGATGTAATTATTAATTTTTTTATGATTAATTGAAAAATAAATCTGAAATCTGCTAATTGAATTATATTTTACTGAATGAACTTTTTAAATTCTTTTCTCTTTTGTGTTTATTTTTATAAACAAATAAAAGTATTTAAGGGCAGTGGTGGCCCGGTGGTTAAGGTACAGGTTGGGTGTTCAAGCCCCACTATCACCGGGATGTCACTGCTGTCCCCCCAGTACAGCTAACTGGGTTGTCAAAGGCCGGCCGTGTCTCTCACTGTCTGTGGTGAGACGCATGTAAGAAACCATTGCTGTCGTTCGTAAAGAGGAGGCCACTGGGTTGCCGCCAGCATGTTTCTGCCCTGCGATGGCCTGGCAAGCTGTCCAGGGTGTACCCCCCCCTCACCCAGAGTCGGCTGAGATGGGCGCCAGCCTCCCCACCACCATAATTAGGATTAAGCGCTTCAGAAAATTAATGATGAATGAATAAAAGTGTCGTCGGACTTTTTAAAGGAATACAGCATTTTGCTGGTGGTGTTCTGGCGAAGTGACCGTTTATCATCAAACTACGGTGCGCAGCGCCTTAATGAATTAAATAAACAAACCTTTATACAAAAATAGAATATAGTTCCAGCAAACTTCCTATTAATTATTACTTTTATTATTAAATATATACAATTAAGCTTTTTATTAAATATATAAGCCTATGAATAATTAATTAATATACTATAAAAAATAAAGTTCTTAAACCAGAACTGCAGTGCCAGCTTTATTTCTGTGTTTCTGCAGCTGACCTGGAATGCAGTGTATTTATATGAATGAATGATTAAACCCATTAACCCGGTGATGGAGCTCATTAAACCCATGCTCTTTAATTAATGATTAATCCCATTAAATATCACCCTGCTCAGGTGCACCAACCCAGCGCTGATGATGGAATCCAGCTTTTAGAATCTTCTTCGTAACACTAACAGTGTGGTGTAAGTTTCTGGGTGTTTTTTTTTTTTTAAAAGCTGCGTTAACCTGCGTATGATCTCAAGTTCACAGTAAAATAAAAAGAAAAAAATCCAGAGAGCCTTTAAATCATATGGGGGTAACGATCACTCGGTTTGGTTTAATACGTTTAAAATTAATATTTATCACATGATTCCTAGTTTAATTGAATTATATTTTAATTTAACTGGAGATATCGTGGCATATTCACTGGACGTTTCTAAAGAGTAGCTGCATTGCCGTCAGTGTGTTTCTGCCCTGCGATGGCCTGGCGAGCTGTCCAGGGTGTACCTCGCCTTCGGCCAGAGTCGGTTGAGATGGGCGCCAAATTAGGATTAATCGGTTCAGAAAATGTACGCTGAATGTGGCGACATCCGACACAACGGCTCATAGACTGCAACATTAAAATGAAGATATTCTGTTAAAGTTCTGAAATTGACCGGTCAGTTCCGCTTTCGTGTGGTTTGCTCCGTGTCGTCGGTGTTAATGAAGGAAAGAAAATTTCATCCGTATTGTATTCAGAAACTTCCGCGTGGACGAAGGAGGGGTATTAAAGTGAATTTGTGGTATTCAGGTATCAGGTTAGCATACACAAAGAGAGCTAACGAAGTAGAAATCATGTGCTCTCCCTTTAAAAAAAAGTCTGTAAGTAAATAAAAACAACAAAAAGGATTCTGGGAAGGTTGAGTTGGCCCCTTTAAGAATTAGTTTAGTGAATGGTATTGTACAGTATCATATAATATCTTAGTGTGTATGACGTGGCAGTGGTTAAATCTGGTTGTAATCCCCTGATGGCGGATCTAAGATTAATCAAAGCGATCCACACTACCTGCTTCTCACCATTGGCGTCACCGTTATCACACTCACCATTATCACAAGGAGCTGTGACATGATATTCAAATGCCGAAAACTCGCGTGTGTACACACTGAACGTTGAAATAGTCAGAAGGAGTTTAAAAAATCAGAAGGAGTTTAAAGTCTTCAAAGCGAACATGGAGCAGACAGGAATGGATCCCAACTTGGATTGAAGTTGTTTTTAACGATCGGAAAGCTATTGTTTTGTTGTACGAACCGAATTCATGCGTCGTATCCTTTGGAAACCAAATTTCCATCTGTATGAAGGATTGTTTTCTTCGATAAAAAATCACTTAATTTTTTCCTGTGTTTCTGTGTAGTACACGTATACTAAAACTCAGTACAAAGCACTTAGATCTTCTTGGAACATGCAGATCTCACCTAACGCACCCCTGTCATGGTTCAAAAATGTACTGCTCAACGTCATCCGCCTCACCTTCTGCAAGTACTTAATTACTCTATCACAACACATTCATCACTCCCTCACTCATTTGTTGAATTGCTTAATCCTACTAGGTTCTGGCTGAGGCTGAAGCCTATCTCAGCCGGCACTGGGTGAAGGCAGGGTACACCCTGAACAGCTCACCAGAACAGCGCAGGGCCAACACATGCAGCCATTCACGCTCACACACACACCTAGGGGAGAAATAGAACAGCCAATTAGCATAATGTGCATGGCTAGACGTGGCTCTGAACCCCTCAATCAAAGATCAGATTGTCTTATGTCTCATGAGAATTTTTTTTTCTGATGTTAAGTCACATCATAGAGTATCACGGTAGATTCAGTGGTACTGACAAATATCAACCACCATTTAGAATCTTTTCTTCTTCTCCTTCCATTTCTTCAGTGCATAAGCAAAGCAAACAAAAAAATAATAAATTAACTCCGGTGCATTCAAAAAATCTGCACCTGTTGCCTAATCATAATAATAATGATTATTTATTAATTTGCTGAACAGATCAATCCTATTAGGGTCACGGGAAGGCTGGAGCTAATCTCTGGGCGAAGGTGCGAAGGTGAGGTACACCCTGAACAGCTCAGAGCCAACACACATACAGCCATTCACACTCACACATTCACACTTCGGGGCGATTCAGAACATATACCTAGAAGAAAACCCACAGAAGCTTATGGAGAAATGTCCTCAGCAAGCCCGGGACTCGAACCCAGGACCTTCTTGCTGTGAGACGGACATGCTAATCATTACACTACCGTACCGCTTTTATTATAAGTGGTAGTAATATTTAAAATGGACGTGCAGATTCTGTATAAATCATCGAAATAATCCACCACAGGAATATCATCTCTATAATTATTTGATTTCTAGGTTAAAAACTTTTACACAAAGTCTGTATCTCAATATTGAGATATCGTGTTTTATTCCTCTGATGCAGCTGCTTTGATCAGTGGTGCAGATAGAAATAAGAATTTTCAAACAATAAAATTTGTTCCAGTCCGTCAGTAAAATAAATGAAGCATACGCAAGTAAGTAAACGCCATTGTTCAGTTTAAAGCAGGGTTTAAAGTGTAAAAGAGGTTATTATGTTGTGTTATTATTATTTTTTTGACTGTTTATATACTTGTTTCTTATTCTTTGAAACTGGAAGCTACCATTATAAATGACAGATCTGCAAATAGCTTTTATCTCTTTTATTCAAGATCCAGCCGCAGTTTAAGCCACAGCTTAAGGCAAACTTGCATTCAAGGCTCACACGCTCCACATTACACACACACACACACACAGCTTTATTTTCTTCATCTCCTTTTTTTTCTTCTGTAATTTTTTGTCAGCTTTGCCAAGCGCAGTGTGAAGCTACCTGCTCCTACCTGCTCCCGGGGCTCCCGTTCAAATCGTTCTGTCAAAATAATCATATTTCTGCAGACAGGTAAAGAGGGTTTTTTTTTTTTTTTTTTTGCCTTATCCTTTCGTAGGCTGCATGCCTGTGCATGTCTGAGAGCTTCTCCTGTCACCACGCCTAGAGTTCAGGTCCAAAAACACAGCCAGAAAAACCGACTGACAGGCACGAAGGAGGCTCGAGGGGGGAAATTTGCGCAGATAAATATCAATCAACCGCTTCTGAAAACCTGTTCAGTATCGTCTCAGCTGCATGGGAAGGCTTCCCTCCTAAAACAGAAAGGTTCCAGGGTCTTGTGCACGTTCTTGAACAGTCTCGAGATCAGAAACCTTCACTCTGCCTACAGGAAGCTTAATGATCTATCGGGTTATAATAATAATAATAATAATAAAAAAAATCACAGTTCCACTATATTGACATTAGAACCCTTTTAGGAACCATTCCTTCACTATTCTTGGAACCTCACTGTAAATGTTTATGAGGATGAGTTTTCCAGGAACTGAAGAGTAACAGGAAACCCTAAAGTTCCTCAGGGGGAGCTGGAACTCATACTATAATAATTGGTATGTAGAACTTGGCGGAGAGCTATTTACTGTACTCATATGTTAGAGGTTCCTGTAATTGAAATTAAGGTTCTTTATGGGAACTATTCTTATTTTGTGAGCAAAAAATTATCCAAAGAACTCACAAACACTCAAGCAATAACCGAAAAGATCAAAGAGAAGGTTCCTTGAAGAACCTTTATAGGTTTGAGATCAGATGACTCGAGATCGGAAACCTTGATGCTGCCTAAATGAGCCTTGATGGTGCGTAAATGGTTCCTAGGACAACCCTGATGTCAATACCTGTTAGTGGAATTCTTATTTCTGCAAGACATCTGAAAAATGTCCGAGTCTTATGGTGCAATGTGTAGATTGTGGGGGTTCTTATTGAATTGATAGGGTCCTTCAAGGAACCATTAGTACACAAAATATTTTCTATAGTATGGGATTTATCCAGCACGAAAAACTAAAGGTTACCAAATGACTGTGTATAAGTTACTAGGACAGGCAGAAATATTCACGATGCCTATAGGAACCTTAATGGTGCAAGAAATGGTTCCTACATTTGATGAGCACCCCGAAAATATCCAGTCACCATCAGCACAGCAGCATAACAAAACACGCCATGATACGTCTTATGGTTCCAGTTCATAAAACGAAGATACCACTAGAAAACTTTGGGGTTCCTAATTGACACTAAGGTTCTTTTAAGGAACCTTTTCTTTTAAGAACCCTCCCTTGTACATACAGTGAGCCAATCTAGAAAAACAGCTGTTGTCCAGGAACCCTTTGTGTTTAGAGTGTTGTTAAATTTCAGACAGGAGAGGATACGTTTAAGGGTCCTCTGGGTCGTCTCAGTGGAGAACTAAGCTCATGATTAAGAAATGATTGCTTTAAGAACCTTTAAATGTGTATAATACACAATAAAGAACACTCCAGAACAGTTCATGGTAGGGCATTATTACAGCTCTAATAATATCGAGTTCACTGAACAAAGGTTCAGAACTAGAACCTTCTAGTGGGGGTTCCTTTTTGAATTTTTGTTTCGGGGAACCGTACTCGGTACTTGATGTTAATGGCATTTTAAAATTCTCCTGTAAGAACCCTAAAAATTTCTTCCTCTTTCAGGTATGTCGTAAAATAAAACATTTCTGGAAACATCTGTCAAGCCTTGAAAGCGGTACCTTCTAGAAAGCACGTCACCACTTCATGAGATGTGAAATGATCCATAAAAGAATGCAGAAGCTCTTAGAGAACAAAGGTTCCTCAAGGGTTCTGTGGGTGGAAAGGGTTCCACTTAGAGCCGTGAGAGTTTCTTCTAGGAACGCAGACTAGTTTAGTGTAATTTCAGGGTACAGGACAGACCCTGAAAGTTCCATGCTTATGTACACTGTCAGTCATGTGACCGGGAACCTAGCGCTGTAATAAATATGTTAATAAATGAACAAATAAAGTTCTTATGAGCATGTCTGCTTGATAATGTGACAGAATTGCACTTTCTGACATGTTTATATGTGTCTGGGGACATTTAGTGGCATGTGACACACACACACATGCAGGTGTGTGTCTGAAACAAGAGTGTTGTCAAGATAAAGGTTGAGATATAGCCGTCTATCAGCCTATATATCAATCCAATTGAGGCACTAAGCCTCAAATAAACACAGGCAGATGATCAGATCAAAGGATCAGACGTGCCCCTACTTTCCAATCAATGAGACACCTATTGGACCTTCTGTGTCCCTCTTTCATCTCTAATCAGAGCTTAAAGGATCCACATGGACCTTCCCAGGTAACAGAAACTCACCCCTGCAAAGAGCAGTTACACTACAATCTGCTCCCTTGGTGTTTTGGACAGAGTGTGTGTGTGTCCTGATCTCATCTGATCTGTTGATCAGCTGTCACTGAGACCCATGCAAAGAAAAACAATAATGCAAACAGTGTAAGAGGAAGGTGTGTGTGTGTGTGTATGTGTGTGTGGCTCACTTACAGCCAGTTGCTGGCGTTGGCGGAGAGAAGAGCCAGAAAGAGCATCAGCAGAGACCTGAGCAGACATCCCGAGGTCATCTTCAAACTTAACGCAAATAAAAATAACAGCAGCAACACAATCCACAGGAGGGACGGAAGTGAGCGCACTTCCTTTTCTTCTTATTGTTATTATTGGGCTCTTTTCTTTTTCAAGGAAATTTCCGCTTGAAGGGATTAATCCGTACACGGGTATCCAGGTCCTGGTGCCTCCTCATGCGCGCTTCAGGTCAGCCTGACAGATCAGTCTTTAGTTTGGGTCCTCCTGTGTGTGCTTTCTTTCTTTCTTAATTTTTTTATTATAATTGTTATTATTTATTTAATTTTTTTTTTGCAGTATGCCGCACACAGTGTTTCCTTTGGTCCCGGGTTCGTCCTGTCCGTTAACGTGCAGCGGCCCCGCGGGTCTCCGGTGGAAGTTGAGCGCGCGGTGTGTGTGTGTGTGTGTGTGTGTGTGTGTGTGTGTATAAGCGTGCGTGTGAATCAGACGCAGTGACGCGCCGCCGCTCTGAGCGCCGAATTTAGTCGCTCCTCGAGGATTTCGGAGGGGCGGTGCGACAGGGGTGTGTGTGTGTGTGTGTGTGTGTGTGGGGACAGAGGCGGGTTGAAAAGCGCGTTATGTATGATTTGTGTTGTACTTCATGGTCTAGATCCACCCTCTCTCTTCACTGTCATTTCTGTATGTTAATTCACTTTAAAGGAAATGAAGGTGATGTGCATGGGGAAGGTGTGTCTAATAAATAATAATAATAATAATAATAATAATAATAATAATAATAATATCATCATTATGTTCTTCTTACTATTAATAGTAGTAAAATTGTACCTTGATGTGTGTGTATATATATATGTAGAGAGAGATAGAATATTAATTAGGAATAGGGTTTTCTATAATAATAACAACAATAATAATAATAATAATAATAATAATAATAATAATAATAATAATAATAATAATCATAATAATAATCAGAATAAGAATAACAAATTAATCAGCATAAACTTTACTTTGTTATTAAAGTATTACCTAATAAATTGCATTAATAATAGTAGAGAAATGCATTATTAAGTCATTAATAATCTATTTTATAATATTAGCTACAGTTTTATAGTGATTTTGATCAAAAACTTTGCCTTATTAACAATAATTCATATAATACAATGAAGAATAATATAATAAAATAATATAATATAGTATAATATGATATAATAATATATAATATAATACAATAAATAGTAATATGACATAATATTATAATATAATATAATATAGTATAATATAATATAATAATATAATATAATATAATATAATATAATATAATATAATATAATATAAATGTGTGTGTAACTGACATTATAACAACCTTCATGATACTCGGACCAAATGACTTTAGTCTGTTTGTAAAATACACTTAACTTTACTGATTTAACTGTGACTTCTCTACAGAGAAATAAGGCATGTAGAGAGAAAGATAAAGATGATGATTGTGTGTGTGTGTGTGTGTGTGTGTGTGTGTGTGTGTGTGTGTGTGTGTGTGTGTGTGTGTGTGTGTGTG
>JAOUQZ010000001.1:12703169-12717006 GCA_028564935.1 Neosilurus hyrtlii
TTTTTTTGTTGATTAACTGTAGCAGTTCTCAGACAGTTAACACGAGGACTCTCATTAAGATGTGCCTCCTGAAGGAAAGCGTATTAATAAGGATTTACTTTTTCCACTCTTCGACAAGAGAACTCATTTTGAGTTTTTTTGGTTTTTTTTTGTTTCCAGTGAAAGGCTATTCAGGGCGTCTTAATCCTGTTAACAAGATCCCTGACTGTGGGTGTCTGGGAAGTTGGATCAATATCAAATTCTCCCTTTTCAGTCTTTTCCTCAGGCGACTGATAGGCCTGCTTAAGAGGCTCTGGCAAAGATCTAGGAATCTCTGATTGCAGCATCGAGTCGCACGGATTTGCTTTGGTGCTTCAAAAAGCGTGATATTATATTTACTCGTTCCTTTTGATTTGACTGACGTTTCTTTCTTCCGCTAGCGAACATCACGCTCAGCATATATAATTTCTTTAGCATATTTTTTATTTGGGACAGGATACTTCACGGGTTCTTTAGATAGTTTGGTACTCATTCATTCATTTTTTGAGCCGCTTAATCCTAATTAGGATCGCGGGGAGGCTGGCGCCCATCTCAGCCGACTCGGGATGAGGGCGGGGTACACCCTGAACAGCTCGCCAGGCCATCGCAGGGCCAACACACACACAACCATTCACACTCACACTCACACCGAGAGGCTATTTGGAACAGCCAATCAGCCTACTGTGCATGTTTTTGGACTGTGGGACAAAACCAAAGTACCCTGAGGAAACCCATTCAAGCACAGGGAGAACTTTTAGGGAGAACCACAAGGGTCAATCCTGGGACCGTCTTGCTGTGAGGCGGGAGTGGATACCAGAACGCTGCCGCTGTGCTACCGTTGCCTCCCGAAGGGTCCTTCATTTAATTACGCCTTAACAACATGTTACTTATTTTCATTCCATTTACATTTGATGGGTGCGGAATTATGGCCTAGTGGTTGGATGGACAAGAAGGAAGGCAAGCAAGGCAAGCAAGAAGGTCCTAGTTGTGTAGGTTTGGGTTCGGAGCTCGGCGAGGGCGTTTCTGTGCGGAGTTTGCATGTGATTATGTGGGCGTCCTCTGGGTACTCCAGTTTCCTCCCACAGTCCAAAGACATGCACAGTCTAGGCTGATTGGCTGTCCCAGATCAATCTAGGTTTCCTCTGGGTTTTTCAGTTTCCTCAGACAGTCCAAAGACTGTATAAAACAAATGAACAAACAAATAAATAAATAAACATACAGGGGTGGCACAGCGGTGAATTGATTGGCACATCCACCTTACAGTAAGGTCCCGGGTTGACTTCCCACAGTCTGAAGATGTGCACGTTAGGATAACTGGCTGCTCCAAACTGCCCCAAGAGTAAATGTGAATAGTTGCGTGTTTTGGCCTGTGATGGATTGGAAGCTGTTCAGGGTGTACACTGGCTTTGGGTGGAGTCGGCTTAGATCCAGCCTCCCCGCGATCATAGTCTCTCTCACTCTCTCTTTCTCCCTTTCTCTCAGTTTTTTCTCTCTCTCTCTGTCTCTCTCTCTCTCTCCCTCCCCCTCTCTCTTTCTCTCTGTCTCTCACTCTCATTTGCTCTGTCTCCCTTTCTTTCTCTATCTCCCTCTCTCTCTCTCTCTCTCTCTCTCCATCTTTCTTTCTTCCTCCCTCTCTCTCTCTCTTTCTGTCTCTGTCTCTCACTCTCATTTGCTCTGTCTCCCTTTCTCTCTCTCTTTCTTTCTCTTTCTCTCGTTCTTTCTTCCTCTCTCTTTCTCTCTCCCTCTCTCCCCCTCTTTCTTTCTGTCTTTCTTTCACTTTCACTCTCTCTCTCTCTCCCCCCTCTCTCTTTTTCTCTTTCTCTCACTGTCTCTTACTCTCATTTGCTCTGTCTCCCTTTCTTTCTCTCTTCCTCTCTTTCTTCCTCTTTCTTTCTTTTTCTCTTTCACACTCTCTATCCCTCTCTTGCTCTCTCTCTCTCTTTCTCTCTCTCTCTCACTCTCCTCTCTCCATTTCTCTCTCTTCCTCTTTCTCTCTCTCTCTGTCTCTCTCTCTCCCCTTCTTTCTTTTTTTCTCTTTCTCTCTCTCTTTCTTTCTTTTATTCTCTCTCTCTCTTTCTCTCATATTCTTTCTCCCTCTTTCTCTCTCTCTCTCTCTCAGTTTTTTCTCTCTCTCCTTCTGTCTCATTCTCTCTTCCTCTCTCTCCCTCTCTCTTTCTCTCTTTGTTTTTTCTCTCTCACTTTCTCTCTCTCTTGTTCTCACTCTCTCTCTCTCTCTCATTCTCTCTCTCTCTGTCTCTCTCTCTCTTTCTTTCTCTCTCTCGTTCTCTCTCTCTCTCTTTCTCATTCTCTCTGTTACAACTTCCCCCCGTCTAAAACTGGAGACTCCTTCCATATATCTTATACGAGTCCCTATGGACAAGTGGTCACTCTAGACCCCGTAACGTGTCAGCACAAGTGCAGAGTAGAATAATTAAGGCGGTTGGATGATGTTTGCGTGTAAACATTTTTCATCTCGTACTTTGTACACAGTCATCAGCAACGATGTCTGTAGTGGAGACGTTAAGTCTAGTACTCGATCTTTGATTTGCTTTAGTCTTGGTTCGATGACACACAAGTCCTCGATTTAGCGTTTGTGCTGTTGGTGACTAATGTAGCAGTAAAAGGGGACGAGCCAAGCGATGGGGAACTCAATTATATCTGACAATCCTAAGGAGCTTCCAGAAAGCTCTGTGTATCATGGACTGGCTGTGGATTGTACAGCGGAGTAGACAGTGCGAACCAGAGCCCATCACTTATTGCGGTTTGATACTTCAGCTGCGTTCCCATGTGATTAATTGTCCGTCACTGGCAGTTATGCTGCTATCAGGAAACAATCGCCTATTTTTCATGATGGGATTCGTGGCGCAGAAATGAGACGTAATAAAGGAGAAGGATGTTGCTCTGGACGTGAGGACGCGTTTGGTCTCCGTGGATTTCATGCTGTGGTGTAATTCTCCTCCGAGTCTCTCGGATTCTTGTTTTGAATGCCTCTGGAAGGCATTTGTCTTCCCAGCTTCGCTACTTTAGAAAAAATATGCAATAAAAATGCACAATTATTTAAAATATGTAATAATTAAATATATAAATAAATAAATACTTTCTATACAGCTAACTGTATTATTGTCTGGGTGGCATGGTGGCGTAGGGGTTAGCGATACCACCTCACAGCAAGAAGGTCGGGGGTTCGAGTCCTGGACCCAGCGAGGGGGTGTCTATGTGGAGTTTGTATGTTCTTCCTGTGCTTGCATGGGTTAACTCTGGGTACTCCGGTTTCCTCCCACAGATCAAAGACATGCACAGGTGTGAGTGTGAAAGGTTGTGTGTGTGATGGTCTGGTGAGCTGTTCAGGGTGCACCCTGTCTTTGCCCAGTATCGTCTGAGATAGGCTCCACCCTCCACGCGACGCTAACAGTAGGATTTAACAAATTAGTGAGTGAGAGAGTAAGTACATTAGGTTTAGAGCAGCACGGTGGTGTAGTAAGGTCCTGGGTTCGAGTCTCAGGCTCGGCGAGGGTGTTTCCCAGTTTCCTCCCACATTCAAAAGACATGCACATTAGGCTAACTGGTTATTTCATACCCCTAAGTAAGCCTGTTCAGCGATGGAAACGTTACTCTACACCAGGTGCATGAACAGAGGGATATCCTCATAACCTCAAGCTCACGTTGAGGGACATTTATCCACGTGTGATCCGTCTTTACCACATTTACCTAAACGTATCATTTCTCTTCAATCATTAAAAGACTTTCATGGTATAACCTGACATGACAGACACGTTATCACACGGTCGGGTACCGGGTTTGATTTAGATCTTGTACAGTGTTACAAGTAATAATCATAAATTTCACGCCCGTCATTATTCTTGTTTTCTTAAGCCTGAAACCCGGCACCCTTTCCTCCTTCTCGTATTAGATCCGCTACCTGGAGCGTCCTCCAGTCCTTCATGGCGGGTTCTGCGCTTCTGAGGCGCTCCTTAAATTGCTCTTGACATGTACACTGAAACTTTGGCTACGCTAATTGTTCTGCTTATTTTTATCTGTCTTTTCCCTCTCATTTTCTTTTTAACGCTGAACAGGAGAACATTTTTCTTTTTCTTTTTCCGTTTTTTTTTTTTTTTTAAGCAAACTCGAAAGGGGTCCAAAGAAACAGCGGCTTATGCTATGTGTGGGCTAATGTTCACATCTGCTCAAGTGTGAGCTTTGAAACAACAATCACTTAAGATAACAAGGCAGTATAAATTACGGCAGCAATGAACTTAACTAGCGGAGCTCTTAAACCCTCAATAATCCGAGTGCTCCGAGTTTTCCCCTCAGCGGAACCCGGATAATAAGTCGGATAACGTCATGTCGGCTCTACAGGGAACCGGTTCTGAGTAGTGCCAGGGTTCTGTGAGGATTCAGACTATTGAGTAGTGAATCCTCTTCGTGAAGTTTTACTTCTGAAGTTTGATCTTTTATATTCTGTGAGGAATAAAACAACAAGGCGCCGTGCTGTTCGAGGAAAATAATCCGGGAGTGTTTTATTCTACTTACACCACAGCGGTTTACCAACAATTACATTGTTTTATCTATAAAATAATAATAATAATAATAATAATAATAATAATAATAATAATAATAATAATAATAATAATAATATTAATATACATAATACTAATAATAATAAACATAATAATAAAAAAATATATATAATAATCATCATCATCATTTAAATAATATATAATAATAATAATAATAATAATAAATTTAAAAATATATAATAATAATAATAATAATAAAATTCATAATAATAATAATAATAATAATAATAATAAAATGTAAAAATATAATAATAGCTGGGCAGTGGTGGCCTGGTGGAAGGGTGCTTTCTTACTTATCTGAATGTTGGGGGTTCAAAGCCCCACTATCACTGGGTTGTCACTGCTGTCCCCCCAGTGCAGCTAACTGGATTGTCAAAGGCCGGCCGTGTCTCTCACTGTCTGTGGTGAGACGCATGTAAAAGAACCATTGTGGATTTTCATAAAGATCAGGCCATTGGGTTGCCGTCAGTGTGTTTCTGCCCTGCGATGGTCTGGCGAGCTGTTCTGGGTGCACTCCGCCTTTGTCCAGTTTTGGATGAGATAGGCTCCAGCCCCCTGTGACCCTAATCGGATTAAGCGCTTCAGAAAATGAATGAATGAATGAATTAAGAATAATAATAATAATAATAATATTCTCTCCATATTTATATCTCTATAAATATTCTAATACTAATAATCCCTCTCTCTCTCTTTCTCTCTCTCTATGGGTGTCTTTCTATCTTTTGGTCTTTTAACTGAGGTAAATTTCCTGTCTGTTTTTTTTGCGCTCTCTTTCTTTGTCTATTTGACTTTCCATCTGTCTGTCTGTCCCTTTCTCTTTAAGTCTCTGCCTGTCTGTCTCTCTCCCTTTCCTTTTTTCTCTCAACTGAGTTAAATTTTCTGTGTTTTTCTTGCTGTCTCTGTCTCTCTTTCTCTGTGTGTGGGTGTCTCTCTCTCTCTCTCTCTCTCTCTCTCTCAGTTATTAAAATGAAAACTCATTTTTCTATGTTTCAAATAAACTGCAAAGTTTTGAAAATGTTCCTTGAGGATCCTTCCAAAAAATGAAATGTTAAATAAATATCTTCACAAAAACAAAACACCCCAAAAAACAACTAGTAGAGATGCTGCTCTGTTTGCTGTTTCCTCTGTTCTGGAGTCAGTTTGCACCTGTCTCAGGTACGAACATTCATTACAACAGAAACCATGAGAGTGACACTATGCATCATGGTTGCAGAACAGGGAAGTGTGTGTGTGTGTGTGTGTGTGTGTGTGGGTGGGTGAGAGAGAGAGGGAGAGAGATGTATTTGGTTACGTTCCTAATAAGGTATATATGATCTTGATTATTGGTTATTGGTATGAAGTGATTATTCTCTCTGTTCCTTCTCATTCAGTGACTTCACCCTGGGGGGCCATTTCTTTCACTCTCTTCCTTATAAGGTCCAAGAGGTCAGCCATGTTTTGACTACCAAGTGTCCATCCTAATGTCCCTTGCTCTGACATTGCTCAAAGCAATCTCTCTCTAAAGTGTGTTCATCCTGTTGTCCCGAGAGCCGCAGACGATCCCACCGCCGCGGGCTTCACCGCCGTCCGATTGTTAGAGTCGTAAAAACTGAATTCTTCTAGGTAGCCATTCTGGAAGGGTTTCTGGAAAACGCACTTGTGGTAAACATTCCTCCGATTCATTTTAAGAGTTTTTCCCTATGCAGCACCCACATTATTATCACAGACCCAAACTTTAAGTGATGAACTGTGGGAGATCTGTGGGTTTCACCTCCACCGACACACACACAATAAAGATAATAACAATAATAATAATAATAAAAATATAGAAGGTTGACTTTTTTTTTGAGGTGTTGGCTCAGAAAAAGAGTTTCTCAACAGCACCCATTAAAAATAAATAAATAAACAAATATATAAAAATATATATAAATAAATGAGACTAGAAATTGAGCTGCAGGGTTGATGGAAAGTCGCGGCGATGGGTGGTCTTAGATATTGTTTAACCGGTGCTTGGTGCTTGCAGTTCAGCTTGGTTTTCAGCTTAAACCCATAAGGCTAATGCATTTCCCCGCTCGACGGCTGTCGCTCCAGGCCTTGTTTTTATACATTAGCGCATTCCCTCATGACAATCCTTTTTCGCCAGTGTCGTTTCCCTCCATCCAAAGCCACCCAAGACGCCAAAAAGAGAGAAATGGCGCAGAAATCTGAAATGGCCTTGGGCCAGAGTTCATGAAGAGGTTGTTTGTGGTTCCTCCTGCAGCTTCCTTTACTTCTCTTTTGTTAAGCACCAGGGATGGTCTCTCTCTCTCTCTCTCTCTCTCTCTCTCTCTCTTTTGTCTCCCAACTTCACGGGATTCCATTCGAACCCATCTGTTTTGGGCCTCCAGGCACATCGTCAAACATGACTGGTTTGTCATGAAGAAGGCTTGAGTGATGTCCAGGAGGTGTATGAAGGGGAACAGGGTGTAGTGATGTGTAGCTGTGTTACTTTTCTTCAGCAGGTCAGATCCAGGTTGCACCCCAGCCAAAAGAAGAGCCAGAGGGGTTTCCATCTTTCAATGGCTGGATGACACGAGCCTGTTTAGCCAACAGAGAATGGAGGCAGAGACTGATCAATCGGTTTGGGTTTAGCTTTAGTCGTCTGGCCTTCTCTTTCACCTGTTGGCTTCAGGTTTGCTAGTGAACGTTTGAAGGGAGTTCTTGCCATTAAAGCCACGTAGTTGACAACAGGACAGAGTTTTCCGATGTAGTTTTTACACCAGTTTTTTTTATTTGACTAAAAGCATCACATTTATAGTCACAGGGGAGAACATAGAAATGGCTGAGCCCTGAAATTGAACCCAGGCCTTTTTGGCGTGAGGCGAACGTCCTAACCACCGCGCCACCGTGCCCTGTAGTAGGCCAGTCAAAGGATGCAAACTGACAGGTTCAGGACTAGGAACGCACAAGCGCTAAACAAAATGCACACCCAGCACACAACAACCGTACAACCAGTCCACGTCTTCGAGTTTTGTTCATGCACAAAACCTTCCTCTGGAACGCATTTGCTGAATGAGAAACAAACAAGGTGTGACTGCTGATAAACAGCTGTCGTAGCTGTTGTTTCATCACCACTTCAATCTTTTCTCTCATGAATAAGTAAGCCACAGAAACACAGCTTATATTGCTGAGAAAGTATGAAGTATGAACTCTTCCGTGTTATAGCAGAGCCCCGAAACGGGCCTTTGGAGCAGAGTACCATGCTGAACGCTGTACGCCCTTCTGTATATCCATCCATCCAGGCATACGTACGTGGTGATTGGCTCTCGACTTTTATGTAGGAATTTGATGACCGCTTATATCCAGCAATGTATACTATCCATTCATTCATTTCCTAAGCTGCTTAATCCTAATTAGGGTTGCGGGAAGGCTGGCGCCTGTTTCAGTCGACTCTGGGCGAAGGCGGGGTACACCCTGAACAACAGGGCCAACACACACAACTATTTACAGTCACACTCATATCTAGGGGTGATTTGGAACAGCCAGTTAGCCTACTGTGCATGTTTTTAGCACCATGGGAGGAAACCGGAACACGGGGAGAACATGCAAACTCCACAGCGAGCTCGGGAATCAAACCCTGGCCTTCTTGCTGTGAGGTGGACTTGCTAAACACTGTGCTGCAATGTATACCTTTATTTATTTATTTATTTATTTTAAAGTAACATTAATTTTTTTTTTTTTACTGAAACAGCATCCGAAGTACAAAGGCACAGTGAGGTGGTTAGCACATCCACCTCACAGCAAGAAGGTCCTGGGCCCGAGTCTCAGGCTCAGCAAGCGCGTTTCTGTTCTCCCCGTGCTTGTGTGGATTCCCTTTGGGTACTCTGGTTTCCTCCCACAGTCTAAAGACTTGATAATTGAGCCAGTTGCCTGTTCTGAATTACCTCTAGGTGTGAGTGTGAATGGTTGTGTGTGTGTGTCTGTGGGCTCTATGTTGGACTGGTGAGCTTTTCAGGGTGTACCCCGCCTTCACCCAGAGTTGGCTGAGATAGGCTTTAGCCTCCCTGAAAATATTAGTATTTTGAAGAACAATAAAGCGATTAGCTTGTGGTGACTGGCTCTTGTGATTGGTCAGTATGTGTACTATATTAGCGTGAGTTGTTGAGTGTGTAAATTACCACACTATATGCTGAAGGACACATTTCTAAAAGATAGCAATACATTTTATGTGTATATCTACTAGAAGCACAGACTGAAGCAACAGGAAGCAATGTTCCCCCCATGTTTTTTCACCGTAATTTAGTCATAGCCAGTTCCAACCTGTCAAACACCTAGTCTCCCCATAACACATGACCACCACCAACCAGGGGCTGACGTAAGCAAACATGGTGCCACCCGCATTTTTATAAACTGCTGCATGTCCATTCAGGGGCAGCCTAACACACTGGAGGTAAAGCACTACCCACCCCTTTTGTACAAATGAGCTTACAGACACACATGACTGTCTGGTGATCAGTGTAAGTGACAGGGAGGCGGGAGTATGCCATCTCGACCTCCAGTGAAAGCTCGGCCAGTTAGCTCCCATGTATCCTGTCCATCAATCTGTGATCTCCACAATAATAGTCTAATAATATAAACTAATAATATAACATTATTATTATAACATATCCCTAATATACTAAACATGCATGTTTTTTATTGAATTTCTTTTCTTTTTTTTGGGGGGGGCTGGTTAGGTTGAATTTAAGACCTTATGCAAAATTCTATTATATAAGATATTAGCAGAGCACAAAGCTATGCATGGAGACACAGTGGCAACTTTACACTACATTTACGACATCTTATCCAGAGCGACTTATAATTATCATTTTTTATACAACTGAGCAATAGAGGGACAAGGGCCTTACCCAAGGGCCCGACAGTGGTGGAACTGGGGATTGAAACCCAGACCTTCGGATCAGTAACCCATTGCCTTAACCACCAAGCCACCACTGGCCGTGTGGCGTAGTGGTTAGCATGTCCAACTCACAGCAAGAAGGTCCTGGGTTCAATTCCCCAGCTTAAAGCATTTTTGTGTCGAGTTTGCATGTACTCACCGTGCTTGCACGGGTTTCCTCCGGGTACTCCGGTTTCCTCCCACAATTCAAAAACATGCACTGTAGGACGATTGGCTGTTCCAAATCGCCCCTAAGTGTGAGAGTGAGTGTGAATGGTTGTTTGTGTGTTGGCCCTGTGTACCACACCCTCACCCAAAGTCAGCTGAGATGGGAGCCAGACTCCCTGCAGCCCTCATTAGGATTAAACGGTTGAATAAATGAATGAATGAATGAATAAGTGAATGAATGAATGAAACCAACACAAAGCATATAAATTACAAACAGACAAAACAAAACATCAGAATAAAAGGCACAAGAAAAGCATGGACGTGTGATACTGATGAACAGAAAACCACTAAATGAACTGTCACAACATCTGACACTGACATGAAGGCTGTTAAAGACATTTAAAAAAGAATGATGTGGTTCGTAAAAACCTCTCTCTTGTTTTTGGGACACTGGCTGGGTTTGAAAACAGAAGATTGTTTGTTGCCTCGTTGCCTCGCTGTGGTAACTGACTGCTGTTTCATTCAACAGGAATTACTTCACATTAGATGACGGTAAATTATATATATTTTTGCCAACCCGCATTATCCCGTAAGTGTTGCGCACACTTCCATTAGAATATATGAGGGCCAGGGAGGTACGTTCAGAACTAGGCGTTGCTTCCATTAACGGAAAGTTTGGTTGGGTTGAAAATTACTGAGGGTCAATCGTCAGTTCAACCGCTACAATCGTTAAGGCATCTATGAGGCATTCGTGGCCTACCGGATGTTACCGTAGATTTCCATGATGGTAAAATACGCACAGAACAGCAAATGCCCCGTGTGAATTGCAGTTACTGTTGGTGGACAAGACATATGCACTGTACATGCTCCTGGTTCTCAGGCAAGTGCATATTACCTCCGCCCATATTTTTACAAGAGCCTGCCTCCAGATTGGCTATGGTAGTCCCACCCACAGTTCCCACATATCACACAGCTATAAGAGGTCTTAGCATAAAGCAGCACTTTCAACTAAAGGCATCTGCTGAGGCTTGTTTCAAATAATTGCTTTAAAAATAGCAAGGTCTGGTGAGCTGTCCAGGGTGTCCCCTGCCTTCGCATGGAGTCGGCTGAGATGGGGGCCAGCCTCCCTGTGAACCTAATGGTATAGCTTAACAAATGTGGGTTAAGTGGCTTAGAAAATGAATGAATGAATAGCATAATAGAATAGTATACAGCAAGCATAGAGTAAGGTGTGACAGTCAACATGCCATGTAAATAAACCATAGTGTTAGCTGGTTGGCTAACAGATATTTCACAAATTAAATCAAACTAACTTGGTTGGCAAGTCATGACTTTTTAAGATGGTACATTGGTAATGTTGGTAACATTGCCTGTAAAGCAAAAAATGTTGATTTGTATATGAATGTGGCTCACAGTTTTGTTTCATTTTTTCATTTTGCTTAAGGGAGGTACCAAACAGATTGATGTGTATTAGAAGGTATTGAGGATACAGTGGTACTGCCTTCAGTTGGGGCAGTTGGAAGGCTTTCAAGACCACATGAAACGAGAGTATGTTCTGTTTTAAATGGTCATTAATGCCATAATGGCTTGTTAGACCCACTCCTGAGACACCATTTTCTCCTGTTTGAATACACATTATGTCTTTTATTTCTTCTATAGCTAGAATTTGTGTTCAAGAAACTAATTGTAACTCGAGAATAACAGTGGGCCTAGAAGAGAACCTTGTGGGATGCCATATTTTAGTCTTTAGGCTCAGAAATACTGCAATAACACTAAAATTTCTGCTCTACCTTCCCTGTACTCAATAATGGGGAATGGAAATGGAATGGAATGAAGAAAGAAAGAAAAAAAAACACATCAGTTCAGTCCAAACACAACAAATGGAATTTTAATATTTTCTTGCGTTTCTTGGAAGGTAAAGTGAGTAAGTGGTTAGATGGTAAAAAATGGTTTATTCTATGTCTTTTAAATAAACTTTAGGTGACCTATTATAATAAAACAGTAGGATGGAAAGCTATTAGACCTGCAGCTGTGTTTGTTTTGGTAAGGATATGTACACACACACACACACACACACACACACACACACAAACACACACATACACACACACACACACACACACACACACACACACACCCTAGCAGGTTATGAAATGTTACTGTTTGTTCTCCATAGATGTAAAACTGTTCCAAGTTGTCAGTATCATTCGCACGTTCCCTTAGTATAACGACATATTCATGCTAGCTGGCTAAATGCCTGACCACAAGTTTGGGTATGCAAGCTACCTTGTTTTTTTTTTTTTTTATGCTTATGACTGTGGTGCAGGACCAATTAGGCTTTATATTGTTTATTTTCACTGTCCTGATCCAGGGCGTGATGCCGTGTCATGTTCAAGCAATAATTGAAATGCTCGATGTGATCTTAATGTCAGAGAGTTTAAAGTTAACACACGGCTATCACGCGACAGATTCAAATAGAGGCATTTCCGCTGTGGTTCAGTTGAGAGTGATTATGCTTTTTGGTTGTGTATTTCGAGAGGACATGGTGATTTTTTTAATTTAAATACTTGTCTTGTCTGAGTTTCCGATTTGTTTTCGCGTTGTATATATTTTAAGTATAAGTAAGCACTGCGCACTACACCTCCCTCTTTGTGCTAAGCACATTTTAGCCTTCTAATGTTGTCACAACACATCACAAGCCCGTTTCAGACTGATGTGAAGCACGTTTAAAGATGCCCCAGGGTGCAAAGCAGTGCAGTATAGGTGGTCGAAATTTCAAAACAGGACTGTGCATGAGACAGGAACGGGTGAGATGTGTTTGCAAACACCGCCGAGTCGACTCTGTGTGTGTGTGTGTCTGTAAGATCGGTGGCTACAGACAGCTAGGTGATTAGTGAGCCACTCAGCATGCCGAAGTGACACTTGAGCATAGCGACATTCAAAAAAACCTTGGACGTGAAATATACTGGTACGTTCTTTGTGAATGTATCCATCCACTCCATGAGCAGCTTTGACACCAGATAACCGAGTACCATGACATTATGACTCACATCATGCCCATCACATATAATTCACATTATAACATCCTTACCTTTTAACCTTTGACTTCTGCCCTTTTGTGTGAAAAGCAAGACGGATTGTTTTTTAAAGACACTAAACATCTCCGATTGAAGCTATGTGGTAATAATTACCTGCCATATTTCTAGTGTTGCTGCGGTGGCCTGGCGAGCTGTCCAGGGTGTGTTCTGCCCTCGCACAAAGTCAGCTGAGATGGGCGCCAGCCTCCCCGCGACCCTAATTAGGATTAAGCGGTTCAGAAAATGAATAAATGAATGGATTTCTAGTGTTGGCTTTAACGCCACTGTCAACATACTCACAAGTTCATTTGTTGCAATACAAAAGATCTCATTTAATAAGAAGTTTTATGACCCTGCATAGGCGTGCCAGACTCTATAATGATCAGCCATGGTGGTGGCAGCGGTCTCCCTGGCAACATGGACAAACCAGTGTTGTAAATGAGGCATGTAGGGGCACAAGGCCTTCACCATCATCCCCCAGCTTGCTTGGTCCCTTGTCTGGGTCTTGATGGACTCCCAGGACTCCCTTAGGGTCTTGTTCATATCCGGTGATGTTCCAGTTTCTGTAAATGTTTTCTTTTTTCAGGGAAGAGTCATTATTGCATCACCAATCCTCCAATCTGGAGTACCAGGGATTTGTATACACATTCCTTCTGCTAGGTGGACTGTTTTTCCCAACATAGTCAATCCCACCTGTCGCTTGGAGTAGCATCTACCTGTGCTGACTGTTGACCATTCCTGCTTCTGCTCAACAGTTAGAATTTCACTACTGACCAACCCGATTGGTTCCTCTGCTGAACATTTCCACCCAACATACATGCTACTGTTGACTTCACCTTGACTCTGTTAGTCTACCATTGCGAGATCCCTGAGAGGCCTTAATGGCTTCCGTTGCAGCTCAGCGCCCACAATGTTCCCTCCATACTTCACCTACTCAAGATATCTCTTACTTAGCATTTCCCAGAGTGCACTGCTCGGAGGCGGAGTGGGAGTTTACACTGGACTACAAAATAAATAAGATGCATCCATTCATTCATTCATTCATTCATTCATCTTCTGAACCGCTTATTCCTACTTAGGGTCGCGGGGAGGCTGGCGCCCAT
>JAOUQZ010000001.1:12733469-12750556 GCA_028564935.1 Neosilurus hyrtlii
GGAAAAGCAAAATTGTACAGCACAACGCTGCAACCAGACTACCATTCTGCTTGCTGTGATGCTGGACAAGACAAAAACAAATAAATAAATAAATAAAAAGGATTAAGCGGCTCAGAAAATGAATGGATATATACATATAGACTTGCATTACAGCTTTCCTTTATGAAATGGATGGGAAATGATGTTACGTTAGCATGAGCAGCGACTCACCTTTGAGATTCTGTCACTTGAATATGAGCCCCTGAAGCGATCTATCGACTTCCTGTGATGAGCTTTAAGAGTGACGTTTTGGCTTTAATGGATAAATGGTTCGTCTCTGCAGAGCTACCCCCCTGAACAGAAATAACTGTTTTTTCTTCTCATACCACAGAAATCTAGAAAAAAAGAAGTCATTGTCATACTTTAGGTTTATTTATATAACTGTATAATGTTAATAAAAAGCGTCTAGTTTCTGGTATGGCTTGCAGTAGAACAGGGGTCTCCAACCCTGTTCCTGGAGAGCAACTGTCCTGAAAACGTATTAGGCTCCAGCCCTAATCATGCACACCTGACCATCTGATTATTGCCTGAAGAAGTTATTGATGTCTGTTATAAAAACGTAAATATAAACTGTTTTTCTTCTGTTCTTGTGTAGTATATAATTGTTATTTACATTTACAGTATTTGGCAGACGCTCATCCAGAGCGACTTACATTTTTATCTTAGTGAGCAGTCGAGGGTTAAGGGCCTTGCTTAAGGACTCAACAGTGACAGCTTGGTAGTACTGGGGCTTGAACCACCAACCTTCTGATCAGTAACCCAGAGCCACCACTGAGGCTGAAGATATTTAGTGTAGAAGTCCACCTTCTCCCGCCTTCCCGTCCTGAATCGTCGTGTGGAATATCTCCTGCTCCATCAAATCATCTGCAGAAACACACCAGGTAAACTGTTGCTGCTCTCCTGTCTCTCACTTATCTGTTAAGTAATGGACTGCTATTTCTCATTTCGTCACTGAGAGTCAGTATGAATGAAAAACGCACCCAATCTCCTCTATATAAACTAGCCTCTTATCTAAACTATAGCGCTATGATTTAATTTTCTGAACGTTTGCTTACATTCCACTCAACGGGAACCGAACCATTGAGATAAATGATTTGATCTCTTTCGGGATTTTTTTTTTTTTTTTTACTTCTCCCTCCCTCCTCTCCACCTTCTAAACTTGAAACCGTACTTTGTAACCTCTCAGACCATTAGTGAAAATTTATCACCGCTGAATCCTGCTGTAAGTCACTCAGCAGGCTGTGATTTGCCAAGTCCTAAATTTCCTGACGTGTCAGGGCCTGAACGAGTGCGGAGGCCTGAGCAAAACTCTGGGATGACTCCTCTTTAACAGGGAAAAAAATACATGTAAATGCTAATGCGTTACATGTTATGAGCTTCAAAGGGCTGTGGGTGTTAGCATGTAGCATACTGCACGTGTATATAGACATGCTGTAGATGTTTTTTTCCTGTACTTGGACTCGTTGCTAATAAGAGATTTTGTTCACGCTGTAAAGACGCCTGTTGCTGACTTGATGGTGTTGCGATCATGGTGCCAAGTTGGCATGCCAGGAAACAGGAAATGGATCACTGCTTTGTGACACCCTAAAGAAACAGTAGATTGGTTCCCAGGGCCAAACTGCTCCAAAAGAATGACATCACCTTTGAAATGGGCTACACTCTTTTTTGTTTCCTTGCTCACTAATCAGTTGATTAAAAAGACTGAAGTTTACAAATGTGATACAGCTTAAGCGATGGTTGGTGAGGTGGCCGCTGGGGTTTTGGTTGTGCTCGGTGACTACAAAAATGCAAAGAAAAGAAGAGTTATTACTGTTTATCTAGCTTCTGTGTCTTCAAATCAAACAACCCCAAACATTAAACATCTGACACCTTTATGAAGTGCTTTTCTATATTCAGTTAATTGTTCGCTTTACTGAAAATTCCTTGTGGGTCACAGGCGAGCTGGAGCTAACCCTTACTTACACTGGACAAGAGGCGCCATGGTGGGGATAGGTGTTTCAGACAAACTACCAGAGTTATGTATAATATTCACACTGACTGTGCATTATGTAAATTTATTCACAATATGCAAAGGATGTATGTAATATTCAAATAATATGTGTCACAATATTTAAATTACTGCATATTAATGTAAATTTTATAACCTGTTATACAATATGCAATAACTTTAAAGTACTATGCAATTTATTCATTAAGCGAACCTGCACAATATGCCAACGACTGTATTATATATATATGTATTATAGTAGATGAAAGCGCAATTATGTAACTTTCCCCACAATATGCAATGAATTGTGCGATATGTAAATTATAGTAAAGTAATATGTATAAAGTTAAATACAAAATGTATAGTATATGTAAATTTCTGCATAATATGCTAATAACTGTTCAGTATCTAAATGAATATAAATGACTTTGCAACATGTAAATTGCTGCATATTACTATTTATATATAAATTATGATAAATTACTATTTCTCCAAAATATGCATATAACTGTGCAACATGTAAATAATTATAAATTATGGTGCAATATGAAAACTACTGTACAGTATGTAAATTATAGCAAATCAACATGCAAATATCTGTGCAATATGTAAATGATTTTTTGAAACCCTGCACTGTAGGCAAATCACTGCACAGTATGCAAATTATTATCGATTATGGCACAATATATAAATTTAGGAACAATATACAAATAGATGTGCAACATGTAAATGTTAATCAATTACTGTGCAATATCTAAATGTATGAAAAGTATGCAAATGTATTTGCAATGTGTAAATTAAAGTAAAGTAATGCACAATATATACATTTTTTGCACAAGATGCAAATGACTGCACGGTATGCAAATTATTATAAATGATTGCGCAGTATGTATATTTATGCACAATATGCAAATGACTTGCAAGGTTTAAATTACTGCATATTACTGTGCAACATGTAGATTTCAGTAAATAACAGTGCAGTACGTCTCCTGTTGTGCAATATATGGATAATACTAAAATTCCACCCCGAAGATAAAGTGCTTTAAATTGTGCAACATGTAAACTACTGTGTAATTATTAAAGTACTGGACAGTAAACTCTTGTGCAAGATGGAGCTGGAAAGATATAAACATTCTTCATGATATTTAAGGTAAAGAAAGTAACTGATGCTGAAATTCTGAGTGCTGAAAAGATGTGTTATTCAGTTATTCATTAGTAACTCATGCACAGTAAGGAAACGGATTATGTTGAGACCTACAGGACAAACAGGAAAAAGAATGGCAATGACACAAGCACCAAAAAAAGGAATGTGAAACTGAAAAATCAGTTTATCACCAAGCATGTCATCAGGTCTAAGCCATATACTGTGGTAAAGTGTGACTTGGAAGCAGTTTGAGTCAATCTGCAATCTGAGTGAAGTGGCTTCCCACTGACCAAAAGGATGAGGTTTTCTCCAAGAGGAAGCATCATCGACCACATCACACTCATTATCCATCATTGTTAGCATGTTGCTAGGAATAAGTGGCGGATTTGCAGAGCTCTGCATTTCAGCTTGGCACCATCTGCTTGTTTTTTCTTTTTTCTTGAAGCATATCATACATGATTTCTCACATTCCTCATCTTGCATTCTCCAGCTTTCGCAGTGTTGCCGTAGGCTTCGTGTGCTCAGTGACCTCGGTTCAGTATTTCCCAACTATGCAACGAACAGACATGTACATGCATACCGAAAGCACTTGAGAAATAAACAAAATTAAGGTATTTCATGAAAAGAAAACACAAGGGACTCGAGTCTTTTACACCGTACTTAATTAACTTTATGTTGAAACCAAGTACAGAAGTGCATGGGATGTGATCTTCCATGTCTGACGACTGGATAACTGATTATAGATCGTGTAAACAAAGCATTTAGTGCTTGTGTATAAGAATTAGGCCTTTCTCAGGAATTAAATTTTAATTACATCAAGACCTACATATATACAAGTGGTTTCTGTTGAACAATGTGCAACAGAAGGTGTTAGTAAACTTACATTTTTGGCTTAACGAACTCCTTCAGGAACATTTTAACCCCTTAAAACCCTGCCAAAAACTTTTACATTACTGGAGTTCCACAGGGGTCCATTTTCGGTCCAATCATGTTCTCTATACATGACCACGTACAGGGTTTAAAATGCTTTTATAAAAGGTTGCCTTCAGTTCTGAAATGCTGCATATATTTTTCTGCATATATTTTTGGGCTGATAAATCAGTTCATAAGAAGTATACTTCTGGAGAAATTTTTTATATAATTATCTAATTAAAAAATATTTATCATGTAATAGAGCTAACTTGGACATAGTGGTTAGCACACCAGACTCACAGCAAGAAGGTCCTGGGTTTGAGTCCCAGGTTCAGTGAGGGCATTCCTATGTGGAGTTTGCATGCACAAAAACAGGAGGTAGGGTGCTGGATTACTGATCCCAAGGTCGGGGGTTCAAGCCCCACTATCAGCGGGTTATCAAATGCCAGCCATGTCTCTCACTGTCTGTGGTGAGAGGAATGTAAAAGAACCAGAAATTGTAGGCTGCACTGCCTGTTTCTGCCCTGCAATGGCCTGGTGAGCTGTCCAGAGTCGGTGCCTGCCTCCCTGCGACCCTAATTAGGATTAAGCGGCTCAGAGAATTATTAATGAATGTATACTGTCAGTTATTGATCTTATAACTAGGAAGTGTTTTGGTCATTGCTATGCTGATCATCTATTTTTAGCTCCCGCCCACAAAGTGGCTCAGGAGAGGACGTCCATCCATCCGTCTGTCCGTCACACTTTAGTTTCCGGACATTTACTTGCCGCGCACTGAAGCTGGGGCTTTCAAATTTGCTATGCTGGATCAGTACTATGAGTGCTAGGATGAGTTTGAGTGTGAGTGACCTTGACCTACTTTTCAAGGTCACAGAGGCAAAACCGTACATTAGGTTTCTATACATTTACTTGCCGCACACTGAGGCCAGGGCTTTCTAACTTGTTATGCTTGTTCTATATCGGCATATTATGAAATGGTCCTTTCGGCGGGAGAGTCTGGACCCCTGTGGTCTATTTTTCACTATAAAATTATATCAGACTGTTTTGCTTCTCTGTCCATCCACAGGGAAAGACCTCACTGGACACTGTCCATCATTTTCATATCTGTTGTCCATCAGTATGTTGTTCATACTGACATCCCTGGAAGGAGTTTTATTTTTGATGGATGTTTTATTGTCCTTGAAAAAGCAGCCTACGACTTCCAGCTAGCAGAACGCGCTGGATCGATTTGTCCTTGTCGGTGTAATTGGTTACGTCTTGTAGAACTTTAGATTCATAGTTCAAGTGTAGAGTGTTTGACAAGTCTTACTGGAACCCGAGTCATTATTTTGGGTTGTGTAGACGTAGGAGTTTGTGTAAAGTCCAGCACTGAGCATGACATCATTCTGCATCCTGGGATGGGGGTGGCTTCCATGTGTTTGCTGCACATTCATAAATCACCTGCGATTTTTTTAATTGTTTTTTTTTTTGCCTTGTTTTAAGTTTTTCGATGATTTGAAGCATCCCATCCATGTATGGATAAACACCGCTTTAATCTCAGCCTTCACGCGTTCAGCGCTGCAACCTTTCTGTTTCCGCTGGCGTACAAATTTGCAATTAGACTAGGATATAAACAATCAGACTGCGCTGTGAGGAAGGAAAGAGGAAATTGCTCCATGTGTGAGATCCTTTTGTGTCCTAAACACATTCGAGAGCAAACTAAAACCTCATAAACAACGAAAGTGAACTCACCCATGAGGCTGTATACAATATATAACATGATAGACAATCGTCTCGCTTGCGTCAAATCCGCTGACTTTATTGCGATTTATGTGGGTTGGTTAAATAAAAAAACGGCGTTTCGCAAGAGCGCTGACAGATACGATCTGAGAACGGGATCTTCTTTTTTACACTCGGTCGAGAAGAAGGTGCACCACGTTCTCGCGTGGGCCGTGTTTGGAAAGCCCAAGTTTGAAAAGGTGCTCAGAATGATTTGCATTATTGCAGCTCGAACAATCCCGAGTCAGAGCTGACACTAATTGAAGCCATACGCTGCCTGTGTTTCGTCCCAGAATGTTGCTTTCGTGATGTTCCAGCAAAGTTTACGGCTTGACAGCTGGAACCTATTTTTTTCACGGGGTTTCCGTGTAAAAAAACTGTCTCAGAGAGAGAGAGAGAGAGAGAAAGAGGGAGGATGAGAAGAGCAACAGCACTTATCCAAATCGTTATCCAGGCATTATACAAATCCTCCCCGCCACATTACGGCTCAGGTTTTCCTTTTTGTGATGAATGGAATTATAAGGAGTAAACATACACTTGCAGAGCAAATGGAGAGCGAGCTTTGTTTTTTTCAGGGCGCCTGTTAGCCGTTAGCGCTTTGTCTGGACACAAATTCATGCTTCGAAGCTGCGTGTGAAGGAACAGACTGAAGAATTGTATTTTTCTTATTCGCCACCTGTTTGTCGCACACTTACTCACATTGGTCCAAGTTCTGGAACATTCTGTTACAGGCAAAGAATCGACACGGTGGTGTAGCGGTTAGCATGTCTGCCTCACAGTAAGAAGGTCCTGGGTTTGAGTCCTGGGCTCGGCAAGGGTGTTTGTGTGTGGAGTTTGCATGTCCTGTCCGTGCTTGTGTGGGTTTCCTCCTAATGATCCAGTTTCATCCATCAGTCCAAAGGCATGCACCTTTGGCCAGCTGGCTGTTACAAATTGCCCCTAGGTGTGAGTGTGAGGGGTAATGGTTGTGTATGTGTGTGTTGGCCCTGCGATGGTCTGCCGAGCTGTTTAGGGAATACCCTGTCTTCGCCCAGAGTTGGTTGAGGCTGTGCTCCACCCTCCCCACAACCCTATAAAGCAGTTCTGCAAATGAATGAATCAATGAATATTAATCTCAATAAGGTGTCATGGCGGTGCAGTGGTTCGCACGTCCGCCTCACAGCAAGAAGGTCCCAGGTTCGATTCCCGGGCTCGGGGAGTTTCTGTGTGGAGTTTGCATGTTCTCCCCGTGCTTGAGTGGGTTTCTTCCTGGGACTTCGGTTTCCTCCCACAGTCCAAAAACATACACAGTAGGCTAACTGGCTGTTCCAAATCTCCCCTCGGTGTGAGAGTGAGTGTGGATGGTTGTGTGTGTTGCCCTGAGATGGCCTGGCATGCTGTTGAGGGTGTACCCCGCCCTCGCCCAGAGTCGGCTGAGATGGGCTCCAGCCTCACCGCGACCCTAATTAGCAATTGCAATAACTCACTCATTCATCATCACTGATCGCCAAACCATCACAGGGCAAATCTCACTAAATGAGGCTAAAAAATTATTTGTATAAAATTATAGACATAAAGTTTTATTATATATACAGTATAAATATTTCATAGTCTAAATTTAGTGATTTTAATCTGTGAATAATATTTATAACACTGACTGAGAATGTGTGTGTGTGTGTGTGTGGTTGATGAATATCAGAGCACAGGGGGAGGTCTCAGGCTCGCAGTCCATGCCATGGGCCCTATAAAGAATGACTGTGGGCCTCATTTATTATGGGAAACAAGGCTTTCCTAGCCATAACTCTTCCCTATTGGTCCAAAGACCTGGCTCCTCTTTTACAGCCCTCAGCTCTATTGTCTAAAAGGTCAGAGAAACCTGTTACCATGAGTAAAAAGCCCTAAATCCCTGTTTTATAGGTCCTTACGCATTACTCTAGCTTGATGGACCAGTCGCCCCTAGCAACTCCATCCCATTGATCACCGTATCGGAAAGACACATTGCTTCGAAGTCTGGAGTGTGTATGTGTGTGTGTGTGTGTGTGTGTGTGTGTGTGTGCCTCAGAGGGAGCTTGTTAATGAGAAGGATCAGTGTTTTCGTTACAGTAAATCAGCCGTCTGCATTCCACCCAGCGATTCCCACATCACGAACGCTGACGGATTTCGTCTTGGACGAAATAATTTCAGGTCGTAAGCTGTGTTTGTGCTTTAAGGTGGAAATATATATATATATAAAGAGAGAGAGAGAGAGAGAGAGAAAGAAAGATATTTTTAGGTTCTGACTAAATGAAAAACTCAACAAACCCCTCGCAGTGCTTGTCCTGACAAGTCTCGAAACTACTGATACAATTTTTGGAATTCAGTGGCTGGACACTTATCTCGAGCTGCTGAGAGTCTTTATGGCTTTCCTCCAACTCTCATACTCTCTCCCAAGGCCATCAATCCGTCGAGGATAACAGAGCTAGCTCTGCATCTCACACCACGTTTCCACTACAGGAAGAAATATACTTGTTAAAAATAATATTAATAATAATAATAATAGTACAAAAAAAATTATCAGAAAGTCCATGCAATGTCCAAACAATTTAAATTCATAGAGAAAACAGCAACAAACAGATGAACATCATGCAATGTGTTCCTTTATATATATATATATATATATATATATACATATAAAGCGCTTTGGGAAACACACGGGCGGTCCTGTGGTGACGAGAACTCCTCCTCGTGTTGTTGATTATTTTCCTGTAGTAACACAACAGAGAGTGTGTGGTTTGTTGCTCAACGCTGGAGGACGGTGATTAAATCACTGGCATCGTAGACAGAACAATGGCATCTCACACACACACACACACACACACCCACACACACACACACACACAAAGGCATCCACCCAAACTCATCTGATATTATCAGCTTCTTCAGAAATTCCTGCCTCCCTTTTCTGATGTCATGCTGCGGTGTTGAACTTTTTTTGTTTTTTTTTGTTGCTAAATATACTCTTCTGTAATTCTGAATTCGTTAAAATCATGTTAAAAAATTAGCTGAAAGCTCATCGTTATAACAGATCGTCTCTAGTAGCTCTGTACCAGCATCTACGGATTCCGTAATTCATTTACATTCCAACCAAAAACAAACGAACCATCCTCACTTGACACGTATCTGATTTTGCCGGAACGGTTTTGTAGCGCCTAGCACGTTCGCCTCACAGCAAGAAGGTCCTGGGTTCGAGTGCCGGCGCTCGGTGAGGGCGTTTCTGGAGTTTGCATGTTCTCTCCGTGCTTGCATGGGTTTGCTCCCACAGTCCAAAGACATGCACAGTAGGCTATTTGGTTCACTGTCTGTTCCAAATTGCCCCAGGTGGATGTCGAACCTGTGATGGACTGAACATCTGTTCCATATTGAGCATAACAGCTGTATTGCTAAGCAACACTAGACCAGGTGGCACGGTGGCGTAGTGGTCATCATGTTCACCTCACAGCAAGAAAGTCCTGGGTTTGAGTCCTGGGTTCGGCGAGAGATATTTTGTGTGGAGTTTGCATGTTCTCCCTGTGCTTATGTGGGTTTTCTCCGGTTCCTCTGGTTTCCTCTCACATTTCAAAAGCATGCATATTTGGCTAATTAGCTATTTCAAATTGCCGCTAGGTGTGAGAATGAGTGTGAAAGGTTGTCTGTGCATGTTGGCCCTATGATGTACTGGCGAGCTGTTCAGGATGTACCCCGATCTTCACCCAGAGTCGGCTGATATAGGCTCTAGCCTCCCCGTAATCCCATTAGAATGAAGTGGTATGGCAAATGAATGAATGAACTGTAGACAGTAAAAGAGTTTTTTTTTGTACCAATCTGTTCTAACTGTAATAAATTCAACTGTTATTAAGTTTTCATTCGTGGCATCCTGCCTGCTTCCAGAGAGACAGGTGTCTGCATGCTCTCATTGCAGCTCTGCCATTCATACTGCCCATGTTGACGTTGTGAGTAATGTCCTGGACCAGAGCAGAGCTGGAGGAAATGACAGAGCAGGCAGCTGTAAGGGCCGAGTCATGAAGACATACTCCTGTCTCCCAGATATAACACCCGACCCAGTGACCTTCATTTCCCATGTCACTGAAGCTTCCCAGGCTTGGGTGGGCATGGTACCGGCCCTGCTACGTAGTCCTACTCCAAAAACAAACATTCAATGGCTTCATTGTCTTTTTTTCTGGCCATATGATTATAACATTTCCTAAGGTTGCAGGAGATCTTCAGCGTAACGACTTAAAGAAGCAGGTTTAATCAGTTTCCGATCACATTTCCCAGCGTCTACGCCACACACAGGCCACTGGGACCGCCCGCAGTGGAAACAGCGCTGATTCACACTGTTATCATTAGCATGCAGAATGCTACTTCCTCCCAGCCAACGGTGGTGGAGATTTTTCTAATTCAGGAAAGAGTCAACACTCTGCATGTTCTCATGAACTCCACAGACACAGAAGGTGTTTCTTCTCAGCGTCCTGGCCTGGGTGTGGAAGGACTTGACTTCATCACACTTTAGAAACAGAGGGTGTTTCCTTAAAGCCTGAAAGGATGGCCTGGCCTCCCTGGGAATGTGGCGGGGTCCAGGGTTCCCCAGGATGGTGGTCTGACAATGAGGGAAAGTATGCAACTTATCATTTGGTCCGTTTCTACCTCATGTTTTATTTTATTCATTGTTACATTCCAATTGGGTCATTTCCCACCCACTGTCTAGAGCTCTCCAATCATGCCACAGCTACCAACCAAGAAAATTGATGGCATGGACACATGGTTTCTCCGAGACTCAAGAAACTGGCAACTGCATTTTTTTGTATTTTCTTGATGTTACTGATGGCTGTAGTGTCATCAGAATTTAAACGTATGACCTCACACTGACAGGACAAACACAGTCACACACTACAGCTACCAACCAGGGAAGGACAAGGCAAGTACCTTCCTCCAGACCCCCTTGTTTTTATCCAACTGCTGCACTTGTATCTTCAGGGTTGGCGTACCACAGTCATAGGAAAGTGCCATCATTAGTGTCGTAAAAAGAAAAGATGTCGGGAAGAGATCATACACCATTCCTCCCTCCCTGAGAGCTCATGGGCTCCCAGCCACAGATCGCTGCACACACCAGTTGAGACTTGAACCTGTGAACTCTCAGCGGGTCATGGTGCACCTTGATGCTGCACCAATCGGGAGCCCAAAAGTTTCAGAATCAAGATTTCTGGGTTTATATATATTAAAAAAGAGCAAAACAAAAGAAATGTAAGGCAGGCAATTGTCCAGGCATCTGGAAAACAGGCGTGAATTAGACAAGACTTAATCTGTAAATGAAGCAGGCTGAAGTTTAGAGGGAAAAAAAACACTAATCAAGACAGATAGATAGATAGCCGTGCTGGAGCAATCATTCAGAGAGCAATAATGAGAGTCTGGATTGCTGATTGCAAACAGGTGAGTGTCATTAGTAATCATCAGATGGTGAGTGGATAGAATGGTGCCTTCAACTGGGATTGTGTTTACTGAGTCTACAGGAAGAGTCCATATGAACCCCGCCCGCTTGGCGTTTTCACCGCTTCTGAAGGGGAAATGTTCTTGAGCTGTGATGTGTTTGCTGGTGTTTTTTTAAATGACGGAGGTACATTTACCTTTAAGTTAGGGTAAGTTAATATATTGTAATTCTTCTTTTATACAATTATTTTTGTGATTTTATATTAATTTGGATGTTCCCAATGTGGGCGGTACAGTGGCATACTAGGTAGCATGTCTGCCTCACAGCAAGAAGACCTGGGTTCGAGTCCCAGGCCTTCTGTGTGGCGTTTTAATGTTCTCCCTGTGCTTGCTTGGGTTTCCTCTGGGCACTCTGGTTTCCTCGCTCAGTCCAAAGACATGCACACTAGACTAACCGCCTGTTCCGAATTGCCCCTAGATGTGAGTGTGAGCGTGACTGGTTGTGCATGTGTTGGCCCTGCAATGGTCTGGTGAGCTGCACAGGGTGTACCCTGCCTTCACCCAGAGTTGGCTGAGATAGGTGCCAGCCTCCCAGAGACCCTAATTAGGATTTAATGGCTTAGAAAATGAATGAACGAACAAATGTATATTCCCAACATCTTGTTTGGTGGTCATGATTATCAGATGTTTGGCTTGTTGATTGTTAACACCGGACTTGATGGCTTCTAGACACTAACAGTAACGTTAATACCTCTTCTGCCTAGCAGGGGTGCTCTACTGATAACTTACCACTTGACCTCCAAGCATTTCATGTACACGACTTTTCATGTGGTGGCACGGTGGAGTCGTGGTTAGCAGGTCCGCCTTAAAACAAGAAGGTCCTTGGTTCGAGTCCCAGGGTCGGATATTTCTGTATAGAGTTTGCATGTTCTCCGTGTGCTTGTGTGGGTTGGGACCACAGTCCAAAAATATGCACAATAGACTAAGTGACTGTTTCAAACTGGCATCAGGTTTAAGTGTAAATGGTTGTGTGTGTGTGTGTGTGTTGCCTTGTGATGGACTGGTGACCTGTCTAGGGCTTGCCCCTCATTCACACAGTGATGGCTGAGATAGGCTCCAGCCTCCCTATGACCCTAAAAGGATTAAGCGGTTTGGCAAATACATGAGAGACTTTTTGTGTCATGTGATGTTTACAAGTTCATTTTCAGAGACAACAGCAGTGGATGGCGAAACTTTTACTGTACAAGGAAGGAAAGCACTTTTTTTGAGATGTACAGTGTTTACGTGCGTTCATACTATAAAGTACTGTATGTCAAAATGCGCTGTACTGTCAGTATCAGGATGGTGCAGTCAAGGGCGGCACAGTGGTGTAGTGGTTAGCACATCCATCTCACAGCAAGAAGGTCCTGGGTTTGAGACCCATGCTTGGCGAGTGCGCGGGCATGTCCTTCCCGTGCTTGCCTGGGTTTTCTGTAGGTGCTCCAGTTCTCTCCCGGAGTCCAAAGACATGCCAATTAGGATAAGTGGATATCCTTGGTCGTCCCAGATGTGAGTGTGAATGGTTGTGTGTGTTGGCCCTGCAATGGTCTGGCAAGCTGTTCAGGGTATACCCTGCCTTTGCCCAGAGTTGGCTGGGATTCAGAAAATGAGATGGGTGGCATGGTGGTATAGTGGTTAGCACTATCACCTAACGAAGGTCCTGGGCTCAAGTCGTGTGGTCGGCAAGGGCGTTTCTATGCAGAGTTTGCATGTTCTCCCCATGTTTGCGTGGGTTTCCTCCGGTAACTCCAGTTTCCTTACACAGTCCAAAGACATGCACATTAGACTAATTGGCTGTTCCCAATTGCTCCTGGGAGTGAGTGTGAGCGTAACTGGTAGTTTGTTTTGTTACTGGTGAGCGGTTCAGGGTGCACCACATCTGTTCACCTTTCCTGAGCTCACGTTACTGTCGTTCCAGGTGTTCTACATGCATCTCTGTGGGTTTCTTTCACCTTCTCTGGTTTACTCACACACAGTTTTAGGTGAAAACCCTTTATAGGAATCCTGTTATCTATAATAAATAATGGAATGAATTGTAGTATACTTCAGTTGACTGATTATTCACGTGCATGACACGTGACAAGTCCCATCCACTCTTCTTCACTTGGCTGTGACATGGACAGAAGTTTGAATATGACACTGCTGAACTCAAACACACCATGAACTGACCGATTGTCCTGCACACACACACACACACACACACACAGGAAGTCAAAATAGTATTCACTGACATTTCAAGTAGAGCGGGTATAGATGGCAGAATCTTGGGTCAGGTTTCTGAGCGTGAATATTTAGGTTGGCCTGAACAAACCCTCCGAACACAACCAGCATGGGCAGAAGGTTTGAGCCAAGTTAACCTCAGATCCAAACAGTGAGACTGCCGAGAGCTGCACTTTTTAATACACGCAGTATAGTGAGCTGCAGGCTGGAACCAGCGAAGGCCACAAATCAGCCAGTGGAACCCCCTGAGCCCGGTGTCAACACTTTCTCCCAGACTTGCATGGTTCAGTGCGGAGTAATCGATATGTTAGAACAAAGTGTTGACAAACTTTGGCTTTGGATGCAGGACTGTTTAAATTAGATTAAAAGAAGCACTCTGGCATTGTCAAGTTTCTTAATCGACTCCAAAATGGATTTTGAACTCACAATGAGGTGCTCTTAAATTCTCAATACTCAATCCTGATTGGTCAATCCACTCATTTACCCATTTAGTCAAATTTGACTCTTTGTGACCATAGAGCTTTCTGTACAGGATTAGACGCACGATTTAACTGACCACAGCGATCTACAGCCACTAGAGTAGATTTCAGATTTTTGTACATTCTCTTATCATTTACCACGGGAAGCCTATCTCAGCCAACTATGGGCGAAGGCAGGGCACACCCTGAACAGTTTGCCGACACACAACTATTTACACTCACACCTAGGGACAATTTGGAATAGCCATTTAGCCTAATGTGTATGATTCTGGACTGTGGGAGGGGGATCTGGGATTGGCTCTAGCTTCCTGTGTAACCCTGATAAATAAGCAGTAAAGATAATGTATGGATTAATGAAATGATTGGATGGTCTACTTACCTGTCTACCTACCTAAATCTACCAGACTCAGCGCATATATTGCTAAAGCTATCGAGTTGATCAACAGGTGTGGGTTTGAACATGTGCCACGTTTGTTGTTTACATGTGAATGAACCAGCCAATGCTATCGCTGGCGGACTTGTCTTCGAAAGGGTAATCAATCAGTTTTGGGGTAGTGGCTTTGGAGTGGGTGGGATGCTTCCAAAGAAAATAGCTTACTCTAGCTTCCTCTAGCCAAAATCACCTACTCTGGTTTAGAGAGACGAACAGCGATGCTTTGAGGCGACAAACGTTTATAGGTGCTATAGCTAATATAAGCAATAACCTGCGATAATTTGTTTTGTTGATAATACTCAGTAATTAGATTAAACGATGCTCTTCTTTATGAAGGAAATATTATGGGTGGTGTTTGATTTAAGAGGAATAAACAGTAAACTTGAGGATGTTAACACTACCTCTATTTAATCACATCACCCGGTTGCTGATTATTTTCCAATAACAGCACGACACTGAGTGATCTGTTTGGACTAATTAGCCCAGCAGGCCCAGTCGTGTGGTGTGGTGTGGTGTGGTTGTGTGTTACAGAGTCATCGGGCAGTGTTTTCCAGCCAACAGCACGCAGTGACAGTCAGGAAGGTCTACGTGTAGGATTATTCAAGCCACAGCCTCGTTACTCGAGACCAGCAAAGCTGTGTAAACACTACAAAAATGAAAAGTTGCACGATGCCCGTTTAGAACTTATTAGCTTCCCTGAATAACCTGTGTTTACATTATTACAGCCAAACCCAGAAATCTGGCTCTGGTGTACTCCCGGACTCAAGGCCAGTTAACCTCTGGAGTCAACAACCCAATCGTCAGGGTTTGGACAGTGCCACAGTTTCTTATGGAAAATATATAAGTGTCTTATTCATCCGGGACAAATTTCACATATAAATAAATAAATAAATCGCTGCACTTTGTTTAATAATTCCTTCCTACAGAGTAACAGGGCATCCATTGTGAATAAATATTCAATCATTATTTATATTCGTGGTGTAGTTCTTAGCCCGTGCGCTCCACAGCGACAAGGTCCTGGGTTCGAGTCCTGGGCTTGGCCGGGGGTGTTTCTGTGTGGAGTTGGCATCCCCACCCCCACCCCCACCCCGTGCTTGTGTGGGCTTCTTCTGGTTTTCTTCAGCAATACAAAGACATGCACATCATTCTAATTGGCTGTTCCGAAATACGTTTGGGTGTGAGTGCGAATGGCTGTGTGTGTGTGTGTGTGTGTGTGTGTGTGTGTGTGTGTGTGTGTGTGTGTGTGTAGGCCCTTCACTTAGAGTCGGCTGAGCTAGGATTCAGTTTTCCCTTGGTGCTATTAGGATTAAGCGGTTATGAATATATACGGGAATGGTGTGATCTGATTGGTCTATTATCCCGAATGAAAAACGCTTGAATTAAAATGATGGACACTCATATTTTTGTCACAGTTATCATGAATGAAATAAAAAATTAACCATATAATATTAATTTATTTGTTTGTTTGTTTGTTTGTTTGTTTATTAATAAAAAAAATTGGGGGGGGGGGGGTTCCCCCATTTTTCTCTCTAATTTAGTCGTTTCCAATTCCCACCCATCTACTTTTGCCTTCCCTATTACACGACAAGCACACGCCTCCTCTGTGACATGCGATGCTGCCGCCTCTTTTCGAACTGCTGCGCATGCGTATTTGGAGGCGGCCTAACACACTCGGAGGGAAAGCGCTATCCGCCCCCTCGTACAAATGAGCTCAAAGACGCCCGTGATTGGCTGGTGATTGCTGTGAGTGACAGGGAAGTGAGCGTATGCCATCCCTCCCGTGAGAGCTCGGCCAATTAGCTCCCATGGACTCCCGATATAATCTTGTTTTCATTAGATTTCTTTGTGTTTATGTGCAGTATATACTAAAACTTTGAACAAGTTAAAAAAACACACTGTTAGGAAGTGCAGCTTGAACTTCTGTTTCCATGCATTGTATATTAGAACTTTAAATGAATTTCAGAAGACTCACTTGGCTACACAGGGCTTATTCTCTTCTAGTGTGTCTCACAGAGCTCACCTGACCTGCCTGTGTAACCATTAAAATATATTAAAATAAGCTATAGAAATCTCATGGGCTAGTTCTGCCACTACTCAGTATAACCTCATGGCTGTTCATTCATTCATTTTCTGAACTGCTTAATCCTAATAAGTGTCGCGGGGAGGCTGGCGCCCATCTCAGCCGACTCTGAGCGAGGGCGGCTGTTCATTAAACAAGAAATCAAGAAGGATAGAATGATATTTCAGGCACAACATTGCCAGAATGGTCTGTTTATTTCTATTCCTGTAGCAGAAACAGATCCTGAAGGAGTAATGATAATTTTATTGCATGTCATGTATTTATTCATAGTCTGCTAGCAGGCTAGCAAGTACAATGTAAAGACACGCCCATTTTTGCAAATCGATCAGACATTCTCCGGCAACATAAACTTCGTCTGATTGCGTTTAGGATTACTACCCACCATCCGCACCAATAAATAAATACAGGAATTAATTAAATGGAAAAAAAATTATTATGTGCAATATGCATGACATTTCAGTAGCACATTGTCCGTTCAGGTTTTATCTGGTTAATCTGGGAACTGTGTGTGTGTGTGTGTGTGTGTGTGTGTGTGTGTGTGTGTGTGTGTGTGTGTGTGTGTGTGTGTGTGTGTG
>JAOUQZ010000001.1:12750656-12762352 GCA_028564935.1 Neosilurus hyrtlii
TGTGTGTGTGTGTGTGTGTGTGTGTGTGTGTGTGTGTGTGTGTGTGTGTGTGTGTGTGTGTGTGTGTGTATACATACTGTGCTCTTAGCTCTTGGTCTGCTGCGTAACCAGACCGTACAGGTACATTGTAATGTACAGAGTTTATTCTGACGCAGCCTCCATTATATTCAATATGAAATAAAGCAGGGAGGAAAAAGCAGACATTTTAATTAAATTATGGAGCTCGTGGTTTTGCCAACTTCCTAAAGTCTTGGGTTATTATTTCTCTCTTTTTTTTCATCAAGTTTCAGGTTTCTCCTGAGCTCACTCGATTTTTGCAAGTTCAGTTTATTTTGTTATGTTTTTTCCTGATGATTGAATCTGATGGGTCTTTTGGTTTCATTCCAAGTCGAGAATAAACGGATATTGAGTTCAGCAATAAAACTCAGAAGTCAAAACACAATTTGTCACAGATCAGATAGGATTTATTTTCCACAGTGGTAAAATGATTCATTTCGGTGTTAAAATTCTCACTGTGGTGTTAAAAGACTGAGGACTGTGGTGTTCTGGTATAATCTGAGGTCACAGGGCCGGTGTGCAACGTCATTTCGTTTGTTTATCTTCAGGAAGTGCTTCATCCTGGTCAGACTGGTGGTGGGTCTGTAGATTAGCCTGGAAACAGAAGGTGTGATGCTGGAATACACCCTTGATGAGGTAGATGCCAGACAGTCCAGCACAGGGCACTGTGCACACATGCGCAATTTAGAGTCACAAATACCACTTTTAGAAGGAAACCAGAGAACCCAGAGGAACCCCATAGACCGTCACCCAAGTTCAAGATCAAACCACTAACTCTGGAGCTGTGAGGCAGCAATGTCACCCACGCTCCTCATGTGTCCTGGTTTCATGGATATGGACCATTAGGACAGGACCATTAGGATTCCTTTACAGGACCTTTTTCTGGCAGATCTTTCTAGAAGAACAAGTTGTACATCATCATCCTCTTCATAAAGTAAAAGAAAACAACAAATAATACAACCCCATTTCCAAAACTTTGGAGACGCTGTGTAACTAAAAACCCAGTGATTTCTGGAAGTGTTCCTGAGCCCATGCAGTGCACAGGATCACACCTGTGTTTAACGCAGTTCTGCCTCAGCACTCGGAGGTAACAGGCATCCAATACTGATTTTAGCCTTGTCCCTTTTTCTTTCAGTGATGCACTGTGGATGATGAGATGTTCAAAATCTTCGCAATTTTACTTTCAGGAACATTATTCTGAAATTGTTTTACAATTTGCAGCTTTTTAAGCTCTCACCCTTAGGAATAGGTTCCGTCTGTCCGTCTCTCATGGTTTAGTATCCAGACATTTACCATTCGTTGAAGCTGGGGCTTACAAACTTGGTATGCTGGATCACTACTATGAGTGCTAGGATGAGTTTGTGTGTGAGTGACCTTGACCTACTTTTCAAGGTCACAGAGGAAAAACTGTACATTAGGTTTCTGGACATTTGCTTGCCGTGCTCTGAAGCCGGGGCTTTCTAACTTGCTATGCTTGTTCTATATTGGCGTATTATGAAATGGTCCTTTCGGCGGGAGAGTCTGGACCCCTGTGGTCTATTTTTTTTTAATCAGATTGCTGCCCAAATTTTATAAATACCCAGTCAAGTTACTCACCTGTTATAAATGAGCCAGCTTATTTGCAAAATGTTCCTCTAGCAGTTTCTTTTAAATACCTCTTACTTTCCAGGTTTTTGTTGCCCTTATCCCAACTTTTTTGAGACATGTTCATGCAAACAATTTCAGAATGAGCTTATATTTTTTCACAACATAGTAAAGTGTCTCATTTTCATTCATTCATTCATTTTCTGAACCACTAAATCACAATTTGGGTTGCGGGGAGGCTTTTGCCCATCTCGGCCGACTCTGGGCGAAGGCAGGGTACACCCTGAACAACTCGCATGAGCGTCGCAGGGCCAACACACACACAACTGTTCACAAACACACCTAGGGGTGATTTGGAACAGCCAATTAGCCTACTGTGCATGTTTTTGTACTGTAGGAGGAAACCGGAATACCTGGAAGAAACCCGCTCAAGCACGGCGAGAACTTGCAAACTCCATACAGAAAAGCCCTGAACCCGGGAATGAAACCAGAACCTTCTTGCTGTGCGGCGGGTGTGCTAACCACTGTCTCACTTTATATTATAAATAAAACAGGGATTTATTAGGTTTGCTAATCATTGGGAAAATATACAAAAATATTAAAGAAAATATATATAGTATACGTGTCGTCTGATAGTTTAATAGTTCTGGCTCACTTCTCAGATACAGATTCCACCGGAGGAACATCCAAAGAACCCTGAATGGCTCTAGATCATGTAAGAGTGCAGTTTTGATGGCCTTGCTATCCAGTGATGGAAGCTTGCACTCAGAGTATATGTTGGACTATTGGGAAAGGCAAACACTTCCACAGTCTGTGCATGAGAGCAAAAATGAGAATTGCAAAGTTCCAGAATTATTGGCTCCTTTTATTATTAAAATAATAGTAATTAAGTCATGTAAACTATTTTTGTGTTCAATTTGTCTGGAAAACACACTAAGGGGAAAAAAATGATATATATATATTTAAAGTATATAATTTCTACTGTGGTGGCCTGGCAAGCTGTCCAGGGTGTACTCTGCCCTCGCCCAGAGTCGGCTGAGGTGGGCGCCAGCCTCCCCACGACCCTAATTAGGATTAAGCGCTTCAGAAATGAATGAATGAATGAATGAATAGATCATTTCTAAGTGCATTTATAAGAAATAAAATCACACATGTAGGACATGTAGGACTCTTGCATTCCGTACTGCAGTGTGTCACCACCCTGCGCTGACATAACAGTGAGTCGTCTTCTGTAACTGTTAAGATTAATTAGCGTGAGTCCAGAGCTGTAAACTCCAACACCAACAAGGGCAGCGAAGTGCACCGAAACACAGAGTGAGAACACACACATGTCGAGAGCAATCAGATACTCCTGAAGGCTCCAGAAGGTCAGCAGTACAACAAGCAAATCAGGGATCATTAAAAATAGGCTTTAATAGAGCACTGAAGACATGACACATTCAACAGAGTTAACGATAGACAGATAGATAGATAGATAGATGGATGGATAGTATAAATGGATGGCTACTATAGATGGATAGATAGATGGATGGATGGATGGCTACTATAGATGGATGGATAGTATAAATGGATGGCTACTATAGATGGATAGATAGATAGATAGATAGATGGATGGATGGATGGCTACGATAGATGGATGGATAGTATAAATGGATGGCTACTATAGATGGATAGATAGATGGATAGATAGTATAAATGGATGGCTACTATAGATGGATAGATAGATGGATTGATGGATACTATAGATGAATGGCTACGATAGATGGATGGATGGATGGATAGATGGATGGCTACTATAGATGGATAGATGGATAGATAGATATATGGATGAATACTATAGATGGATGGATGGATAGATAGAAAGATACTATAGATGGATAGATGGATGAATACTATAGATAGATAGATAGATAGATAGATGGATGGATGGATGGCTACTATAGATGGATAGATAGATAGATAGATGGATGGATAGTGTAATGGAATGGAATAGATAAATGCCTCAGCCTACTGTGTGTGTTTTTGGACTGTAGGAGGAAACCAGAGTACCCCGAGGAAATCCGAACGCATGGGAAGCACATGCAAACTCCACACAGAGCCACCATCGCTGAGCCTGGGACCTTCTTTCTGTGAGGCTTAGACACATAATAAATGACTCGTATACCTGAAAATGTCGGCTTTGTGAGGGGAAACGTAATGAAACCCTAAAACGTCAGTAAATTCAAGTCAAAATGTTTTGCATCCCCCTTAAAAAAAACTTCACAATGAAACTTTTTGACAGTAACAAATTAAGGTTGCCTTGGACCTGGAGGCTTCAGTTTGTTTTCTAAATTGGACCAGTCTGCCAAAATGCCTTGGCCTCAACTCAACGATTCATAAATTGTCTGCCGTTCGTGCAGGGGGGAAAAATCGACTTGATTTACGCGGTGGGTAAAAACTGGTTGAAGTTTGCCGGATGGCTTCTGTTGTTCCTGTAAACTTTTTAATAAAAATCTATCACAAGCTGCTGTGGTGAAGACTTCGGCTCCAGGACCTCCACGCTCGATTCTGGGAGCAGCTGGTGAAGTGCTAAACTCACTGAGTGCTGATGTTAAAGAAAACATGGTGCGCTTTCTTTGGTCGAGATTCAAAGGAGGGATGGATGGAGGTCACTCAGTGCTTGCTGGGTAATATCCCTCGTAGGTTGGGATTGGTCTGGATTGAAAGCGACAAGGAAGATGTTAAAGAAGATACTGGATAACGAGGACCCATCTCTTCTTAAGATAGCAAGTCCAAAATGGCGCCTTAATGTCACAGTGAGAAATACAACAAGTTTACATCACCTTTATAAACATCTTGAAACTTTTTATTTCTTTTATACCACCAATAATAAACAACAGGAGGCATGTGAGTTTGCATGATCTCCCACTGCTTGTGTGGGTTTCCTCTGGGTACTCCGGTTTCCTCCTACAGTCCAATGACATGCACATTAGGCTAATTGGCTCCTCCAGATTGCCCCTAAGTGAGCGCGTGAGTGTGAATGGACGTGTAGGTGTTAGCCCAGCGATGGACCTATGAGCTGTTCAGGGTGTATCCTACCTTCACCCGGAACATACACCCAACCCCTCGCACCTAGGGGCAATTTGGAACAGCCATTCGGTAGAATGTGGATGTCTTTGGAATTTGGGTGGAAACTGGAGAACCTGAGCAGTGAGGTCGACATGCTAACTGCTACATCACTCTAACACCCTGCAAGTAACATTCTCTTATTCCTAATCAGGTTCGCGATGAGTCTGGCATGTCAGCCGAATCTGGGCGAGGGTGGGGTGCACCCTGAACAGCTTGCCAGTCCATCCCAGGGCCATACAGACACATCCATTCACACTCACACACACCTAGGGGCTATTTGGAACCACCAATCAGCCCACAGTGCATGTTTTTGGACTGTGGGAGGAAACCGGAGTACCCGTCACTGCACCCATCAGGTCCTTGTAGTAACAACACACCACATCCATGTTCAACAGGTCCACACCATGCTCATACTACGTCAGTGAAGTCCCTACTAGGTTTTAGTTACGTCATTACTACGTCGACACCGTCGTTACTACATCCTTATTAAGCTCCTACTGCATCCTGATTTCACCAGATCCGCACTACAACCACGTCCTTGGAAACCATACCACGCCCTGATCAGTTTATACTGTACTCCAGCTGTGTTGTAGAAATTTTCACCACGTTCACACAATTTTTTGAGGACCTAGCGGGTCCGATGCTAAGTGGCTCCTTCCAAAAATGCTAAAAAAAAATCCTTCTACAAACAACTGCACCTGTTAGAGGTATTTTTAATAGAGAGTCCACCTGTGAATGAGCTGTTACTATAGAAACCATAATGTATCATAGCAAGCACATTAACGCAAGAACTTAACCCTACACCTTTTGACCAATCAAAATGAAGAATTCAGTGCTGGTTTGTTACAACAATTTGGGGTGTGGGGGGGAGTATTCTATTTTGAGTGAAAACGTATAGCCCAGACATTAACATCCGGAAGGGAATGATACGCCGCTGCTCTGTACGCTTGTACCGCGTTTCATTTCGGAGAGGACACAGCGTTGTGACAAACTTAAGCTACTTGATGGATGAGTGAAATGAGGGCTCTGGCCAGGACAAACACATTGTGAATAGGTCCTCATTCATCTGGGGCCTGCGTGGTCAGGTTCGGAGCGGTGTTTCAACAACACCCCTATTGTGCCTTCTCCTTCAATAAATAGAGCCATGCATTCACAGCCGCTATTGATACATCATTTTTCACGTATGTGCAGATGTCACAAATGGAGAAGGGGGGAATGGGGTGAAGCAGGGGCTTTACTAGAATACACCTGGAGGGTATATAATATCCGAGAATGGGACTTTTGTTAATAAAATATGCTTATTATTATTATTTTAATTAGTAGTAGTAATAGTATATTTTTATTATTATAATTACATATTTATTAACATTATTATTATTATTAATATTAGTGATATCATTATTATTACAGGTTTATTATTATGACTAATCCTACTATTACTATTATTACATTGTTATTAATATTATTATTATGGTTATTATTATTATTATTATTATTATAGGGCACTCTCCCAATGTTTTCTTTTTTATATTTTTGTCTCCGACCTTGTATTCTCACACTGATGGACAGTAATATAAGCCGTTTGTTCTTGCTGTCTCCTTGAACCCGAATGCAGACGTATGCTCTCTCCTCTGCTCTACTCCTTTATGATATCATTCGTCTGCCAGCTTGGAGCTGTAGCGAGACTTCATATAAATCCCTTCACCCCACCACACTCCCTTCCTGGGCTGTCAGTCCATCTGGCACAGAGTCAGTGAGAAAACTCTATAACTCTGGAGCGCTTACGGCGAAGGGAGAGTATTGGCTTACACCGGAGCAGGTGGATGCTCGCTCAGACAGCCAGGAACGCCACACAGCACATTACACATTTCTCACCGCAGGAGCTGAAAAGGTTAGCAGGCCGCAGAAGACCATTTCAGGTCCCAAAATGTAGAACAACACAGGAATTTAAAAACGGCAGGTCTGACAGTAGTGCAGTTGTCATGCTTGTGTTTTTAGTTAATTAAAAATCCTAATTATTTAGCACCTAAATAAATAATTAATTAATGCATGTTTTCTAATAATATAGTCACTGTTTCTATGGTAACAACACACGACCGTACCAGATTTATTTTTTATCGTAAGGGCATGTTTGATTATTATTTATTGAAGGAGTCTCCAGCATCACAGCACCGTCTCTGTATCATGACAAGCTGAGTTGTTTGTCTTGTCAGCTTTAAGAGGTTTCTGAAGGAAGAGGTGTGGAGGAAGAGTTATTGTAATGTAAGTGAGAACTCCTGTAGAAACTTGTTTCGCATTCGTTCAAAATTAACTGTAACTTTGAACGCATTTAAAAGCATAAAACAAAACTGGCGCTGATAGTCAAATGTAGAATAAACTCCAGACACTTCAGGGCATGTTTGTACTGCTAAACAAGAGCACTCGGGTAACGCAAACCTCCACCAAGATAAAGAATAATAATTATAATAGTGACCAAAAGTACACAGCACTCCCTGCTGGAGATGTTGTGATACCACACTTCCAAAAAAATATCATCCTATCTTACCATGTTAAAGAATCCTGTAAAAAAAATTCCAAGATCCAGAATTTGATCCAGATCATCTCCAAATTGTTCGAGTCTTCCTTGTCCAAAGCCACACTTTTTTTGTGTAATCCTGCAAAACTAACAGTCAGAAAAACATCGAGTTGTTGGTGGAGGTAATAATCAACTCCGTGGTACCAACAGTAAGTCAGCTTCAACACACCACTGAATTATTTATTCTTTTCCTACACCCGCACAGTCAGTAGTGAATTATTCCTTATACAGTATATAAGAGTGATAAACGTTGGGGCCACTCATACAGTCTTTAAATGCTAACTGCGGTGCCGTGCTTACACGGTGTAGCACCTCACTCTGTAAGTCAGCAGGGTTTGCGTTCCTGAAGTGAGAATGAAGTAACTTGGGTGGCAGGGCAGGGGGTGGGTTCTGTCGCCTCATTAGGTCACGCATTAAGTGTAAAACAGGCTAGCGTGCTTCGGTAAACGCTTTCGCAGGAAAGCAGCCTGAACCCCGGACATCCAAACACTTTGTTCTCGTAACCTCTTAAAACATCGAGGGCAACAATTTTCCTTCTGCCGTTCCCTCCCGTCGGTTACATCTTACCCGCCGTGCCTCCCCTCACTCCCTTCTTCCATCCCTCCCTCTTTCCCTCCTTCTCATTCTCTTGTTACTGACATCAGGGCATTCCGCGGTTGTCTTAATAAACTCCAATCGCAATAAACCAGAACCAATTACACGCACAGCCAGACGAGCTGACCTCACAAAAAAAAAAAAAAAAAAAAAAAGGAGAGGCGATCCACCTGGAGGTTGATGGCATTCCTATCCTGGTTCATCACCTCAGCTCGGTTAACTAGTCTCCTGAACCAGGTCAGGCTAGCATTCCCTCGTAAAGTCTTAAAGACCAACGCTTAAAGTTCAGCGCAGTCGTTTAGTTCAGCCCCACTGACTGGCCCTTTTTCTCCCACCTTTATAAACAACCCATCAAGTCGTTTGCCCCTTACTCCATCGCTCCCCTCCCTATCCCAACCCCCACCCCCTCCAGCCTACTATTAGCAGCTAATAAGGTTGAGTTACCTCTCAGCAAGCTGCCAAGTGGCCTCCTCTGGGCCTCAGCGACTGTTTGTGCTTGGCAAGGCCCGTCGAAAGGGCCTGCTCCTAACACTTCAACGGCGAAATAACAAACGACACTCAAACTCTGACACAGTTTCACTCCAGAGAAAGAAGCGGTTTAATTAAATCCAGTAGCAAACTAGCGATTTGCTAGCATGTGTCTCAGTGAACGATCTTTAAGCTTCTCTGTACAGATGACATCGTGCAAGACGTGATGATAATATAGAAAGGGGTTGTGCTGTTACTGGAGGATTATCGTGTGCAGGGGGAGTGGTCAAACTGAGGAGCGATCACAGAAAGGTGTGTTACATTTTTATGAAATAAAAAATGTACCTACTGTTTTATGTGTTTGCTTTTTTTCATGGGGTTTTGTAAGTCCTGTTATTTGTCACAGGTGTTCTCTCTTCGGCTTTTCCTTTTTTCTCTCTGATAATGTTAGTAGGATTAAAAAACTTGTCTTGTCTCAGAAAAAGTAATTAAAAGTATAACAACTTCAAATATATAAACTATATCATATCAGTGATTAGTATATAATACACAGGAACAGTGTGATCTGATTGGTCCCCTCTCTGGGGGTTTAAAAAACATTCGGATAGATAAAGCTTGAAGGCGCACTGGTTAGCTTCCGTGATCTCTGCGCTCGTTCTTTGCGTAGCACAGCACCGGCAGTTAATGTATTATGCTACACGCGGTCAGTGACGCAGTCCAGCCAATCCAGCTAGTTGATGTCACTACCAGGCTGGGACAGCCAATCAGAAGGGTATCTCTGAGGTCTCTGCATGCCTGGAGTCGTAACACTCGCGCACACTTTAAAATCAGCCATGGACTGATGTTGCCAGAAAAAGCCGCTACATGATTCTGGCAGCATCAATACGTGTCATACGTGATCGTTTTAAATAGCTGGTAACACTAATTCACCACAGGCACACTTTATATTTTTAACAAATTCAAAATAATTTGATTTTAGTGTTTTTGTTTTGTTTACGCTCCCATGTAGTATATACCAAAACAATTCTGTGCCTCAGGCTTGGTGGATGTTCGACGTTCTGTTGGTCTACCTTGCTTTTGGTGAAGTATTGTTAATTATACAGTATATCATTTGTCTTGAAATCTGCATGAATGAGCTGTTGCTATGGAAACGATGATGCATTATAATGAGTGCATTAATATTTAGACATAACCCGCGATGGCGGTCAGAGCTGCTGGGCTAGAGAATAAAACGATACTTTCTGACCAATCAGAAGCTATATTTAAGCAGTGGTGTTGAAGAACATGGTTACCAGAATAATTCAAACCAACGATGAGAACGATTTGTAATTTATGTGTTGTAAGACTATGTATATATGTCATACAGTGCTTTATTCTGGCAAAGATCAAGTGAGGGACATGGATAAGTGAGAGGCGGATGAGAAAATCAAAGGAGAGAGAGAGTGAGAGAGAGAGAGAGAGAGCGGGGGACGACCATGCGAATGGACAAAGCCGTGGTTTAAAAAGTGCTCCATCAAGTCGGCTGGTTTAATTGCGCAGGATCTGTAACAATTACAGTTAAAGGAATCCTTTAGCGGCAATAACACTAAATCACCCCTTATTAAAACAGCAGTATATCTGCCCACCTAAATTGTTGCTGGACTCGTGGGTTATCACAATAACCGTAAATTCTAGCAGATTTCTGGCTGTAAAAACTCATTAGGTGTTTCCCAGCTCAGGAGGAGCAGCAAGCGGGGAAGTGCCTGTTGCCTGGGAGCTGGGGAGCAAAGCATTGTGGGGGCTGGCCACAGTTACCTTTGTCATGAATCACTGTGCGAATGGGACGTGAGCCAGGCAGAGCTGGTGATAGCACTCACACTCTCCTCTCTCTCTCTCTCTCTCTCTCACATACACACACACACACACACACACACACACACACACAATGAGACGCACTGCAGAGCTCCATGGAAATGAAAATAATCCTGCCAATGCCAGCCCCGTTACAGCCCCTGCCTCCCACTGCGGACTTCAAGTGTGTGTGTGTGTGTGTGTGTGTGTGTGTGTGTGTGTGTGTGTGTGTGCATCAAGTGCGCACCACTCCAACGCACTCAAGGCCTTTCAAGCACCTACAAAGTCAGATCTATTGCAAGTCATATTGGTGTCTGGGGGCCTGCTGTAAAAGGGGGAATTTGTCAAATATCCAATCAACTCCCTTTCACACGCGCACACATACACCGTCTTAAAACCGAAGAAGCCCTTGGCGAGGCCTCAACGCTGCTTGATTAAGCAAGCGTGAGTAAATCTCCCACCGTCAGTCTGCACGGTGGTGTGCGGTCGCTGCATCTGTTCGAATACATCCAGTCCAGCACCTACGGCTCTTCTTGGGAAACGATTCACGTTGTAATACATCACGTATGACATTGACTTGCTTGCATCTCGTTAGAGGAGTTGACAAAATGACGGCTTGCTGCTTTCTGTTATTTCGGCGTAGGAGGGACGTGACAGATCCTTATCAGTAAAGAATTTGTTTTGACAACATGAAGTATCACAGGAAGCTCAAAAAAGATAGCAATAGGATCAAATTCAGCTAGAGGCTAGATCTCAGTGAGTGAACAAGATTTATAGGAAATTTATTTAAACTGCATCTTTAATGTGTGTTAAAAAAGCAATATTTACTCACTTTCCTTTTACAGAAGTACACCTGCTCTCATTTTAATACACTTTTTATTTAAAGTGAACCTGTGGAGTTATTAGCTATTTAAAATGATCACATATGACATCAGCGGTTTCTTCTGGCAGCATCAGACCACGCCCGATTTTAAAGTATGTGCGAGTGTTACGACTCAGAAACATGTTGGCTTTCTGATTGGCTCTTCCAGCCTGGTAGTGACACAAACTCGTTGGATTGGCTGGGCTACGTCACTGACCCTGTGCATCATAACACAATATTGGTCAGTGCCGAGCTGCAAAAAAAAACAAGCACAGAAATCAGGAAAACATTTCTTTTTGTTCCTAAACCAACTGACGACAGGAAAGCCGAGACAGCAAAACGTTAGTTGCGTAAACCATTTTGGATTCAAAGTCACGCTCATCTCCCGCAGCGTTCTCGTCCTCAGAGTCACTAGAATGTGACATCTCACCGTCTCCACAAGAGACGTCAACGCCGCCCAACATGTTGATTTCACTTTTCATTTACATTCATTCATTCATAGCATTTGGCAGGTGCTCTTATCAGAGCGACTTACAATTATCATTTTTAATATACTGAACGATTAAGGGTTAAGGGCCTTGCTCAAGGGCCCAACAGTGGTGATAGATGGGATTGAAC
>JAOUQZ010000001.1:12775617-12788062 GCA_028564935.1 Neosilurus hyrtlii
GATCCCGCAATGCATCTTTCTGTTTTTTATTTTATTATCACCCCCCCCCCCCCCCAACACACACACACACACACACACACACACACACACACACACACACACACACACACATACACACACGCACACGCACACTCTCTCTCTTTGAAGTTCCACTCCCTTGCTTTATGGTAATTGGGCCGCGTTTATTTTGTGAAGTGAAAATTGCCCCTGAGAGGATCGAGTTGTTTACACCCTGAGGATTTTCGCAGGATTGGATTTCAGTAGGAGTTTTATCCCCGTTTTTACACTCCATTTAGGAGGAACCAAGCTCTTGGAAGGATCTGGAACCTCAGGGTCAATCCACGATGTAGTTACTCATTAAAACCAAGAAGGTACACGAGGAAGATGTTCTTTATGTTCTGTCATGTGATTTAACTTTTGAAATGCCCTTAATCTTTAAGTGGAAATAACTGGTAACCCTTAACTTTTTTTGACATATTGTGCCAGTAGAGGAGCAGGTGCTTATTACATCTAATGGGAAAAAACTCTGTTACTAAATCCTGATGTATTTTTTTTTAACTTGAGAGCAGCAGGAAATCGAGGTTAGGTTAAGTTTAAGGTCTATAGAAAAATTCTGTAACAACAACCCCAAGGATTGTAGAACCCCCCGAGGTTTAAACTTTGAGTTCTTCATGTTGGACGTGTTCTAGACCCAACACCCACAGGGTTCTTGAATGGTTGTGTTTGTTATTCTGGAACTGCCACCACTTTAAGATTCTAGAACCACCTACCAAAGATTGTTGAGCTGCCGTCTCAGAAGTCCTAGAAGAAAGGTGTGGCTACTGCTTGGTTGAGGTGACAACCTGAACCCACATCGGCCCTTTGTGGATAAGATTGGACATTCCTGACACTTTTGTCACAATTTTAAAATGGATATGTTGATAACTCTAAAACGGCCAACCTGTGGAATGTAGTACCACCACCCCAAGAGTCCTAAAACACCCCAACCAGAGGATTCTACCACTCCGAGGATTCTAAACCCACTACTCAAAGGATACCTAAACCCCCACCTGCACCCTGAGCATTTTAAAGATTTTTGGCCCACTACCCAGAAGATTCTAGAATTATCGCATTGATTACCCTAGAGCCGCCACCCGAAGGGTATAGAGTCAAGTACTATCACCCTGCGGAATATAGAACCATTGCCCTGAGGATTCTGGAAACGTCACCTCAAACCTTCCAGAAACACCACCATAGTAATCCTGTAAATGCCACCCAGAGGATTTTTAGAAGTTCTACCCTCGGGACTCTGGGATGATTACCAAGATGACTCTCGATCCCCGAAGATCAATAGCGGGGCTAAAAATCAAATGTTGAAACTCGATTTCACTTTAATGGATTGGTGATATATATTTTTTTAATTACATACTTGTTTGGCACAGTGGCGTAGAAGTTAGCATGTCCCGGGCTCAGCCGTTTCTGCGTGGAGTTTGCACGTTCCCCCTGTGATTGCATGGGTTTCTTCCGGGTACTCCGTTTTTTTACCACAGTCCAAAGACATGAACGTTAGGCTAATTGGCTGCTCCAAATTGCCTGGCGGTGTGAACGGTTGTATAGCTTCGCCCTGCGATGGTCTGGCGGGATGTTTAGGGTGTAGCCTTCCTTTACCCCAGTGTCAGCTGAGATAGGCTTCAGCCTCCCCGTGACGGTAATAGAATTAAGCAGTTTGGCAGATGAGTAAGTGAGTGTATAAACTCAATGGTGTCTGTTTTTGATCGTTTCATGTCGCAATAACTACCCAGGTTTATTTTCTCCGCTGTGCTCTGACGAAGTGGATATTCATTTTTTTATTAATTTTCTAAGCCGATTAATCCAAATTAGGGTCGTGGGGAGGCTGGGGACTATTTCAGCCAACTCGGGGTAAGGGCAGGGTACACCCTGAACAGCTCGTCAGGCCATCGTGCACCAACAATTACAAACGTGAGTTAAGAGAAAGAACAGAAGGCAGATATGAGTCATCTCCATCTACAGCGGCCATCCTGGGAACACATAGTGAAAAACTGGAATACCTGGACGGGATGCCAGTCCCAGTTTCATATTTCCAAGAGATAAATCTTTAATACACTGTTTACAGATGGGCAGTACAGGTGCATTCATCCTCACCTCAGTAGTGTTATCACACCGAAGACTTCTCCATCCTGGCTCTGAGCTCTTTCCTGTAGGTCATCGGGGCATATTTAAAAGCTCGTCATGGATTGTTCCCATCCCCTGCTGTTTTCTCTCCCGTCTCTCTTTATGAGCGACTGGAAGTTATTAGAAAAATGAGGCCATTGCGAGGACGAGGCTTTTGTTGAGCAATGACAGCGCTCTCAGGCTCATTCGTCAAACTGTTGTTCTCTCTCTCTCCCTCTCTAAATTAAACACAAATGTTTCAGCACACTTATTGTGAGATTGAACAACAGCAGTTTATTGCTTCATTTTGCTTCAGAGGCATACACTACTTACTTCATGTCATGTTATTGCATTGGTATGAGAGAATGGTTCGACCGCAATATCTGCTTTAAGGAAAGACGGCGCTAACACAACCCTTCCTGACAGCTTAAAACTCACACATACGCCATCAATCACAAAAAAAAAAAAAAGGATGAGGCGCAATAGACAATGGAACCAAGCTGAATACTGTAAAAATAAAAATGGATGTGGTTGTAATGCAACAATTGGTGTCAGTAATCATAAAAAGGTGCCCACACAAGTCACAATCAGGAGGATGATTGTTCTAGATCCACCACCCCAAGGATTTCAGATCCACCACCCAGACACTCCAGGATTCTACTCACCTAATTGGGGTATTCTAGAAGCAGCACCCTCAGGGCTGTAGAGAGGCGCTGACAATCCTAGGAACACCAATCCAAGAATTCCAGAATGATCATCCACTGGAGCCGAGAACCACCACCACACCAAGGGTGCGATGGCCACCTCAAGGTTTCTAGAACCAACACTTCATACATAATAAAGGGTTCATTATTCTTCACAATAAATATTGTAACCCTTCAACCCTGAGGGTTCTAGAGCCTCTAAGCAGAGAAGTCTAGAACTATCACTGGATAATTCTATAACCACCACCCTGAGAACTCACCCTGATGACTCCCAGTGTGTGAGTCAGTGTGCTGTGCCTCCTAAAATCTCCACCCAAATTATTCCAGAACCACCAGCTGTTGCTTTCCAGAAGCCGGACCTCAAATATTCTAGAACCAACCCTTTTGGGATTTCCGGGGGAAAAAAAACACTCCACACATTCTAGAACTACGAGAGGCCTCCGTTCTTTTTCACATTAAGAGCTGTACAACATCAACCATGAGGATTTTAGAACCAACAACCAGAGCATTCCAGAAATATCATTTAAGGACTCTGGAGCCACCACCCGAGAACTCAGAGGGATCCTGGAATCAATGCCCTATGTTTTCTTAAACTTCCAACCCAATGATTCCAGAACCACCAGCTGTTGTTTTCTAAAGGTCACACCTACAAATATTGTAGAACCAACACTCCTGAGGTTCTAGAAACACCACTCCATACATTCCAAAACTACTAGAGGCTTCAAAAGAACATTTCAGAACTATCACTCAAGATTTCTAGAACCACTTCCTGGGAACTCAGAGGATCCTGGAATCAGTGTTCTATGGTTTCTAAGACCTCCACCCCGACGATTCCAGAACCACCGGCTGTAGGTTTCTAGAAACCCCACCCCAAAGATTCTAGAACCAATGATCTTGGAACTCTAGTCACACCACTCTATACATTATAGAAATGCTAGTGGTTTCAGTTCCGTTTCACATTTAACGTCAATCATGACAATTTTTGAACCACCAGCCAGAGCATTCTAGAACTATGGTTCTCAAACCACAAACCAAGAACTCTGAGAATCCTGGAATCATCATTCTATGGTTTCTAAAACATCCATCCCAAAGATTCCAGAACTACCAGCAGTGGGTGTTTAGACACCCCCCCCAATCCCCCCACCTTATGCATTCTAGAACTACCATCCCAAGGATTTTACAACTACAAAACTTGCAAAGTGTAAATTCTTAGGAATGATAAGGGTCTTATTACTGGTGGTCCTTGTTACCACTAATGATACAATGACTGTCATATACTACACACAAATAAACATTTTAGAACAGTACTCAGATTCTTCTATAACCTCTGCAATAAGGACTATATACATACAGGTGGGTGAAACCATCACTAATGGCTCAGTTTCATAGTTTTGGGTTTCCAATGAGAACTAAGCGGAACCTGACCAGGTGAACTTCCCTTCCATTTCCTGGCTTTCCAGCTCAAGTATGCAACGACCTGCACATCTATTTAAAGAACCTCTTTGAACTGGTGTGCTCAGGTGTGCACCGACCTCCCATTACACCGTTTGGAGCAGTTCAAAGAAAATTCACTATAAAACCTCCAACAGGCGGCTAGTCCTTGAGAAGTGTGATGGAATTCCACATTTTGGACTATGGTACAGATCTAGTCCATTTTTCTCACAAGTTCTTCTCCCCCTTCTGTCCCTCTTTTATCCAGTTTAAACTTCATGGTCTTGGAATGTATCCTTGACACACGGGCATAAAAATGCTTCACTTCTCGCAAAACGGTCAGTGACTCATCTGCCTTTGTATCGCTTTGAATCAGATTCTCCGGCATTTAATGATTATCAGAAGACTTTAACGCAGAGCAGGGGGTGGGGTTCATTAATATCAAACAGATACACAATCGACAAAAGAATTTCTTTGGAAAACAAGTCATGAAAAAAAGTGCTCTACTCTATGCAGACGTCAAACTTTTACTTTTTAAAGCTTTTGCTTTATATTTCATTTCCATTTGGTAGAAGTTAAACAATCACAATAACAATTTATCCAACCATTAATTATCCATACCTTTAATCCATTAAGGTCAAAGGGAAGCTGGACTGAACTGACTTTGGGTGACAGGTGGGGGTCACACTGGGCAGGTGGCCAAACTATTGCAGGTCAACACAGACTACCATGTACACTCCCATTCACACCTACAGTCAACCTGAAATAGCCAGTCCGCCTAACATCTCTGGATGAAAGCAATGTAAACACGACAAGAAAATGCAAACTCCACTCAGAAAGGGTCCAGTTGGCCAAAATATTTAACCCCACAATCTTTAGGGTGTAAGGTGCTAGTACAGCGCTTACTTTCTAATAATAAATGAAAATAAGGTTCAGCATGTCTGCCTTACAGCACGAAGATCCCGGGCTTGAGTCCCGGACCCGGCGAGGGGATTTCTGCATGTTCTTCCTTTGCTTGTGTAAGTTACCTCTGGATACTCTGGTTTCCTCCCACAGAACAAAGACTGTATGAATACACGTTCGGTTAGCTGACAATTCCAATCTGCCCCTAGGTACTAATGTGAGTGTGAATGGCTGTGTGTGTGTGTGTGTGTGTGTGTGTGTGTGTGTGTGTGTGTGTGTTTCTCTGTGATGGATTAGCAAGCTACCCAGGGTGTATTCTGCCTTCGTCTAGAATCGGCTGAGATCACAAGCAGCACAACCAGAGGTCGTAGAAAAACATTTGCAAAGAGAAGACAAGGTTGAGGCTGATTTCTTTATAGACCAGGCTGTATGTTCATTCAAAATCCTGGTGTGTTGCTTTCATTTGACGCCGTGGCACACTTCTTGAAAAGATCTTTAAATAAATTTTGTTTCAAATCCATGTGTGTTCTCCGTGTCAGATTGTGTGATGAAAATCCTCTCATGATAGCTCTGTGAGGAAGAAAATGACTATGCTCCGCTTACCTCATTGATCGATAGGCTGTCAATAGGCTCTGGGCTACTGTTCAGAAGGCTGGTGCTTAGTACCACAAATGGACAACTGTTGAGCCCTTAAAGAGGACCAGTATTGGTGATCCATTGGTGATTCCACTAGCCTGGGTGAACACTTTGGGCAAGTGTACACCCTTAGTCTACCCTCTCAAAGGGTTGGTGATAAACCCCAAGCTTTGTTAGCTATCGATGGGCGTATGAACGTCATGGTTACCGTCCAACCATCAAACATGGAGCTGGGGCCTCATGTTCTGTCAGGCGTATGAACTTGATACTCCAACTCTCATGGCAGCCCCTGCATCTACAACTCATCTCAGACATACTGGTCATGCCTCTCCTCTGATCCAGATGTGTTGTGGGCGAGAAAAGCCCTTGATCAGTCCCAGGACAACCCAAGGTGCTTCAACTGTCCTGGCTTGAAGATTCGTCCTACATGGATGTCTACATGCAATCACTGCGACACCTGGTGTGCGAATCTCCAGCAATCTGGCATCAGGGTGGATGTGGAGTCAAATGTAGAAAGACTAAAAGAAATGGTGGAATCACCTGATACCTATTATTGACGATGGGAATGATAATAATGAAGAACTTGTTTCTTCCTTAGCATAGACAGTAACGACTGACGCTGGCCTGGTTACCTATCTGAATCGGAGAGGAAGGAGTCTTGTGGAGACAAAAACACGTCACATTCTAGGTACTCTGAGGACGAGAACGCTGCCAGAGATGAGCGTGACAGTAAATCCAAAATGGGAAAATGTCCATTAGCATACTTGTAGCTGTTGACGTTGATTCCTCACTATTTCCGTTAGCATATTTGAGGCTGTCTTATAGGTGTGTGATGTAGCAGAGCCCTTACTCTGTGATTTTGTTCGACTGACCGATCTTCTGCCATGTTTAGTAGCAGTGGCATTAATCTGACCACTAATGCTGCCTATTCCAAATAAATATTTAACAGTCTGATTTTTTTCTCTCTCTGCAGCAGAAAACAAATTGAAAGTATTTAATTAAGCGCTAACCTTTAATAACCTGCACCCAGCCTATCTCTGCACACTGGACCAATATCTGCACATCTAAAGCAGATCTCTTCTCAGGACCGGTGCACATCTGTCTTCGTAGCTTCTTAGAAACCCATTTGGATGAATGAATTGTGTCTAGCACAGGATATTAGAGGAATGATTACCCCATGGGTTCAACTTCCCCGAGGGCTGCTCTGTCTTCTGTGCTTTTTTTTTTTTTTTTTTTTTTTTTTTTGTGGTACGATTAGAACCAGATGCCCATCAAGCACAGCAAGATACCATCCCGCGCCTCAGACATGAAGATTGGGAGCTGCTTATTCATGAAACTATAATTCATCTCAGGTTCATAGGCTGAGAGATAAGGACCACCGTGTAGCGCGACCGCTGGAGTGCACTTCATGTCCGTTTAGCTTTTTACCTGCCAGGATTTTCATGTTATTTATCAAAGTAAAGCTGCAGAAGAGCAGATTGTGTGTCACAAATGTCGTGGGATTGGGAATGAAACCACTATGGGGTTGGGATTCACGAAAAAATAATAACAAAATTTGTAGTTACAGTAGTAGATTTTTATTGCGCTTATCTTTAATAAGATTAACAGCTTTGATGTTGCTCGCCAGTTTACTACAACAGAGAACTGCTTGTGTAAAAAAGAAATAGTTTCTAATAAAAACCCAAATAGTAAATAAATATTAGCATTACAGTGGATAAATGTATGAGTGTGACTTTTTACAACAACGTTTTAATTGAATTAAACTGAATACGGGTTTTCACCAACACGGCGTCATAATTATAAATTATACAAAATAAACACGGCTGCATATTAGCAACAATTTACCTGGTTGAGATCACATGAGCAGTAGGATAAGGGGCGGGGTTAGAGGAGGAGTTTAAATTTACACCTTTTCTAATGATGTGTTTTTATAACTAAATAAAATCTGTACATTCATTCATTCATTCATTCATTTTCTGAACCGCATAATACTAATTAGCGTCACGGGGATGCTGGCGCCCATCTCAGCCGACTCTGGGCAAGGGCGGGATACATCCAGGACAGCTCGCCACACATACAACCATTTACACTCACACTCACACCTAGGGGTGACTTGGAACAGCCAATTAGCCTACTGTGCATGCTTTTGGACTGTGGGAGGAAACCGGCGTACCCGGAGAAAACCCACACAAGCACAGAGAGAACATGAGGGCAGTGGTGGCATGGTGGTTAAGGTGATGGGTAACTGATTGAAGGTCAAATCGCCTTGAGCGAGGCCCTCATCCCTCAATTGCTCAGTTGTATAAAAAATGATAATTGTAAGTCGCTCTGGATAAGAGGGTTTGCCAATGCTGTAAATGTAAATTTCACACAAAAATGCCCTGAGCCCAGGAATCGAATCCCAGGACCTTCTTGCTGTGAGGCTGATGTGCTAACCACTGCGCCGCCATGCCACCCATAAATTATTATTATTATTATCACTATCATTATTATTATTATTACACCAGCTCTCTATACTCTTTTCCTGATTGTGCCGGTAGCCTCACACTCTTTCGGTGAAGAAACCTCTGACACAGACTGCTACAGATCATCCCAATGTGCCCCTCGAAGGAAAACAAGATGAGCCGAGATAGCATTCCAGCACGCGGCGATGGTTCATTTCCATGTGGGTCGTTCGTCCATGTGGAGGAGATGAGCTGGGAGTTCATAAAATCTTTTTTAAATCCCATGAAGGGAATTTATAAATGATAATAAATACCATATATCTTGTTGCTTTTTCTCTACCTTCCTACTTCCTTTCCCCTGTGTAACCACACACAGGCTTAAAGCTAGTATACGTGAGGACCTTCAACTGACGCCGTTATTAATGCTGTGCTGCATCGTTGACAAAATAAACAAAAAACAAAAAAAGCAGTTTCAGTTCTCCTTATAGGGCCCCTCTAAATGTCAGCACAAGGTCGAATAAATACCCCCCACCCAACACACACACACACATACCATCACCACCACCCCGAGCATATACTAGCACATATTAAACGGATGTTGAGGTGTTCCAGAGCCAGAAAGACAGACCTCAGCAATATACAGCTTTAAAGAGGCAGTGGGCATTAAGCCATGAGGTTTTATTACTGCTACATCGAAGAGATTGACTCCAGATAACGCATTCCACTCAAGACGAGCTTTTAAGGAGAGGAAGAAGAGAGTAACGTGATGTGACTCAAACCTGGCGGCTCGCAGAGGTCAAACGGACCAGGATGTGTCGATGATTACCCAGGATTCTGCACCAATCCTTAAAGCGTACACACTGGTTACAAAGGAGTTACCAGGCTACCAGTAAATATTCACAGGTAAGTTCAAAGAGTTCACTGTCATGCTTGTATTGGATGCTCTGCAGAGAGAGCAGTGAGGTCCTGGTGATCTTCTCAGCAGTCTTCACCACGCTCTGCAGGCGTTTTTGCGGTCCATAAGAGTAGTGAAGCCGTACCACACGGTGATGCAGCTGGTCAGAAATGCAGCTGTAGAAGTCGCAGAGGATCTTGGGCAACATGCCAAACTTCCTCAACCTCCTCTGAAAGGATGTGTGTATATGTTATGAGTGACAAATGAGGGTCAAAATAAACAGAAAGTATGTATCTTTTAATACTTGGAGCTTATTTTAACCGCACTGAGGTCCACATAGGGCTGGGGAAGTCTTGAATACTTCAATATTATACTTAAAGCTGACTCACACGTAAGAGATATAGCCGCGAAATAGTGCAATACCATTTTCATCGGTCGGTTTCGGCCAAAAATACCGCCATTATGCTCGAACTTAGCGGTCTCTTCGAAAACCTTTGAATATCTCAGATTATCATATTGCCTGGTGTGAAAAATTCTAATTACACACCAAATTTTGCTCAGGTAGAAAATTTTTCACCGAAACTGTGAATACGGATCATTTATTCGATTTCCTTCTAAATAAAATCTGTTGTACTTTCGGACAAGGTCGCTTATGTGTGAGTCAGCTTTTAAGCGTCATGTTAGCATGTATATGCTTTGTACTGTAAGAGTACTCACACTTAAAATATTCTAACGTCCACAGTATGCAGAACAAATCGTGAAAACATTCTCATCTTTCATCCAGCCGATAATTATATACCATACATCAAGTCAAATAGACTCAGATTAGCATCCAGGTGTTCGCCTTTGGCATTCAAATAAATTTTGATTTAAAGTATCCAGTCAGGTGCGTCACTGTTCAAACAACTATCAGGAATCATATCCATTCATCATCTGTAGTGAGTCGCTCCTGCTATACAATGTTTTTAGCGCTACAGCTAATAACCTGCAGTGAAGAATTTGAAGAGTACCAGTATTGCTCATCCTTACAACATAATTTGTGGGTATGTTATTATTTGAACATAAATGACCACAAAAAGTACAAAACGATTACTCGCGGTGTGCTAAACTACAGCGATTAGCAGCTTAGCAGTCATTTTTTACCTGGAAGAGACTTCAACGCATTGGGCGGGGTTGATGTCTCTTGTGGAGACGGTGAGACGTCACATTCTAGTGACTCTGAGGATGAGGACGCTGCCAGAGATGAGCGTGACGGTAAATCCAAAATGGTTTATGCAGCTAACGTTTTACCGACTCGGCTTTCCTGTCGTCAGTTGATTTAGGAACAAAAAGAAATGTCACTGGCTACTAATGTGTTACGATGCACGGGGTCAGGGTCACTACCACTGCGTCACTACCAGGCTGGAATCAGAAAGGCTGAAAGGCAACATGTCTCTGAGCATGCATGGAGTCGTACCACTCGCGCTTACATTAAAATTGTGCATTGACTTATGTCGCCGCAAGGAACCACTGGTGTTATACGTGATCATTTTAAATAGGTAGTAACACTAATTCATCACAGCTCCCCTTTAAGAATGATTGTTCTTAGTGCTAACTTGCCGAAATGTTTCAGTACACTGGAATTAGCAAAAACCTGTAAAACCCCCAAAGGCATGAATTCCATTTACTCACACATTTATCACTCATTCATTTGCTGAACCATTTATTTGTCTTGGGTCTTGGGGAGGCTAGAGCCTATATAAGCCAATACTTGGCAAAAGAACCCTGAACAGCTGGCTGAACAGCTGACTATCGCAGGGCCAACAAGCACACAACCAGCCGCTATCTAGACATCATAAACCGTTGGTGGCCATTTTGCTGACCTTGAACCTGTCATACAGTGAGCTTTTCATAAACTCGCTTCAGCCTCTGGTTCCAAGTTGCTACCCCTGAAAATCTGATGATATGTTGAGCAGTTCTTGAGATTTAGGCATGCACACACACACACACACACACACACACACACACACACACACACACACAAAGTGAAAACAATCCTAGCTATGCTATTGATATGACAGTGATGCAGGAATCAATAAAAACAATTTTTTTATTTAATTGTAATAAGTTGCTTTACTTCCATTGTATTTATTCCTGAATGGTTGTACATGTGTTGCCCTATGATGACCTGGCAAACCGTCCAAGGTGTATCCCGTCATTCATTTTCTAAACCGCTTATTCCTAATTAGGGTCGCAGGGAGGCTGGCGCCCACCTCAGCCGACTCTGGGCAAGGGTGGGGTACACCCTGGCTAGCTCACCAGGCCATCGCAGGGCCATCAGTCACTCAATCATTTACACTCACACCTAGGGGTGATTTGGAACAGCCAATTAGCCTACTGCACATGTTTTTTGGACAGTGGGAGGAAACCGGAGTACCCGGAGGAAACCCACGCAAGCACAGGAAGAACATGCAAACTCTACACAGAAACGCCCGAAGTGGGAATCGAACCCAGGCCCTCTTGCTGTGAGGCGGACGTGCTAACCACTGCGCCACCGTGCCGCCATTATTAGTATTATAATTATTATTATTATTGTTGTTGTTGTTGTTATTATTAATATTAATAATACTGAGCAGCACTCCAGTTTCCTCCCACAGTCCAAAGACATGCACATTAAGCTAATCGGCTGTTCCAAATTGTCCCCAGGTGTGTAAATATAAATGGTTGTGTGTGTATGTGTCGGACCTGTGAAGGACTGACGGGCTGTTCAGGACCTACCCCACCTTCACCAAGAGTCGGATGAGATAGGCTCCAGCCTTCCCACAACCCTAGTAGGATTAAGTGGTTCAGCAAATGAATGAATTATTAATGTATTGTTATTATTGTAGTGCAGTGGTTAGCACGTTCGCCTCACAACAAGAAGGTCCCGTGTTCGATTCCTGGGCTCGCGGTATATCTGTGTGGAGTTTGCATGTTGTTTGCGTGGGTTTCCTCTGAGGACTACAGTTTCCTCCCACAGTCTTAAATCATGCACAGTTGGCCAATTAGCTGTTAAAAATTGCCACTAGGTGTGAGTGTGAATGGATGTGTGTGTGTGTTGGCCCTGCAGTGGTCTGGTGAGCTGGTCAGGGTGTACTCCGCCTTCGCCCAGAGTCTGCTGAGATGGGTGCCAGCCTAATTTGGATTAAGCGGCTTAAAAAATTAATGAATGAAGGAATTATTAATATTATTGTTGTTATTATTTAATTATTAATTTGTTTTCTCTCTCTCTCTCTCTCTCTCTCTCTCTCTCTCTCAATATA
>JAOUQZ010000001.1:12789640-12808024 GCA_028564935.1 Neosilurus hyrtlii
AATTCCAAATGTACACTATAGTCCCTAAAGCCCTTTACAGCATTGGGGGTTGAATAATTTTGAACACAACTGTACATTGCGATGCTGATTGGCTGTTATGCATTGTAATGCTGATTGGTTGTTATACATTTCGAAGCTGAGTGGTTGTTATACATTGTGATATTTATTGGTTGTTATACATTGCGATGCTGATTGGCTGTTATGCATTGTGATGCTGATTGGTTGTTATACATTTCGAAGCTGAGTGGCTGTAATACATTGTGATATTTATTGGTTGTTATACATTGCGATGTTGATTGGATGTTATACATTTCGAAGCTGAGTGGCTGTAATACATTGCGATGCTGATTGGCTGTTATACATTGTGATGCTGATTGGCTGTTATACATGTCGAAGCTGAGTGGCTGTTATACATTGTGATGTTTGTTGGTTGTTATACATTTCGAAGCTGATTGGCTGTTATACATTGTGATGACAATTGGCTGTTCACTCTTTGGCAGGATTTTGACAGTTTTTGCTTTTGAAAACCTTTAAATTGTGAGTTTTTACAATTAATTTTACAATTACTGATCCCAAGGTTGGGGGTTCAAGCCCCACTATCAACGGTTTAACTGCTGTCCTTCTAGTTCATCTAACTTATCAAAGGCCAGCCATGTCTCTCACTGTCTGTGGTGAGACACATGTAAAAGAACCATTGTGGATTTTGGTAAAGATTAGGCCATTGGGTTGCTGTCAGTGTGTTTTTGCTCCGCGATGGCCTGGCGAGCTGACCCAGAGTCAGCTGAGAGCTTTCCCGTGACCCTAATTGACCCTAAAAGTGGTTCAGAAAATGGTTGAATGAATGAATAATAATATTAAAAATAATAATAATAATAATAATAATAATAATAATAATAATAATAATAAGGTAATGAAGGTGAGTCTTGTCTGATTCGTATCTGTTCATGTATACAGTGAAATCCCAAGTGCTCAGATGTTTTCTCTGTGAAATTAACCATAATTATGCATATTTTTTTTATTGCATTTTTTATTTTATTTTATTACTGTGTTTTATTACAACCACAGACTACAGTGTTGCTCCAGACCCAGATTTCTCGAACATTCCCCCAGAAAGTCCAAGACACATGTGTCAGGGAAAAGCTGATCCACAGCACATTCTGGTCTGATTAAGTATGTCACCACATGTCTTTTCCTCTGAGTCTGAGGAACATGTCTTCGAGTCCTCAGAAGAGCCCAATCATCATAGATGTCTCTCATGGTTCTCAAAATAAATAATCTGCCCGAGGCTCCCCGGCCATCTCGTTCACATAAACGATTCCAAAAAGACACTGTCGTGACTCGACAAAAGCTTTTGGTTTGGCCGAGCGAGTCTCAAGCAAGCAGGCCCAGACGTGGTCTTGTTGATCACATTCTCATTGTTGTCTGCAACATTGTAAGTCACGGAAAGCTTGGGACATCAATGGTGCAGTGATGCGCCCACCTCCGTCCAACCGCATTGAGATAAAGCAACATCATCGCCATGCCATCACCGACAAATAATTCATGCGCATACAGGAAAAACACTCACATTCTGGAAAGCATCTGCCATCTTCTTCCATAGTATCAAACAGAATTAGTCCCAGTAACTAATGAGATACATGAAAGGAGAATCGTGCTTCTAAGCCTTTCCAGTGCAGGCAGTGCATGTCTTGTGGTGATAAACTACTTCCATTGCAACATCTGTACATGTGCCTTTTCCAGACCCTGGCAGCCCATAAAACATTGCTTTGCGTCAGTGCACTCTTGCATTGCTGTGTCTTGGTAGCATCAGAATCACAAAATGGTTTCAATGTGCCCGGGTTCAGGTGACCTGACTGATATGAACTTTGCAACTTAATCCATCTTTCCAGTTATTCATTCATCCATCCATTATCTATAGCACTTAGCCACCAGACCCAGTGCCCCACTGGAGCTAATCCCAGCTGTTATTCAGTCTATCAGTCAATTTGTTCATTTGCTGAACCACTAAATCCTAGTTGGGTTGTGGGGAGGATGGAGCCTATCTCAGCCAACTCGGGACAAAGGCAGGGCACCCCCTGAACAGCTTGCTAGTCCATCACACACAACTACTCACATTGACACTCACACCTATATGTACACTTAGCGTAACATGCATCTTTGGACTATAGGAGGAAACCAGGGTACCTGGAGGAAACCCACACAAGCACGGGAGAACATGAAAACGCCACATAAAAATGCTGTCACTGAGCACCGGGCTCAAACCCAGGAGCTTCTTGATGTGGGGCAGACCTGCTAAAAACTACACCACTACGCCACCCCTCAGCCCATTAATGAAAGCGCAGGGTCACTGGATCCAATCCCAGCTGCTATTCAGGTCTACTAATGTTGTAATGAATTTTATATTGGCACTCAATTAATGATTCTGATTGGTCAGTACATTTTGGTGGGCAGAGGTGACTCAGTAGTTAATGCTTTGGGTTACCAATCAGAAGGTCGGGGTTCAAGCCCCAGTACCATCAACCTACCACTCAACATAGAACTGGTCAGTCTGGATAAGGGCGTCTGCCAAATAGTGTAAATGTAAGATTTTCTATAACAGCAGCTTTGATGTTAGTGCAAAAAAAAATGAAAAAATAATATCAAAATGTAATCTTTTTTTGTGATATCTATGGATGCATGCATTCTTACCTAAATTGAATGGGAGCATCCCTTAGTGATCACCTAACCATCCTAAAACTTCCAGATTGATCTGTGGACAGGAAGTTGCTTACAGACAGGCAGAAAGACAAACAAACAAATTAAGCCATGCAGATGAAAATATAACCCCCCTTGGTGGAGGTAGAAATCAGAACCAAAGCAGAGGATTTCTTAAAGAACTCTTAGAACCCTAAACCATCTGGTTCATTGTCTTGTACACACAGTATGTGGCATAACAGCCCACTTTACGCATCAACATCTTTCAGAAATAAGCCGATGCATGGCCTCCATTCATCATCGTACCCGTACCGTGGCTGACTTTAAGGCCTCGAGGGTTTTTGTGGAGAAAGCCAGCTGGTGGTGAAATGTTTTATAAACTAATCTTCTTATCACAATCCCTCTTCTCCACACATGGCTTCACCTGGCAGGAGGGTGAGAGAGAGCCATGGCAGGTTTCACCTGGTCCGGGAGCAGTGCTTCACCCTGCATGTGCTGTTTACATTTATCTGTTAGATTGCCCTCAGCGGTCCAGCATGTTCCTTATCTCTACTGGCATTCTTCTAAGTCCTTACAAGCTGCTAAGGCAGGCGTGACAAAGTGACAGTGCAGTTGAGAAAGTACTAGAAAAAGACAAGAACATGGTTAGCATAAATTAAATGGGAGCATTGTTTTCACATACATATCAAGGCTGATCGATTGAGCAGTTTCGGGTTTATCTGTTAAATGTTTTTATTCAGTTTATTTTTAGTTTATTTGTTTAGTGCTTTTAACAACCGACATTGTCGCAAAGCAGCTTTACATAGTAAAAGTAATTAAAAAAAGAATTGAAACATTTTTCTACAACCCCCTACACATCCCTAATGAGAAGCCCGCGGCGACAGCGGCAAGGAAAAACCTCCCTCAGATGACTCGAGGAAGAAACCTCGAGAGGAACCAGGCTCAACAGGGAAACCCATCCTCATTTGGGTGAAACCATAAAATACAAACCATATAAGAAAAATTTCATTACAGTCCGACATGTAGTCCGGTTGGTTATACCACAACTGTAAGTCCAAAAGAGTTTATATCACCAGAAGTGATTTTCCTTTGATACCTGACTGAACATGTTTTGTTTTACCTCCTGCAAGGAGGTTATATATTACTATTGGCTTGTTTGTTTGTTGGCTGGTTGGTTGTTTAACCGGTTGGTTGGTGGGCTGGATGGCTGTTGGTTGGTTGGTTAAATGGTTGGTGGATTGGTTGGTTAGTTGAATGGTTGGCGGGCTGGATGGCTGTTGGTTGGTTGGTTAAATGGTTGGTGGATTGGTTGGTTGTTTAACAGGTTGGTTGGTTGAATGGTTGGCAGGATGGATGGCTGTTGGTTGGTTGGTTAAATGGTTGGTGGATTGGTTGGTTGGTTGAATGGTTGATTGATTGGCTTGTTGGCTGCTTGGTTGGTCAGCTGGTTGGTTGGATGGCTAAGTGGTTGGTTTATTGGTTGGCTGGTTAGTTGAATGGTTGGCGAGCTGGATGACTGTTGGTTGGTTGGTTAAATAGTTGGTGGATTGGTTGGTTGGTTGAATGGTGATTGATTGGCTTGTTGGCTGCTTGGTTGGTCAGCTGGTTGGTTGGATGGTTAGAGATGGTTGGAGTGGTTGGTTTATTGGTTGGCTGGTTAGTTGTTCGATTAGTTTGTTGATTGGTTGGTTTAATCATGCTACTTGGTATGTATTGCTCTGAGTAGATAGCTGATGTGGATTGTATCTTGGTTCAACAGGACCAGGACCATGAAATTAGATTTCTGGACTGCACTCATACACAAATTGTGCATTAATGGGTCACCAGATGTATGTTATATTCACTCAGAATATCCTGCCGAAATGAAAAACTGGCAACAGGGTTGTATTTTATTTTTAAAAATGCTTGTTTGATTCATTTTTTGGTTCTTTGTCTTTCTATCTTTAGTATCTACTCTGCAGCACAAGTCTGGCCTGAATGCACGTCGAGATGATTTCAAGATGTTCAGAGTATAGGCTGATAGCGAAAATGTTTTCCTCATTCTTTCACTGCAGCTGAGGAAAAATTTGTTTCTGACAATAAGAAATTTAAGAGAGCTAATAACTTAAATATGTCACTCTCCGGGAAACATATGGAATCATTCGCCAGTGGGAGAAGATGATCAACAGCTCACAGCTCTGGAATACCTTGATTTCGAGGTTAAGATTTGATACTCGGCGAGTCCGTCTTTCGTTGTCCTGTGAGGCAATACGTGTACGGACATCATCTCAAATTGAAGTCAAAGTAAAAGAATGCACATTTTAATATATCAGATGTTATACAGGAGCGTAGTCAAGTTCCATTGTCATGTTTATTGCAATTGAGAACTAAATATTTGTGTGTGTGGAAATGATGTAATGAAACAGGGATTCCAACGCTAGAACAGTGGAAATACTGAACACTGGTTTTGACATTACCTGCAGATGTTTCTGATGAGCAACACGTGTCAGTCTTTGGTGCTTCACTTTCTTCTCCATGCTACAAATGCCACGTTAAGGTTGTCTGTCCTGCCAATTCACAATGAATGTGGTGTGTTGCTTTCTGCTTATCGCTGCAGTAAATTATACTTCCAACCAAACATCCGACACATACAGTATGTTATTCATTTGTGGAGGAGGGCAGCATGGTGGTGTAGTGGTTAGCACATCCACCTCACAGCAAAAAAAGGACGTGTTCAAGTCCCGGGATCGGCGGGGGCATTTCTATATGAAGTTTGCATCTTTTGTCTGTGCTTGAGTGGATTTTGTTTGGGTACTCCGGTTTCCTCCTGCAGTCCAAAGAAAGGCATATTAGGTTAATTGGATGTTCGAAATTGCCCCAGATGAGAGTGTGAATAGTTGTGTGTGTGTTTTGCCCTGTGATGGACCGGCAAGCTGTTCATGGTGTGCCCAATCGTCACCCCAATTCAGCTGAGATAGGCTCCAGCCTCCCCACGGCCCAAGTTGGATTCAGCAGTTTTGTAAATGGTTGGATAAATTAATAATTTCTGAAAGAGCTTTTTTATTATTTTTATTCCTAAATTCCTTCTTTTCCAGTTTCCACCCAACCATGATTATGCGAACGCTACCAACCAGGAAGGGTGAAGGTACATCATACTTTCTTGGATGGAAGCTATGCTTTGTTTCTTCTGCATACACGAGCTCACAGATTACCCATGATAGGCCAATGTCACTGTGATTGGCATGGGAAAGACAGTATGCCCCTCCCACTTGGGCAGCACTGCCAATTTTGCTGTAAAGGACTCCCAGGAATGGGTGGCTGAGGCATTTTTGGGACTCAAACTCACAGTATGAGCAATGGGACAAATGTTTTTCTCTTAGCTACTCTTAGCGCTCTCACCTCACAGCAAGTCTGTCCTGGTTTTTGATTCTTGTTGCTGGCAGTTGTTGCTGTATTTCTTTATGGAGCTTGTACAGGTTTCCTCCGGCTGCTTTGGCTTCCTCCCACAGTCTGAAGACATGCACTCAGCTATTCCAAATTGCCGCTGGGCGTGAATGTGAGTGTGCACATTTATGGCATTTGGCAGACACCCTTGTCCACACTTACATTTTTGCTATACAACTGAGCAATTAAGGGTTAAGGGCCTTGCTCAAGGGCAGCTTGGTGATACTAGGGCTTCAACCTCCGACCTTTGGATTAGCAAACCAGAGCCTTAACCACTGAACCATGGCTGCCACTGTGAATGGACATCTCTCCTAGAGAATAGATTCTGCACGGGGCTTGGAACCCTCACAGGTAATAACATATGGTACATTGCAACAGAAACCACAAAGTGGCCCAGTGCATGATGGATACAGAATGGGAAGTTCCTGTGTCTGGAAAGTTCTTATAAAGCTCTAACAAGAACTGTAGAAAAACGCAGGTAATATACATCCCATTTAAGTTAACATTCAGTTATGTCTAGAAGAAAAACTACAAACTATACAAATTAATCATGTGGCCTACTAATGATCAAGTGACACCCACATAGCCACACCCATTATAAAAAGCACTATGATGAAGCCAACCCAACAGCCAACCATTCAACCAATGATGAAGTTTCTAACAATCACTACATTCACATAGGGAGGTTGGTTATCCCTAAGCTGAATTTAAGGGGCTGTCTCATGATTGGTTAAAGAAAGTAGCCCAAATAACATTAGTAGTGTTTTCAAACAAAACATAGCCATTTATCATTTATTCATTCATTTTCTAAGCTGCTTAATCCTAATATGGGCCTGGTGGGTAGCAGCCCATATTAGGATAGCGGCCATCACAGCCGACTCTGGGTGAGGGCGGGGTACATTCTGTACAGCTCGCCAGGCCATCACAAGGCAATACAACACAACCATTCACAATCATACTCACACCTAGGGGCAATTTGGAACAGCAACCCACAGGGGTCACGGGGACGCTAGTGCCGTCTCAGCCGACACTGGGCGAAGGCAGGGTACACCCTGGACACTGTAGGGCAAACACACACAAACATTCACACTCACACTCACACATAAGGGCAATTTGGAATAGCCAATTAGCCTACTGTGCATGTTTTTTGACTATGTGGGAGGAAACTGGAGAATCCGTAAACCCCACACAGAGACACCCGAACCCGGGAATCGAACCCGGGACCTTCTTGCTGTGAGGCGAGCACGCTATAGCTGTTTATACAATTACAGATTTAGTTTATGAAGGCTAACAGACGGGAATTTGGTTCATGCGACCAATTTACTTGAATTTGCAGTGGGATTTAAATGATTGAAAACTGTTCAGCGTAGCAAGATTTCAAAAGTTCATGTTACAAGTTTATGCAAGTTAATAGGATATTCAATGAATATAGATGAATAACTTGGATATTCGTTGCATGGTTACGCAACGTTTTGGCAACTGAATTTGGGTAAAGATCACAGCACAGCTCCTAGAACAGCCTTTCTCCAGTTGAAGTGGGTGCATATGCAGGGCAGAGGGATAAAGGAAACAGATTAGCTAATATGGCACATCCGCCTCACAGCAGGAACATCCTGGGTTCAAGTCTCAGGCTCAGCAAGGGTATTTGTATGAAGTTTGCATGTTCTCCCCTTGCATGCATGTGTTTCCTTCAGGTACTCCGGTTTCCTCCCACAGTCCAAAGACCTGCCCATTAGGTTAACTGGCTGTTATGAATTGCCCCTAGGTGTGAGTGTAAGTGTGAATAGTTGTGTGTGTTGGCCCTGTGATGGACTGGCAAGCTGTTCAGGATGTACTCTGTCTTCTCCAGAGTCGGCTGAGATAGGCTCCAGCCTCCCCGTGACTCTAGTAGGATTAAGCGGTTTGGCAAATGGACGAATGAATGAATGAATCTTATATTCAGTTTAAACTCCAATCTATCTAAATATAAGATGATCCATAGTATGCACATGTACAGTTAGCAAATCCTGCCATCGCGTGATTTCTAAAACGTTTTACTGGCAGGGCACGGACTGTAGAAGTCATCAGCTGGGTTATAAAGTAGATTTCTGGCTCTGGAGCTATTTTATATAGTTTTTTTGTCGATATAGAGCACTTGGTCACCAAACTCAGTAGGATGGATCTTTGGTGATCTAATTCAATTATCAGTTTCACTGGGACATTTCTGACGTTATCAGTGTTGTTTATCTCCAAGTTAAACCATCACAGACCACCTTTCAATGAGGTGTTTAAGCAACATCACTTTCGTTAAGCTTGGCCACTTTTCATGATAAAACATCCCCTGAAGTGTTTCAATTTGATGACGGCTCTGGAAGGCTTTTCTGCAGCTCACTTCTGGCTCATCTCAAGCGCTTGATTTATGGATTCGCTATTAGCATGTTCAGGAAGACTGTTCCCTCTGCCGACCCTCCACCCAGCCCCTTAAACAGACATTCATCTTCGACACATCACATGGCTGGGTTAGTCTTTCAAACCGCTCCATTTCCCATGAGCGCTTGCATCCACTTAGAGTCCCGATGCTGCGGCAGTTAATTTGTCTGCGTGCTCATCAAGCGTAAAAGTAATGTGCATCGGCTTAGGGCTTTTTTTTACATTATGAATTCCCACGTATTTGGGCGGAATGTGGTGTTTTTTTGGATAACAGCAGGAGTGTTCTCAGCTCTCTGCGATGTAGCAAGTTTTCGCAGACGGACTCGGGTGAGAAAGACCGAGAGCGAGGGAGCAGCCGTTTATTGATAGCAGGTGGCCGTGCATGCCGAGGCAATAACGATGACCAGCTGTGAGGCCGTGAGTTCGCCAAACGCCTGGTCTGTAGAGCGGAAATAAAGAAATAAATAAATAGACAAACAAATAAACAAACAAACAGATAAATAAATAAATAAATACAACTCTTCAGCGTGGACCCCTCTCACAGCATTTGTAGCTTTATGAATCTTTTTTCTCTACATATTTCTCTTAGCTAAAGACTGGAATGAATAGCAGATGATTATCAAACACTGTTTCCTATAAAAATGTGAAAAATGGTTCCGTGCTAAAAAGACTGCTCTATAATCTCCGGTTTATAATAGCTCTATAATCCTTCAAAACACTTTAAAATTCAGAGGATGAAGAAAGATTTATACCTTCTATTAATAAAACCCGCCTGCAAAACATGCCCATCTGGCTGTAACAGATCTGACGGTGAAGAGGAAGGGAAATGCAATAAATTAGCTCATGCTAGATCTATATGTTAGGGAGGAGAGGTTTTTTTCCCACTCTCTCATCATCTGGCATGTACAAATGTCTCCCAGTGTACTCTCGCTCAGCGTAGTCAGTGTAAACAAATGACAGAAGAAAGTAACAATCCTTAAGCATGCATCATACAGACGAGACACGCCACTTTGCTACATCTGTGTCCGAGGCATTGCCGCCGCTCGTCGAAACCTGTCATCGAGGAAAACTCGAAGTATTTACGAGAAACTGAAACGCAAACAAGTTTCATCTGTCTCACTCGCACCACATTTTTTTTAACAAAATCCCTTCTGCCCAGTGAAGCGTTTTGGCGAGGATGACATATTTGGAACATATGCGAGGAGAAAAGTGGCCATATGGCTCAGATCTGAAAACACCAGCAAAGCACCAGCTGGACCTCGGGTTGGAACCGACGCAAAGGACTAAACCAGCGCGATTTGATTCTAGTCAGCTATCTATCTCCGACATTGTTCAACTACGAAGATAACAGTTCTGTTAATGTTTATGTGACATTCCTACATCCTTACAGCATTGCTCGAAGTGTTCTAAATGTACGGACATCAATGTGAACACTTTTACAGCGGTGAGGAATCAGAATATGTTGTGATGGTATTTCTGAGGCAAACTCTTACAGTTTATGGTGATGTACCATTAATAGTTGCACAGAAACCTGGCAGTGGTGGCTCACTGGTAAATTCTCTGGGTTGAAGATCAGAGGATTGATAGGTTAAGCCCCAGTACCACCAAGTAGCCACTGTTTGGTCTTTGAGCAAGGCCCTTCACTCGCAATTGTTCATTTGTATGAACAACATATAAATGTAAGCTGGTCCGGTATAAGGGTGTCTAAATGTAAATAAAATAGTTGCCACGGTGACACTTTTGGTCCGATACTTCCTCTGTCTGTACTATATTGAAATATTACCCTGTCCGCTTGAATTTAAAGAACATCGGCGGAGCACCAAAGTACGATCCCTAAACCAAAACACTCCACAGTTCTTCAGGAAGCTGCGCCCTCACCTCACACTGAAACACTAATTTTGAGTGCAAGTGCTGGAAAGCTTGTTTGGCTTCCTCCTCCCATTTATGGTCTTTCCACTCTATGAGCCTACTTTGCTCTAATTGGTCATCTTTATGAAGCACCTTTCCAGTTACGGCCAGCTCAAACAGTTTAGTGGGAAAATTTAAATGCTCCAACACCATAATTCGACACTCTGGCATCTTCTAACACAGATATTCAACATCATAACATTTATGGGTAAAAAAAAAAAGTGGAAAAGTATAATATCTCCTTTTTAAACTTTTTCAAGATGGCTCTGGACTGCTTGCTAGTCCATTGCAGGGCCAAAATATACGCACAAGTGTTTACAATCACACCTAGGGGCAGTCCGGAACAGCCGTTTTCAATATCTAATTTTCATGTCTTTGGACTGTGGGAGGAAACCACAGTACATGCACAGAAACTCCACAGAGAAACGCCCTCGCCAAGCCCAGGACTTAAACCCAGGACCTTCTTGCTGTGAGGCAATTTTCAGCGATTTCAGAACTTTTTTAGCAACCTTATTCGATAATAGTGATGTTCTTTTTCAACAAGATAATGTGGCCTGATGCACCTCAAAAAATTATTCAGGAATGGTTTGAGGAACCGGACAAAGGCTTCAAGGTGTTGACTTGGTGTCCACATTCCGTTCGTCTCACTCCAGTCAATCCAAGCATCTGCAGGACAAACAATCCAAACCGTGAAGGCCTGACCTGCCCAAATGCAGGTGGGTTTTACTATTATGGCTGATGGGTGCATATGTATAATATAATTAATGTTGTTTTCGCTTGCTCGTGTGAACAAAAGGTTAATGATCTCACCTGTAATGCAGGTGACAGTCAAGAGGGGGAAAAATGCAAACCCTGTAATGCACCCCCTTGACAGGGAGAAGTGAGAGTCAGTGGATGTAAAAAGACTGAAGCGCTTCATGGTCGTGCCTCTAGAGTGTACCCCTATCAATATGCCGGTGTTGGGACGGGATTAAACAAGGAGCTGACGTTGTGTTCTCAGCAGCCGCTCCAACCCTGCCACTCACGCTAATGAAACGGGGCCCTCATCGCTAGCCACATTCTCATGGTCCAAAAGAGGTGCAGTGGGCCTCCCAGGGGGAACACCAACCACCCCAGGCTCCGCCCACATCTATGTACAGTATGTAATATACTTCTCTAGAACGTTTTTCTTCATATTTTGAAGTAATATAAAAGTAACCATCAATGTTGTGTAAAGGAAGAACATTTGAAATAGTCTCAACATGTCCGACCTCATATGATGACATGAATGTGCTACGATGCAGTTTATCACGGTTGTTCCCTAGTTATTTTTTTTAATTATGTACTTTTTGCTATGCTGCGATGGCCTGGCGAGCTGTCCAGGGTGTATTCTTCCCTCGCCCAAAGTCGGTTCAGATGGGCGCCAGCCTCCCCGCGACCCTAATTAGGATTAAGAGGTTTAGCAAATGAATTCATTAATTTTTTGCTATGGAAGAATTTTCTGTAGTTAGCATGGTGGAGTTGTCGTTAGCACATCCATTACAAAGCAAGAGGGTCCTGGGTTCAAGCCCCATATCTGGCAAGGGCGATTTTGTGTGGCTTTTCCATGTTCCCCCGTGTTGTATGGGTTTTCTCGGGGTGCACAGGTTTCCTCCTACAGTTTACAGACATGCACATTAGGCTAAATGGATCTTGATTTTTCCAAGGTGTGGATATGAGTGTGAAGGGTTGAGTGTGTGATGCCCTGGCAAGTTGTTCAGGGTGTACCTTGCCTTAGCCTGAGTTCAGGTCAGTTGAGATAGGCTCCAGCCTCCCTATGACCCTAATAAAGGGAAAAATGGGTCCTAAAATAAAATGAAAAAAGTGGTGAAATATTGTTGTTCCTCTTGAGTCCACCAGGTTGCGCTCTCTAAAGTATTATTACACATTGGCAGACAGCACAAACTTCATTCATTTTCTGAACTGCATAATCCTAATTAGGGTTGCAGGGAGGCTGGAGCCCATCTCAGCCGACTCTGGGCGAGGGCGGAGTACACCCTGGACAGCTTGCCAGGCCATCGCAGAGCAGCATACCATATGGTGTAGAAATTACTGAACAATGTCTTTTACATGGTTCAAGGTTAACAAAAACCGTAATATTGAGTCAGGATAGGGTGTCACTGTGGCACCTCATTGCAACAAGGCCCTGGGTTTGAGTCCCGGCACATGTTCTCCCCGTGCTTGCGTGGGTTTCCTCAGGGTACTCCGGTGTCCTCCAACAGTCCAAAGACATGCACAGTGGGCGAACTGGCTGTTCCAAATCGCCCCTAGGTGTGAGTGTGAATGTTTGTGTGTGTTTGCCCTGCAGTGTCCAGGGTGTACCCTGCCTTCGCCCAGTGTCGGATGAGACGGCACTGAGTGAGTGAGAGAGTGAGTGAGAGAATTGCGATATTTATAGAATTGCGATACTTACAGAATCGCAATTAAAATCGATTTGGCAGCTGGGTATCGTGATAGTGTCGTATCGGGTGGTCCCTGGTGATTCCCATGCCTAGTTTCGTGGGTGGCCTTTCTGGTTTCACCAAGCCAGGCAGCATTTTTGAAAACTTAAGACCAATACTCAAGACCAAAACCCAGCGTGTCACATCATGGCGTCGGTTCAGAATAAATTTCTCAGGGTGTCTAATAAGAACTTGAGTTTGCTTACTCTCTTATATTCACCTAATTACCTTTATTTATTTATTTTTATATTGATGAGCTCACAATTTTCCAGTTTTCAAGCAGCACAAGACTTTGACATTTCCAGTCCTCTGAGTTAAAAAAAACTGCATCACCAGACACCCCCGCCCCTTACCATCGTTTCTAAAACGTTCTCTCATTTCATCCAAACCACAAGCGTGTTACTGAATGACTGATGGCTGGATGGACGGGTGATTAAATGAATATATCGCTCATTTAACATAAGCTGACATGCTCGCCCTTCGAGCGTTCGAGGGTTGCAGTCAGTGTAGCTGGCAGCTGCGCACACTCACGGTTGCTTTTCCACTTTTCCGAAAGTTTAGAGAAAGTGTTCTTGGCTGTGGCACAACTCGGAGATACTGCGCCATAAATGCCAGGGCTTGTTTACTCAGGGCAGTAAACGCCACCGGGGCAGTTAAGTGGCCCTCGGCCTAATTCTCTGTGGGAAAATAAAATGAAGTTGTGGTCCATTGGGATATTGATGCGTCAATCATTTAGATTAGCGGATGGCAGGGGTGGGGTAATGAAGTTGTGTGGGGTTTTTTTTCTTCGTGGCCATTTTTCCCCCTTGTAGACGCAGGATATCGATTATTTTTCTAAACCAGTAATTACAAAGTGTTTCCTGTACATGATGCTTTCATGAAGGCTCCTAACCTTTAATACGGACAGTCAGCCTTGCATCTACAGTACAAGCTGGTTTACTGTCGTCTTTTTTCATTACCAGTCATTTCTACGACCGGCTGTGTATTTGGTGGAATTCTCTTCCCATCCATCCCTCTCTCCTTCATTTGTCCCGTAAATCAAGCACCCCGGGCCGCCGCATGGGCTGACGGACATTAGTATCATGCCGCGAAAAAAAAGTCTGTGGCTGTCTGACTTCGCCAAACGTTTCTCACCAAATTCATCCATCACCTCAATTCTCCCTCATTATCTGCTACTCAACAGCCCTAAACAGCAGCTGCTGCACACACACACCCCCCTCACCACCACCCCCCCCCCCCCTTCCCGACTACGCTGGGACAGTATACTGATGGATCTAGCAGTGAGGAGTGGAGAGGAGAAATAAATCTCCAGCACATTTAAACATTAATAAAGGCAATGCGATGATTCACAAATACATCCAAAAAAGGTCCAGTGTACCATTTCCCCCACACCCCACACCCCACACCCCATACTCTTCCTGGCTGATTTATTTAACAGGACTGGCTGTAATTGACTCTCTGTAGGATCCTAATATAAAGTTATAATCTGAGTCAGGCCTGTTAGCCAGGTTTGAACCACATGTTTAAAAGCAAACACTGTGAATCTCAGAAACGCGGTTCTGAATGGTTTCCCTGTAAATGCAGGCTGAATGAAGGGGCCAGGGACTGATTTGATCCATGTCCCTCGCTCACAGCTTGCCTAGAGATCGCTCTTGCATGTTTGTGGACCGAGTCACGGGATCAGAGCAGTGTAAAAAAAATGAAAGGGAATTAATAAATGAGGTGCGAGGCTTTGTGTATACAGTTAAATATCAGGATATGTCATTTGAACCAGGTTGGAAAGAAGCTTGGAGACATTCTATACCCCGTTTATACATCACTACATGAGGACAGCGAGTGAGCTTGAGCACAGACGTCACATCGTCTAAGGACGACCTGCGAGCTCATTTCCGAAACTTATCGCTGGGCTCTCAAGTGGCACGTCGACAAGGTGCGCGTGTATCAACCTGGAGTTTAAATCCAGGTTGATGCCCCAGCCATCCGCTGGTAATTGGCCACGGAAGGTAATTCGCCAAGCTCTCACAGGAGTCCCTGTCACAAACACCACACGAAAGGTCTATAACAAGTCCATGACACAAAATTGGGCAAATTCCTAGGGGTGTGGACGCGTCGTACAAATTCTCTAGGTTGCTGGGAGGGACTTGTGCATGTAGGCTTGTACGCCGGTGATAACTGCTCACAGCTCACTATACGGCGTGGCCTCTGAACCGAGAATATTTGGGGGCGTGGTATGTAAATGACGTTGGTTTTCAGCCGCCACATTTACGCTGTGTTTGATGAAATACGAAGAGCTTCATGAATCACACGTGAACCATATCGTATGAAGATTTCTTTTACGTTAGATTGATAAACGAGGGCCACTGTGTTTGTGTATTTCATAAACAAGCACCGTTTTTTTTTAGTTAAGAGGAGTGCCACTGACATGCCTGTGAAGCAGCAGGCCGTGGAAGTGGAGATGAAAAGAGGAAAAATAAACAGGTCTTTTTAATCTCAGCTGCAGAGTGTTATCAATAAGGCGCTGCTGGCATCTCATAAACTCTTCTGTTCTGCACCATTAAGTTAATGGATTTACTCCCGAGCTGTTTATCGTCAAGATTTTTACAGGTTTAACTGATTTTCGCTCGGAATTCTCTTCAATTTTACATCAAGGAGATGTGGATGTACACACCGAGGATATGCAATACATGAAGGAGAAGAAAGAGATTTAAAGCTGTTAAAGAACGGTGGTGCAGTGTTTCGCACGTCCGCCTCACAGCAAGGTCCCGGGTTCGATTCCCGGGCTCGGGGCGTTTCTGTGTGGAGTTTGCATGTTCTCCCCGTGCTTGCATGGGTTTCCTCCGGGTACTTCGGTTTCCTCACACAGTTCCTCACACATGCACAGTAGGCTAACTGGCTGTTCCAAATTGCCCCGATGGCCTGGTGAGATGTTCCAAATTGCCCCGATGGCCTGGTGAGATGTTCAGGGTGTACCTTGCCTTTACCCAGAGTTGGCTGAGATAAGCGCCAGCCTCGCCGCGACCCTAATTAGGATTAAGCGCCTTAGAAAATAAATGAATGAATGAATTACTCGTCCATGTGAGTTAATTTTCTGAGATTTGATGCTATAGAAATCGCCACATCACAAATAAAAATGCTACTGAAATATACACAGCGCGCTTCATTGATCATTCATTCATTTTCTGAAGTGCTTAATCCTAATTAGGGTCACTTGGAGGCTGGCGCCCACGTCAGCCGACTCTGGGCGAGGGCAGAGTACCAGGCTATCGCAGGGCAAAAACACACTGATGGCAACCCAGTAGCCTCCTCTTTACGAACGACGGCGATGGTTTTTTTACATTCCTCTCACCACAGACAGGCCGGCTTTTGATAACCCAATTAGCTGCACTGTGTGGAACAGCAGTGACAACCCGGTGATAGTGGGGCTTGAACCCCCAATCTTTGGATCAGATTACTTAATCCTATCATTGCAGGAAGGGCAGAGCCTATCTCAACACCCTAAACAGCTCACCAGTCCTTCACAGGGCCAAAACACACACAATCGTCCACACTCACACCTGTGGGCAATTTGCAACAGCAAATTAGCTCAATGTGCGTATCTTTGAGCCATGGGAGGAAACTAGAGTAGCCTGAGAAAACCCTCACAAGCATCGGGAAAACATTACAGCATGTTTCCTACAGCAGTTTTTCAGAACACACATGCACATTTGCCCCCGCTGGTATTTAAATGCTGAGGCCCAGTGACGTTAGCAAAGAGATGCTGCAGTTGGCGAAGGGGTGAATAAATGAAAATGTTTGATCAAAGTGATGATTTGTTGACCTGTTTCTCATTCCTGTACTCGTTTTTCTTTTCTCAGCTCTTTCCAAACTAAGTCCAATTGAACGAGATGTTCCTTTTGAGCAACACCATGACTAACAGGAAACATCGTCAAAGTGTGCGTTTCAAAAAATGTTGCAAACCAACACGTTGACAAGAATCCAAATGAAATGCAGTAGATACATCTGTTCAGTAACGTGATCTGTATACATCATGTTAAAGTGTAACACAAGTGTCTCCTCCTCCTCCTCCTCCTCCTCCTCCTCTTCGTCCTCTTTCTCCTTATGAAAGTGCATTGTACAACATTTATCTTTTCGAAATAATTCTTCTCCAGTCAAAACTTTACAATGAGGACGGTTGGGTTCGAAATATATGAGCACATCAGGGGAAAAAGTTCATCTCAGAAATTCCATCCCCGATCCCATTTTGGCCGTAGATTCTGTCTAGTGTCGAGCGCATGTGCGTTTTATAATTCACGGGGCATTTAATAGATATGTGTCTTTGAACGCAAGACAAATTCTGTGCTCCTCACACGAAGTTCGGGTTTTGGCTCACTAGCGCGTCACCACAAGCTTTATTTTCCTAACCGAGGCTGCAATTCAAACCAAACTGAGAATTATTACCACCATATAACTCATTACTGTACAAGCAAAGAAATAAGGCTGTAATGTAACGCTGCTTTACAGTATCACCAACATACATTCACATCCACTCCATCATTTAAATATTTGCTAATGTATTTAGATGTCCATCCTTTATCTGTACTGCTTATCCACCAGGGCTTCTGGTGCCGGAGCCAATCCCAGCTGATTTCTGCAAGAGGCGGGGTTACACCCTGAATAGGTCATCAAGCTAACAGCGCTATAAAAAAATCTACTCACGATTTTATTTAGAGTAGCCAACTGATGGAATGTACATAATTCGGATTGTCGGAGGAAACCGAAGAGCCCAGAGGAAGCCCATGCAAGCACACAGTGAGCACACAAACTCCACCCAGGAAAACCCTCGTCAGCTACAAAAGTCGGACCCAGAACATTCCCGCTGTGGTGCAACAGTGCTAACTAACCACTGAGCCACCGTGCCACCGGCAAAGTTCGTGCAACAATCAGCAGGAGGTTCTCACAGGCAGTTTTATTCCTTTTGTTGCACCGAAATGGAGTCGAACCAAAGACTGTAACCATCCCGGTCAGTTGTACTGTTGGAATGATGAAACAGAATGAAGATTGAAGCACAACAAATCCACCGCACAAGAGCAGACTCCTGGAGAAAGAGGGTAAGACGGGAATGAGCAGTCGTTCCAAAAGAGTTCCGGATAAAATGATAGCAGCAGGAGCAAGATTAGCACAGACAGCATCGTCATCATCGTCATCATCGTCATCATATCCATTTCTCATTCATTCATTCATTTATTTTCTACACCCCTTAATCCTAATTAGGGTCATGGGGAGGCTGGCGCCCATCACAGCCCACTCTAGGCGAGGGAGGGTTCACCCTGAACAGCTCACCAGGCCATTGCAGGGCGAATGCACTTTTTTGATTTTTGATTATGATATACTGTATTAATTCTTCAAGGGAAATTATTGCCTCTGCATTCAACCCATCAAAGTGAACACACACACACACACACACACACACACACACACACACACACACACACACACACACACACACACACAC
>JAOUQZ010000001.1:12808124-12836806 GCA_028564935.1 Neosilurus hyrtlii
CACACACACACACACACACACACACACACACACACACACACACACACACACACACTCGGAGCAGTGGGCTGCCACACCCCACCGCCACACATTTTTCCTGCTGGTTCAGGAATCGGACCAGCGACCTTGAGGTCCCAAAGCTGCTTCTCTAACCATTTCTTCTCCCCTTGTTTGCGTGGGTTTCCTCTGGGTACTCCGGTTTCCTCTTACAGTCCAAAAACATGCACAGTAGACTCACTGGCTGTTCCAAATCACCCGTAGGTGTGAGAGTAATTGTGAACGGTTGTGTTTGTTTTGGCCTGGCATGCTGTTCAAGGTGTACCCCACCTTCGCCCAGTGTTGATTGAGATGGGTGCCAGCCTCCCCGCGACCCTAATTAGTATTAAGCAGCTTAGAAAATAAACGAATGAATGAATGAAGGAATGAATGAATCTGGAGAAAAGACAACCATCCCAAACATAAAGCCTCCAAAGCCCAAGAGGGCCTTGCACAGCCGAGCCAGTTTTCCTGACTTGAATGATACCGAAGGTCTATAGAAGGTTTTGAGTCCATCACTGAGACCCTGGTAACCTTCCAGAGTGGAAGATGATTTAGAAGGAGGAAGGGGTTAAACCACCTTTAACTATAATGCTGCAGCAATGCTCATTACTTCTTGTCATAGACGTCATGAAAATTAAATATATCGCCCATGCATGCTTTAGTCACAAGTCCCAGACTCACGCTATGAGTTTATCAGAGCAGTGAACAGTGAATAGGAAAAAAAATGTACAAAAACCTCGGGAAAGTCCAGGAGCTGTGAGGAGAGATTTATTTTCACCTTTTTTGTTACTTGAGTCTTTTTCTCACCCATGTCAGTCCTGCCACCAGCATGGCAGAAAGCGGAGCAGAACGTGCCGCTCTAGCAAACATGAAGCACAAAGATAATTTATCTGAAAGAGTGTAAATCACTTACTAACCACCAGCATTACATACCATACGGCTCTGAGCTGACGGCCAACACCTGCTTCCATACGCCCATGACACCTCAGGTTCAGGCACATCGTCAGCCTGATGACTGAATGCCAAAAAAAAAACTATTTGCAGCACAGGAATGATTAACATTTTATAACAGAGATATGATATGAGACAGTAGTGATATTCACATGGGTTTATATTGCAAAATTACACAAAAACGTATGTGCGTTTGATTGCTGCTGACGGCCCGGGTCTCTGGCTGCCCTGGTCTGCCTCTGGCCTCTGTGGAGGTGTGGTCGCATTTACACGGTCTTGCTCACCACTTGTCGCCAATCACTCACTTGTTCTACAAGTTTTGCGTGCTGGCACGGTCACTATGTTGTCTTTTTTTTGTTTGTTTGTGGTTTTTTTCAATAATTTAATTATTTATTTATTTTTATAATTATTTATTCATTTAATTTTTGTGTGTGTATAAGTACATGTCTGTGTATATATTGGAGTATGTGTATATGTACGTCTGTATGTTTGCATATATATGTGTATGTTGTCCCGGCCGCAGCACTCTTGACCAGCTCTACACACTCTACGGGATCCTGGAGGGGGCACGGGAGTTTGCCCAACCAGTCCACATGTGCTTTGTGGACTTGGAGAAGGCTTTCGACCGTGCGTGTTGGCCCTGCGATGGCCTGGTGAGCTGTTCAGGGTGTACCCCGCCCTCGCCCAGAGTCGGCTGACATGGGCGCCAATCTCCCCTGCGATTAAGCAGTGTAAAAAAATGAATGAATGAACGAATGAATTAATGAATGTTGGATTGCTGAACTTGGTAGAGGTTTGCACTCCGTTTTATTTTCATTTGTCCAATACATTCATGTAATTGTTCCCCAGTTATCCATTATTAGTCATTTAGCAAAGGATTTCAGATGATCTGTTTATTTTCATGTGATTTAAATTTTTTTTTCTTGACTTGCATCTTTATCCGAACGCTCAGCTCTTTGCCAGGCGGAGACACGAGTCTCACCTCGGAGTCACACAGTGAGACGACTGTTAACTGTAATCTGGAGATGGCGAATGGAGATCTTTTCATCGTGTCAACAAACCTGAGCGTAATGGCTTCTTTAGCGCGACTCTGTGTCCATTCAGGGTCATGTGACAAGAGGCAGGAAATAGCGTGCGCCACAGTTTGCAGAACGCTTTGGGGCTTTGTGCCCATGTCCACGCGGTACTATTTAGGTGCCGTACGGACGTCAGTGAGACAGATGCCAGTCTCTCCACAGTGTGCTTATTCATGCATTTAAATTACACCTGTATCCCCAGTGGCCTGTGGAGCTGCGCACTTTATTTACACAGCTGTTCCATACTGGAGCGCAGCAGGGTTAAATAGTGCCCTCAATTGTCTGACCTGACCGCTGAACTCATGACCCTTTGTCTCACTACATGCAACAATCCCTTACAGAAAAGTCACATGAGCTTGGACACTTACACATGTGGGTTTTAGACACGTCACATGTGAGGACTCATTAGATTTTCATATCTAAGGTACATATTTTTATTTTCGCATCTTTTCATACTTTTCATACTTAATTTTCATTTATCATTTATTTATTTTTACACATAAATTTTCCCCCTTTTTGCCTATTATACTAATTTTACTCTATGATTTGTTTGTTCTGAATAATTTAACAATTTAACAATAACAATAATTTATTTTTTCATTTATTGGTACTTATAAAATATTTCCAACATGATTTGTTTATTTTTGCTCATAAATCACTTATTTTCAAATGTGATAAGCTTATTTCATATTCATCATTTATGTCCATCTGTTATATGTTTATATTATAATTAAAAAAAACATGAATTATTAATTTTCACCTGTGAAACTTTACATTCATTCGTTCATTTTCTGAAGCGTTTCATCCTAATTAGGGTCGCGGGGAGGCTGGCGTCCATCTCAGCCAACTCTGGGCGAGGGCGGAGTACACCCTGAACAGCTCGCCAGACAATCGCAGGGTCGAAACACGCTGACGGCAATGCAGCCTACTCTTTTTTTGAAAGTCTATTTTTTTTTTATTATAATCATTATTATTATTATTATTCTTATTATTATTATTATTATTGTTGTTGTTGTTGTTGTTGTTGTTATCATTATCATTATTATTATTATTAATGTTGTTGTTAGTATTGCTATTATTATTATTATTATTGTTATTATTTTACTATTATTATTATTATTATTATTATTATTATACGTGAACTGTTTGATTCCAAACTGTGATACTTTTCATATAATTCATTGTTTTGACACATGAATTATTTATTTTCAGCTGTAATATTTTTAATATGTATATTTAATGTGTTTTTTTGACAAAAATTATATATTTTTATAATACTAATTATATTATTTTTATCTATAAGGGTTTTTTTCGATATAATTTAATTTTATGTAATTTCACGCACGATCCATTAACTTTCTGATGTGATTCATTCATTTGATTTGACACATGCACTGTTTATTTTCATCTGCAATTGTTCTTGTTTTTAAATGATTTACTTCATTTGACCAGGACTTGACATAATGAAATGCATTCTGCCTTTACATTTGATCACACATCACTCCCAGAATAACACGTGAAACGTATGTGATTTATTTATTTACTTTATTCAGTCTCCTATAATGTCTCAGCTTTCATGGTATGGGCGCATTAGAAATGATGTATTGATGTGTTCGCTTTCTTTACATTTGATTGGTTAATAAAAAAAAATAATAATGTTATTGCTTACATTCTCTCAGTTAGGTGAAAATTCATTAGGCTAATTATGGTTTTAGCAAGCCTTCCAACATATATAACACACACTAGGCCAGTATTTAAATGTGGACTGACAGCCAACTCGCTCAGCCAGCGTGTATCATGTTAACGCTGATATAAGGCTTTGGGGTTGATCTTGGGGTACGGACCTCGGGCTATATGACTTGCCTCGGTGCCAGCTTTCAAGACTGTTCGAATTGTTTGTCACATTCTTGGTGTCAGTCGGAGCAACAGCCAAACGTAACCTGACACATAATTCCACGTGTAGGCAAGCTGACAAACCGCAGAGCAGCCCCAGACAGAAAATTAGGAGGGTGAAGGAGCCAAATTACACTGGGGGAGAAAAGAAAAAAGGTTTTTTTTCCCTGTAGCTTGTGCACACTTCTCTCGGACAAAACGTCCAGGCGAAGAAGTGCATTATCAGTTCTATTTAAGGTGAACCAGCGTCTGCTCGTAAATATCGCATGTTGGTCTGGACACTTGCACCCCTAAGTGCCATCCAACCGTAGCCAAAACAAACATGGGTAATGAGTAGCAGCGCCTGGTTAAGAGGCCGGACCTGAAGCCTGCGTCTGGCCAGCGTGCACACACTGAAGGGCTGTCATAAGGCGGGTTAAAAGACTGACTGTTCCACACACACATACACACCACCCCCGTCCGCAGACCCAACTCATTCCCCACATCACCTCACACGACACGGCGAAGATTTCGGGAGGTGGGGGGAGGGCGCATCATGTTCAACAAGCAGATCTTGTATTTGGACATCGACCCTGGGGAGCAAAGGCGTGGAAATAACAAGTGGAGATTTATTGCCTGAGGGGTTTGTTTACGTTGAAATAGGGAGACGAGTACATCGAGCCAAAGCACCATTTGCATAATGCATATAAAATGAGATCCATCTTTGCCACACGCATGCCTGCGAACCCTCGTGGGTTTTTATTAAGGAAGGAGCCAGGCTCCAAGAGCGTAGCGTAGACAACAGAATACTCTGCTAATACAAGCAGCTCGGAAAAACTGAGGACTGAACATATGAGCTGCAAGTTTCAGCGTCTCTGTTATCAGTGCAGTCATGTGACGTCAAGGTACATAGACTACATCATAAAGTATCGAGCTACAAGCCAATCATGTGGCTGCTGTGCAGTACACAGTTATAGATGACAATACAGGTCAAGCTTCTGTTATTGATCACATCTAACATTTGAATGAAGGTGGCATGCAATGTTGGCGTAGCGCTTAGCAGGTCCGTCTCATAGCGAGAAGGTCCTGGGTTTGAGCCCTGGGCTCGGCGAGGGCGTTTCTGTGTGAGCTTTACATGTTTTCCCAGTGCTTGTGTTTTACAGTGCTTGTACAGTGGGCCAAAAAAGTATTTAGTCAGCCACCAATTGTGCAAGTTCCCCCACTTAAAAGATGAGAGAGGTCTCCAGTTTTCATCACAGGTTCACTTCAACTATGAGAGACAAAATGAGAAAAATAAATCCAGAAAATCACAATGTCTGATTTTTAAAGAATTTATTTGCAAATTATGGTGGAAAATAAGTATTTGGTCAATAACAAAAGTTCATCTCAATATTTTGTTATATATATCCTTTGTTGGTAATGACGGTGGTCAAACGTTTTCTGTAAGTCTTCACAAGGTTTTCACACACTGTTGCTGGTGTTTTGGCCCATTCCTCCATGCAGATCTCCTCTAGAGCAGTTTTGGGGCTGTTGCTGGGCAACACAGACTTTTTTTTGTGTTTGGGATCATTGTCATGCTGAAAGACCCAACCACGTTTCGTCTTCAATGCCCTTGCTGATGGAAGGAGGTTTTCACTCAAAATCCTACGAAACATGGCCCCATTCATTCTTTCCTTCACATGGATCCGTCGTCCTGGTCGCTTTGCAGAAAAACAGCCCCAAAGCATGATGTTTCCACCTCCATGCTTCACAGTAGGTGTGGTTGGTGTTCTTTGGATGCAACTCAGCATTCTTTCTCCTCCAAACACGACATGTTGAGTTTTTGCCAAAAAGTTCTATTTTGGCTTCATCTGACATTCTCCCAGTCCTCTTCTGTACCATCCAAATGCTCTCTAGCAAACTTCAGACAGGCCTGGACATGTACTGGCTTAAGCAGGGGGGCACGTCTGGCACAGCAGATTTGAGTCCCTGGTGGCGTAGTGTGTTACTGATGGTAGCCTTTGGTACTTTGGTCCCAGCTCTCTGCAGGACATTCACTAGGTCCCCCTGTGTGGTTCTGGGAGTTTTGCTCAGCGTTCTCGTGATCATTTTGACCCCACGGGGTGAGATCTTGCGTCGATCCCCAGATCGAGGGAGATTATCAGTGGTCTTGTATGTCTTCCATTTTCTAATAATTGCTCCCAGAGTTGATTTCTTCACACCAAGCTGCTCACCTATTGCAGATTCAGTCTCCCCAGCCTGGTGCAGGTCTACAGTTTTGTTTCTGGTGTCCTTTGACAGCTCTTTGGTTTTGGTCATAGTGGAGTTTGGAGTCTGACTGTTTGAGGTTGTGGACAGGTGTCTTTTATACTGATAACGAGTATAAACAGGTGCCATTAATACAGGTAACGAGTGGAGGACGGATGGAGTCTCTTAAAGAAGAAGTTACAGGTCTGTGAGAGACAGAAATCTTGCTTGTTTGTAGGTGAACAAATATTTATTTTACAGAGAAATTTACCAGTTAATTCATTAAAAATCCTACAATGTGATTTCCTGGATTCTTTCCCTCCATTCTGTCTCTGATAGTTGAAGTGAACTTGCACAATTGGTGGCTGACTAAATACTTTTTTACCCCACTGTATGTTCCCAGTGCTTGTGTTTTGCCAGTGCTTGTGAATGCATATTAGGCCCATTGGCTGTTCCATATTTTTCCTAGGTGTGTGTGTGTGTGTGTGTGTGTGTGTGTGTGTGTATTTGTTCACTCTGAAATGGACTGGCGAGCTCTTCAAGGTGTAACCCACCTTTGCCCAGAGTTGGTTCCAGCTTCCTCACAACCCAATGGGATTAAGCAATTCAGTGAATGAATGAAAATGTGATCTCAGTGACTTGGCGAGACTTTTTTTTTTTTCAATTTGTACAATTTTTCCAATTTCAGACACTGATGATTTCCTCCCATTTTTACACACAGCAGTCTCTAAACCGACTTAAAACAGAAAGGCGTGTAAAAAACAAAAAACATGGAAATAAACTGCTGATGAGAGACGTCAGAGAAAAATGGGTTTGAAATGGAGGACATGGTCTGTCACCTCACAGCAAGACGACTCTCTTGCTTGCTTGGGTTTCATTTGGGTTATCCAGTTTCCTCCTTCAGTCCAAAGATATGCCTATTCGGTCATTTAGCTGCACTGAATTGTCCATAGGTGTTAATGTGAGTGTCTGTGTTAGTCCCATGATAGACCGGCAACTTGTTAAGGGTGTAACTCCACCTCTCACCTGATGTCCGCTGGGATTGGCTGCAGCTTTTCATATGACCTTGCTGTATGGATGGATGGTTCCAAATAAGCAGGAAGGCTATGGTGACTTCAGTACTCGCTCTTTATATCCATGGTGAGCATGAAAGCATCTCAGAGTACAAAATACGTTGAACTTGATGTTACATCGGACTACTTTAACAACCAGTCTGAAGCTACGGGTAGAACCGAGTCACCGAAACCTTTACCTGATCTCCAACTGTACCATTACAGAGAGACTACCAGTGTTTATGTACTCGTATGATGAAGCGAAGTACTACAGTAAATTTCAGCCTGAATTATGACATGAAAAAAAAATTTTCCTGCTGAGAAATAAAATTAACAGCATAAAACAAAAATCACAACTAATTACAAAACATAAAACATGTAGCTGGAATGCGGCCCGAGACCAAGGATGGCTTCAAACCCAGGCTACAGAATAATATAGTGTGTAATACTGCTAAGAAAAGTTCCATATCTGTCTAAATCTGTCCAAGTTTAGATCTCTGACTCATCGCTGATGTAAAACACAACCTCATCATCAGAAATTACCATCTAACAGCTTTACGATGTTTCTATGATGTTTCTTCCTGCCAGAGTGGCGTGAGAAGAAAATCAAAACCGAAGAGAGAAGAATAACGCCGTCGTGAGTCGAAGGATGTGTCAGGTAAAGCAGGATATGAGAGGAGATGAGAGGAGAGGAGAGGAGAGGAGCGGAGATGAGTTGAGGTGAGGTGAGAGGAGAGGAGATGAGAAGAAAGAAGATGAGGTGAGATGAGAGGAGATGAGTTAAGATGAGGTGAGATGAGTGGAGATGAGATGAGATAAGAGGGGCTGAGATGAGATAAGATGAGATACGATTAGAGGAGGTGAGAGGAGATGAGATGAGGTAAGATGAGAGGAGATGAGAGGAGAAGAGGTGAGATGGGAAGATGAGGTAAGATGAGATGACATGAAGTGAGGTGAGGTGAGGTGAGGTGAGGTGAGGTAAGGTGAGATGAGATGAGGTGAGGTGACGTGAGATGAGATGAGATGAGGTGAGAGGGGCTGAGATAAGATAAGATGAGATTCGATAAGAGGAGGTGAGATGAGAGGAGATGAGATGAGGTGAGATGAGGTAAGATAAAAGGAGATGAGGGGAGAGGAGGTGAGATGGGAAGATGAGAGGAGGTGAGATAAGATGAGAGTAGAGGAGGTGAGATGAGGTGAGATGAGATGAGGTGAGATGAGGTGAGGTGAGGAGAGGTCAGGTGAGATGAGATGACGTGAGATGAGATGACGAGGTGAGATGAGGTGAGGTGAGATGAGAGAGGCAGGGAAGGCTTTCCTTCTTCATTTTGTGGTTTCTGGTGCTTGTGACATGTGATTATTACTCCCAGTGTGCCCAATAATGAAAAGAAAAAGCACTCCTCCTTTATGGTTAACCAAAAAAACCAATGAGGTCATTTCCACCCCATGCCTCAGCTGCTTCCTCTCTCTCTCTCTCTCTCTCTCTCTCTCTTTCTCTCTCTTGATTGCTCTCTCTCTCACTCTCTGTCTCTCTTCCTTTCTCTCTGCCTCCCTCTCTCTTGCTCTCTCTCGCTCTGTCTCTCTCTCTCTTTGTGTGTTTCTTTCTGTCTGTCTGTCTCCCTCTCTCTCCCTCTGTCTCCATCTCTCTTTCTCTCTCCCTGTCTTCTCTCTCTCTCTTTCTTGCTCTCTCTGTCTCTCTCTCTCTTTTTCTCTCCTTTCTTTCTCTGTCTTCCTCTCTTGCTCTCCCTCCCTCCCCCGCCCTCTCTCTCTCTTTTCCTCCCTCACTCGCGCTCTCTGTCTTTCTCCCTGTCTCTGTCTCTCTCTGTGTGTCTCTCTCTCTCAGTCCCTCTCCCCGTCTCTCTCTCCCTGTCTCTGTGTCTCTCTGTTTGTTTCTCTCAATCTCTGTCTCTCTCTCTTTCTCTATCTTTTTGTCTCTGTCTCTCTCTCTGTTTGTCTCTATCTTTCTTTCTCTCTCTCTCTCTCACTCTCTCTCTTTCTGTCTCTCTGTGTGTCTATCTGTTTTTATCTCCCTGTTTCTGTCTCTCTCTGTTCACCCCTTCTCTCTCTCTCTTTCTTTGTCCTTCTGTCTCTATCTCTCTCTCTCTCTCTCTCTGTCTCTCTGTCTCTATCTCCCTGTCTCTGTCTCTCCCTGTTTGTCTCCCCCCCCTCTCTCTTCCTCTCTTGGTCCCTCTCTCTCTCTCTCTCTCCCCGTTGCTGTCTCTCTCTGTCTCTCTCTCTCTCTCTCTCTCTCTGTTTCTCTCTCTCTCTCTGTTTGTCTCTCTCTTCCTCTCACTCTTCCTCTCTCTCTTTCTGTCTCTCTCTATCTCTCTGTGTATCTCTGTCTCTGTCTGTCTCTGCTGTGCCACTTTTTGGACAAATAGGAAAAGATCCCTCTGGGCATGCTCAGTACAGGTGTGAAAAAGAAGTCTCAGTTAGCCATTTATTTTGGGCGCTGTTGGTTCGGTGGGTTATTTTTAGCCATGAACAGTTCGATGTTGTGCTGTATTTCCTTGGCAGTGAAGGGACACCCGCGAGCCAGCTCTGGACGCCAGCGTGGCTGAGCTTTATGACAATTTCAAGCATCTATTGAATCTCTTACTTTTAGGCGCGAGTCTAAATTTTCGGTGCTTTTAACAGCATCTTCTTTCGGAAATCCTCTTTCATTTTCCATACGGTACAAGAATGAAGGAAACCCTACGCGTTTCTTTCACTGTTTACAGAATTTAGATATTTCTTCTGGGTTTTTGTGCAGGAGTGAGTTGCTGGATAAGGCGAACAGGCCCATCATCACATTTAACAGCTGGGAACAGGTAATGAACGCTGAAGGCTTCCTTTGGATCTCTCCAAACATAATCATGTCCAGATGGAGAGAAGTGTAGAAGACAACTCATCTCAGCGAGTTTCTTCCAATCTTATGTCAAGGTTTTAGCAGGTTACGTGTTTTTGCATGCTGGAGATCTCTGTCCTTGACCAGAAGCTCGGATTTTGTACAGATTTTATTAATAATGTAAAGTGACCTGATTTTCTACAATATGTCAGCGGATTTGTACTTATCTTTCAACAGATAGGTATAAACATCATCATTAGCGTTCACATAGACACCAACATCCATTCTTTTTGATGCTGCTGATTAATTTTCTAGAACAGCAGCTGTGACAGGAGTGCAGCTGAATACTGTGTCTAGTGTAATGGGATTAGACCTCGGCGATGGTCTCATCAGCAGGGCCGAACTCACTCTGTGACATCATCACCTACCGATTGACCTACTCACTCTGTGATGCTTCCACCCTGGGAGATCCCACCTGCAGAGATTTAGGCACTGCTACTAGTATAGTATTATTCCTTCTTTCACCACAGCGGATCATCCTTCTCCATCTCGCTCTGCCCTCTGCACCCCTCTCCGTCACGCCAATCACCTGCATGTCCTCCCTCATCACATCCATAAACCTCCTCTTGGGTCTTCCTCTTCTCCTCCTACCAGGCAGTTCCATTTCTCTTCTCGTCCACACCATGGTAATCCACCTCCAATGTTTTTGGCCTTACTCCCTTTCCACCTGGTTTCTTGTACAAACAACAGATCAGCCAGCTCCCTCCCTTTACCAGTCAACCCACCAACATTTAAAGTCCATACGCTGACCTGAACATTCTTAACCTTTCTCCTCTCTCTCCATCTCTCTCTCGGGATGCATCTTCCTCCTCTTCTCCTTATCCTTCGCCCAGTAGTAGTCACTGGTCTACTTGTACCTTGCTTGAAAACAGTACCAGTGGCAGTTGTTGTTAGCCCGGGCCTCGACCAATCCGGTTTGAAAATTCTGTTTTTGAATTCACATGCTTGATGTGGGGGTGATGATGGTGTAGTGATTAGCACGACCGCCTCACAGCAAAAAGGTCCTGGGTTCGAGTCCCAGGCTTGGCGAGGCCGTTTCTGTCTGAAGCTTGCATGTTCTCCCTGTTCTTGCGTGGGTTTCCTCTGGGTACTCTGATTTCCTCCCACAGTCTCATCCAAATTGCCCATATGTGTGAGGATGAGAGTGAATGGTTGTGTGTGTTTGCACTGTGATGGATTGGTGAGTGATTCAGGGTGTACCTTGCAGGGAATACTCAGCGTTGGCCGAGATAGGCTCCAGCCTCCCCACGACCCCAGTAGGATTGAGCAGTTTGACAAAAAATTGTCTCCATTGCTTATTTTAATGGACTATTAGGGGCTTGTTTACTGCCAAAAGCAATAAACATATATTTCTTTTAAATGAATGTATTTTCTGATATGATAAACCTTTCTGTTAATATTTAGGGAAGGAGTCTCCAGTTTCAGTGCTTTGTAACACTCAGAGGTAAAGCTGTAACTTAAATTTTCTTTGCGGTTTATGGAAAACGTGACAAGATGCATGAAAAATAAAGAGATGTTGGTGGAGGTACGAACATTTATTATGTAGCTGCTATAGTGTAAGTGAGAACAGGAACTTGCCTTGTGGATGTTCCACCATATGCTGTACTAGGCAAAACAAAACTCTCCCGTTTGAAAGATTTACGGGATGGCTAAGGTTTAACCTTTCAAGGTCACTCAAGGTCAAAAGTAACTGTCTTATTTGAAAGTTTCCTACGGGTGTTCCATCGTCTATCAGCACTCGTTTTACAGTTATACGTGCTCTGTCTCCAGAGCTTTGTGACCTTGCTCTGACCTTGACCTTTGACCTAGACATTCCAAAATCAAATAATCTCTGGGACTCAGGTAGGATAGTGGCCCTACTATCCATCCTTCCATCCATTATCTGTAGAGTTTATCCATCAGGGTCGATAGAGAAGCTGGAGGCAATTCCAGCTGGTGTCTGGCGAGAGGCGGGGTTACACTCCTGAACAGCTCACCCAGTTACATCTTGGTTATAAGTGTTACTAAGACGAATAAGTCATTCTCGTAGCTTGTGCGTACTTTTCAACACCTGCTCTGAGGTTTGTTTTTGTTTCCGATATGGTATTTAAGCGCTGCGTCACTTTGCGTAATCATTCATCCCATTTCCACATTCATGGCTGCCACATAAATTATTCGGCATCCACCACTTTTTATGGTCAGTTCAGTTATATTTCAGTCATCAAGCTATGGAGAACAAACACATACACACACACACACTAAGATGAAATGTGCCAGTATAACATGATGTGCAGGAGAAGCTGCCACCGTGATTGCAGTGAATTGCAGTTGTACTCAGTGAGCTGTGTTGGTAGGAAGCAGAAGCAGTCAGAGAAGGAGCTCGAGCAGGCAGAGCTCGTGTTATGCGTCTGACAACAATCTGGCACGGTAAGCTTATGGCACCTCGCAGACCCACCGCATTGAGTTTGTTCAGGCTGCGTTTCCTCAGGGGCCGCTCCTAACGCCGTGGCAGTGGCTCATGGGAAACGCCCACGCCAGCACCGTTTTTTCTTCTGGAGCTAAAAGCCATCTTAAGACGCCGCGCCGGGTGGAAAAATCTACCCGTGTGGGGGTCTGTTGTATTTAGGATCAGTTGTTCTTCGCTGGATATTACCACGGCGCAAGTGCTCTCCTGAGCTGGAAAAGGAATCCAAGAAAACATGCTGGAATGTGTGTGATAAATTTCACGTGGCATGTTGGGATAACGTTTAGACTCCATGAGCTTGAAAGTTCAACATCGTTGCACATATGCTCCGTTTCTTTCCCATTTCTTTTTTTCCCCCTCTCTTCTATTTGACTTTGTTACTCAGCCGGGTATCATTTTAACCAATATTTACGCAGATGAGGATTACTCAGGAGAAATTAGCCAAGCTTCTTCTTGGTGGTCCATATGCGTCAGACAATCTGACACCAAATTAATCGCTGTAATTAGACTATTGCTCCCTTCTGGATGATACACGATGAACGCTCTCGGTATCGGATATCAAAGGATAACAGAAAAACACGGCCGATGACAGATTTTGTACACACATCAACATTTCATCTCACAAATTAGGCCTTTGGTTTAATGAAAACACTGAGATATTTTATAGGGTGTCAGAAGAGTCTCACGGCACAGAGTGGGGGGTAATGGTTAAGCAGGCGTGCAGAGGAGAACGCTGATTGGTCGAGCGGAATTTAAAACATGACAGAGGGGTTATCACGACTCTAATGCCTTTATAATGCCTCAATGAATCAGACGGCAGAATCACACACTTCGTTTGCTTCTTTAATTCAATTAACTTCACATTTAACAATTCATTTTAATGAACGTCAAGACCCGAGGTTTCCCAGCAGAACATGTTCCAAAACACCACACTGGTACTGGGTGCCTCCCAAAACCCTTATTTGTCTTTTCCTCGCTCCTCAATCCTCGCTTGAACAGGAAGCTCTTCTGCTCCGCCATTTTTGCCGGCTGTCCTAATTTTCTAACTTGTGCGTCAAGGAGCGAGTAGCAAGGATACACGAGAGCAGCCTGACTGGAAACGCTGCACACCAGTGTATAGAACCCGCCCCTTACATGACATCAGCTGCATTTACGCAGCAGGTCACCGGTGCCGCAGTCACCAACAGCGGACATCGTTCTATGTGGAGCTTCGGAGGAAATGACATCTCTTTTCTCTTGAAACATATTTCCTCAATACCTCGATGTCCTCCTCACATCGGCTGCTTCTCGGAAACATTAAATTGCATCCTCGTTTCCTTCACTTGCGCCTCAGTCCCTCCCACCAAGAAAACACTGAGAGATGCGAAGAAACGATGTGAAGAGCGTAGAATAGAGGACATGAGATTTAAGAGAAATGAGACATCGTTTCCTCTGAATCGCCACACAGAACGATGTCCACCGTTGGTGTCCTGCTGCATAAAAGCATTCTACATCAAATAAGGGCCGGGTTTCTCATATACTGCATGCAGCTCTTCCGGGAAGGCTGCTCTTGTGTATCCTCGCACATCACTTCTTTATATTCAAAACACAAATAAGAGAATTAGAATGGGCAGCAATGACCAGAAAAACTTCCAGGTCAAGCAAGGATTGAGGAGTAAAAAAAACACAAATAAGGGTTTTGGGAGGTACCCATCATTCCTGGTATTTTTCCATGCTTCCTCGGCGGGAGGGACAAGGATGCAAGGATGAGACACAAGTGAAGGAAATAAGGATGCAATTTAAGGCTTGTGGGATGTCTCCACTGGACCGCCTTCTTCCCATTATGCATCTCGGTGCCTTCTCTTCCCCAGTTAAGTAATGTCTGTGCACCTGGCGCTCCACATGAGGTCCACAGTACTGGTCTATGGTATGGTCCGGTTATAATGATGCTCAATGCAGGTCGAACTGGGTTCAACATTTGAGCAGCTATACAGCTTCATTATGCAGCAAAGTGTGATGCACTGTATGTTCTGACTCCCTTCTAACATCACCACTATTACCCTTTTCAACAATTTGTGCTACAACTGGAAGCAGTGCGTCAAGCTTAGCAGTTGGGACGTCCCGGGGTGGAAGCACTCATCTCTGTGACATCAACACAGAGCATGTGGGTCAATCATAGGTGATGATGTCACAGAGTGCGTAGGTCAAGTGACACTGGTAAGACAATAGGACGCAGGGTTGGACCCCCTCCAGTGGAGCACCCCTCCCTATAAGAGGCCTGCTCTTTACATGGGATCAGATCAGACTCTCATCAGTGAGCCTTGGGCGGCCATGACATGCTTCAAGGTCGTCTTTCCTTCGACCATCTCTGGTAGGTACTTAGTACTGTGTACCAGGAAGGTCACTCACATGCTTATGCTTGCTCATTTTTCATGGTTCCAACACATCGACTTCGAGAAATGACTGCTCGCTTGCTGCTGTAACACAAACCCCGCCCCTCGATAGCTGCCATGAATTAATTCTTTTAACAGTATGATTGACTTGTGTGTGTGTGTGTGGGGGGGGGGATCTGATTTCCTGTTGTTCACTTTCTATTTTGTTTAAATTCCAGACTAATACATCCCACCCGTGACCTCTAGTGCACACGCCCACATACACCAAGTATGATTACGGACATAGTTTAGTAAATGAGTCCAGTTTGATCGTATCTGAATTTCAAATGGGTTTTTTCCTTCTTTCTTTTGAAGCAAAACAGATATTTATAACAAACCAGGACTGCATTGAAATCCGTCCTCACCTCTCACTCGAATTTTTAAGTTAACTGAATCTGATTCCTTCACTTCCATCACAGAGTCATTTCTAAACGCATCACGTCCTCAGTGCAGGGGCGACCTCATGTGGTCCAAACAGCTGCTGGAGTGAACATCAGGTGATAGTCTTATCATTTATAATATCCGAGGTCACTACATATTAGCAGCTGTGCACTCTGATTGGATAATCTACTCCTATAGGACAAACCTTTGTTTTAGTGGTGTTAGTGTGGTAAGATGGAAACATTTACAGCATTTAACAGACAATTATCTTTTTTTTTTTTTATACAAGTGAACAATTGAGGGTTAAAGGCCTCACTCAAGGGTCCAACAGTGGTGACTGTGGGGATTGAACCGCTGCCCTCCGGATCAGTCACCCATCACCTTTAACCACTAAGCCACCTCCGTCCATACCACGTTGCTATGAGTTTTTATGAGAAGTGTCAGTGTCCCTTTTTATTCTTCTCTTTCTTTCTCTAACTGTTATTTGAGTCTTTCTGATGGACAATTCTAGTGTGTCAATAAAGATGATGATATAAATTTTCAAGAATTTGAATACAATTCTGCTATGGCCTGGCAAGCTGTGCAGGGTGTACCCAGAGTCGGCTGAGATGGGCGCCAGCCTCCCCGCGACCCTAATTTGGATTAAGCGCTTCAGAAAATGAATGAATGAATAAAATTATAAAAATGCCGGATTTCTTGAAGTCCGGACGAGAGAATAAAAGTTACTCCAAGCCCTCTGATCTAAGATGACCAATAGCCTGCTCAGCTAAAGCCTAGTGAAACTACGAGATCATATCCAATCAAAGGTCACGAAATAGCTGTTAATTATACAACGCTACGTTCCCACTATCGCGACTCGTGCTACGGTTGGAATCATGGTCTTCATCGTGGAGTAGTCGTGGTGATCCTGTCAGATCTTTACCTGATCTTGAGGTCAGTCGTGTTGATTGTAGAAAAGTTGTGGACGGCTTAAAAATCTATGATCAACTTGATTAATTGTCAATCCTGATCATCGCATCAGATCATACTGGATCATAAGAGCGCGACAGATCGCACCTAATCATGCTTCCAGATTGTGGTGATCGGGATCAACCTTGGACAAGGCGAACGCCGTGCTCTGTTGAGATGCGCTGCGATCTCCAACCATCTGTCACGTACCATCGCTCACTACCTGACACGGACGACTCACGAGTTGTTACGAGTGTAGATACGATACGATAGAATAAAATAAAAACAAAAACAGAAATATAAAATAACCAAGAAATTGTTCCTTCACCCCAAAGACAAAACATTTCAAAAGGAAGTTAATTGATGACAACCCCCTCCTTCGCCTCCTCCTTCCCCTCCACCAAAAATGGGAGTAAATAAATCAAAAATCCTTCACCCTTCCCTCCCCCCAACATTTTTATTTAAAAGAATATTAAGTCGGGTTGATCCCCTATTTGATTCTAATAAAATATGAGCTCCCAATACCCCCCGAAATGTTACGATGCACTCAAATAAGTCATATGATAAACTATGTGTTTCTGAAAAAACAAGCAATTTTATTTGGCCAACTTTCTTATATTCAGGGGACATTAATCATCTAAGGTTAAAAATCAAAGAGATGGCATCCTTTATTTAGCTTTTATTACATTTTATTTTGTTCCTTTTTTTTTTTGAGGAAGGGACGGGCATTTATATATACTTGTATATACTATACAGCCAAGGAAAAAATGAAGAGACCACTTTTAAAGGGTATTTCCATTATAAAGTTCATCATCGATTCCTGATGATCCTATCGGAATGCATCTGACTGTATCTGAACGGGAGACCAGATCGCGGCAGAATGTGTCACCTCAAATTGTCCGACCGTGACGATATCGCATCCATGTGCACTAAATCATACCAGAACGTACCAACTCTCATCACCTCCACCATCAAAAAAAAAATTCCTCGATCAGTTACGAATGGCACGACAGTGGGAACCAGGCGTAACAATTTTAGAGAGATGAAGGCTTGTTACTCTGTAGGCCAAACATTACATCAAGAAAACAAGTATTTGCTTTTGGATTCGTTCCTGAATCCTTTCCTGAGAGGAATGACAAACCCGAACTCCGACAAGCTTCAGATGAGATAGAATGAGACCACTGAGATGACTCGAGATGAGACTGAGATAGATTCTTTTCAGATAGACAGATGCAGGAGGTCATGACTCAGCTCCAAATGGATTTTTTTTTTATGTGACCTTGAAACAAACATCCCAGTGTCACCAACCCTGTTACATAATTCATTACAGGAAGAGAGTCAGTGACAGAGGGTGGTGACTCTGTCTCTTCAGAGGAGTATTGATTGTGGGATGATGATAATTTTGAAGCTATTGTTTTGCTAATAGAAAAAAAACCTTAAACCTTTTGGACCGACACAAGAAACTAGTTATTTATGTTAATTAATGACATCCCAACCTTTGATCTTTCACACATTCTTTTTTTATATGGAATATAAAACTTGGACAGATCTGTCTCTGACATGATTAATATTATTTTACTATTGAGCAAATATCATATACTGTAGATTGTTGTAAATGAAGATCTCCTAAGCCATCGTTCACCTGGTTTTTAAATGACCTCAAACTGTTCTTCTCTTCTCTGATAAAGGTCTCTAGTACGATTGGTAGAAAAATATGTGCTGATTTCGCAAAATTTTCTAATCAGTGGTCTTTTTTTACATTCTTATTGCTCTCATTCCATGATACTTTTTGTGCCGTTACAATCAGAATTGTTGTTGGGGTTTTTTGTTTGTTTGTTTTTTTGTTGTTGTTTTTTTTTTTCCTTAAAACCCCCCTAGCATTTCTGTTGTTTTTTTCTTGGTTTGAATTCTGTAATTTCGTCCTCTACAAGAAATTGTATTTATGGTCCCTGTATATTTTACACGTTTATTACAGAAAGTAATGGGGAAATAAATAAATAAATAAACAAATACTGGGGGATAAAAACACACTGAATTAATTTAATGTGTAGGAATATTAAACTAAAATAGAAATAAAGTTATGGTGTGCTGTATTCTTATTTGTTAAAAACAAACATTAATTTTACTACATTTATAAAAAAAATCAAATTATGATAATTTTACAAATGGGGAGTTTTTCATAAATTAAAAGAAAATAGCAAGTTTCCACGCTGATATTTATCTTCAGTACTCCTCCAGTCCGCCTGATGGCGGTGTTTCATCTTAAAGTCTGCTTTCCATCCGCGATTAGACACCAACGAAGAAGAAAAAACCGAAGAAAACAGGAAGTTGTCGCTTCTGGTTGCTGTTGTTTTTATTTGATTGGTTAGTAACTATTAAATAAGCTGTGATTTATTGGTAACCTTATTTTATTACGATTAACTTCGCTTTACTGTATTTATATTTTGGTAGGTAAGAAAGAATTGGTTTGGAAATTAACTCGTTAACAGAATATAACTGGCTAACTCAGCGTGTAGACCTGAGGGATGTTTTGTTTTATGCTTGTCTTCAGTAACAAGAAAGCAGTCTGCTGATAAATATTAGAATAACCAGAAAGAAAATAATTAGTCTTGAGTTTCTTCATTTATAGCCTTTATAGCTATACTTCCGGTGTGTATCTGGTTCCGGTGCAATATCAACACCCGGTTTTGGACGGAAGTGGTTGCGCGTGCTTGTGTCAAAGGTCAATGGTTAGAGACGTCTGGGATACTGTTGCATTGCACCGGATGTAAAAACCCTAGTAGGGGCTTTTTGAGATATTTTTTTATTCATAATCTCCTCGTACTGATTTTGTCATAATAAATGAATTAATCCATGTGTAAGAAATTTACAAAACATTTACTTAAGATTTTATAGAGAAAATTACATTCTTGTAAATATTCTTAAAAATAGATATTTTCTTGTTGGAAAAAAAATTCTTTGTGCAATTCTATATATAAATATAATTTGTTATTTTTATGTATTTTTACATTTTTGGTGGAATTAATTTGCAAAACACCTTCAATCTACTAGGGTCACAGGAAGCTCTGCCGACTCTGGGCGCAGGTGGGATGCACCCTGAGCTGCTCGCCAGGCCCACACACACACACACACACACACACACACACACACACACACACACACACACACACACACACGGCACACACACAACCATTCACATTTACACCTAGAGGCAGTTTAGAACATCCAGTTAGCACGTGCATGTCTTTGAACTGTGGGAGGAAACCCGAGTATCCGGAGACTCTGTCTCATTGTCTCTCTATGTAATGATGATCTGCCAGTGTGTCACACAACCTACATTCTGTAGTGATGTCACATCGAGGGGCACCAGTACAGGGTGGCTCATGAATATTCATAGAATACCGTCGTCGTTCATTTCCCACTACCTACTTGGAGGCAGCCGCTCATGTCCTAATATGTCGTGTGCTGTTAGCGACTAGCCTGCACGTGGTTCGGGGGGTCAAAACTAGTTATAGAGTGTACAACACACTGTATAAAACTATAGTGTTTCACTTAAACATCTTGTTACTTTTAATACGGAATTTCACTGAATATGCCTACATGGTCAAGAATGTGGCATGAGATATCGTCGCATAACGACCTTTGTAACTAGTTTTTAACCACCCACCCCACGCTAGCCATTAACAGCTCGCGACATTAGGAGATACACAGCTGCCTCCAAGTAGGTAGTGGGAAATGAAGAATGACATTTTTCTATGAATATTCATGAGCCGCCCTGCACTGGTGCCATTCTAGCGTATATGTCTACCGTTACAGTCAGATATAACCTGCTTTATGGGTCTGATCTGATAAAGTAATACTTAATTGAATAGAAACTGTGTGTGTGTTTATGTAACTCTTGAGCTGATCTGTTTGCTTCAGCAGAATCTATAAATCCCTGGTGTTAAGATAATGGATGCTATCAGCCGGAAAGACAAACCCAAACAGAAGGAGACGTCAGTACGAGTGGACCGAGTGAAACAGAAAACTGCTCAGCAGGAGCTCAAGCAGAGACAAAGAGCAGAGGTGATGATGATATTTGAGTATAGAAATATATTTAATCTGATAGATAGGATATCTAAGAAAATCAGTCAGATATCAGATCCTGTAGATAGACAGACAGAGACAAATAGAGAAAAGGAATTTTAAAAGAAAATTTTTCTTTTCCCTTTTGGTAAGATTGATTTGATTTTATTTGTACTTCACTCACCCTCTCACTCATTTGCCACTGTGTGCAACTGTCACGGGGAGGCTGGAGCCTACCTATCTCGCCTGATCATCACATGGCCAACACACGCAACCATTCACACTCACACTTAGGGGCGATTTGGAACAGCCAATTAGCCTAATGTGCATGCCTTTGGTCTGTGGGAGGAAACCGAAGTACCTGGAAGAAACCCAAGCAACAAACAAAGCAGAGCGAATATCCACACAGCAAACTCCACACAGAAATGCCCTCGCCAAGCCCCGGGACTAGAACCCCGGACCTTCTGGCCATTTGGCGGACGTGCTAACCACTATAACACCGTGCGTGAGGGTCCTGGGTTTGAGTCCCGTGCTCAGTGAGGGTGTTTCTGTGTGGAGTTTGCATGTTCTCCCTGAGCTTGTATGGGTTTCCTCCCACAGTTCAAAGACACTTGGCTAATTGGATGTTCCAAATTGGCCCAGGTGTGAGTGTGAGCATAAATGATTTTGTGTGTGTGTGTGTGTATGAGTGTGTGGGCCCTGCGATGGTCTGGCGTGCTGTTCCCTTCCCTCTGTGTACCCCTCCTTAGCTCAGTGTCAGCGGAGATAGGATTCAGCCTCCCCGCAACCCTAGTAGGATTAAGCGGTTCATCAATTGTGTGAGTGAGATATAGAACTTGTGAACAAGTTGTTGTTAATGTCTGTCAAAATACCAACAAAATAAACACTATCTTGATTTCCTTTATTTGTTTGTTTGTTTGTTTATTGTTGATTTAATGCTTTAAATAAGCTAGTGGTTGAAGTGATGTTAGCCAACAGTATGTCCCAGACAATTTTACTTGTTCCAGTGCAGGATTTGAGTCACGTCACATAAATATTTCAAACCCGTTACCGATCCACACTTGGCGCTTGTCCCCAACACAGTCCCGTCATCCTGACGTTCAGACCCTAAACCTTTTCCTTCTCTAATCCCGTTACAGATCTACGCCCTGAACAAAGTCATGACGGAATTCGAACAGCAGCAGTTTGAGGCGTTTTGCAAGCAGATGCAGTCACAACCCGAATGAAGACGTGACGTGCTTCGACGCAAAACCGACAAATGACCTGAGACCCGACAGCATCGTGTACACGTACTCCTCATGTATAGAGTGGCTCGAGTGATTAAACAAACATGCATTGCCCACTTTATTACGAACCCGTTTATGCAGTTAATCGTGTCGCTGTTTTTTCTGAAATCCAGGGAGATCAGAGGTTTCCTTCATTCTGACGTTTGATGCGAATATTAAAGGAAACTCTGGTACTGTTTAACTCGGACTCCATGTTCCCATCTGTGTACTGTAATTTTCTATCAGTGACAAAAAATGGTGAAGTATTGAGATGGAATGCAATAACTGGCAACCGAAACACAGCTCTTCACTGTAGCCTTATGGGGCAATCATCCAGGGAGTTATGTTTTTGGTTGCCAGCTCCAGCGTTCTAATCATTTTTTGTCTCTGGTAAAGAACTGGAACATACAGAAAGATTGAGCCCAGGTTGAAGAACAGGTTGTTTTCCTTTAACTCAATTCCTGGTCCGTATCTGTAATGATTATTTAATGCCTTGTGCTGCTGCAGCATGATTGGCTGATTGGATAATTGCAGAAATAAGCAGGTTGTACAGGTGTTCCTGTTAAAGTGGTCAGTGAACGTGTTACATGATTAAGGGCGGTGCTGTCAGAGTAGCGGATGATGATGTGATCAGCAGTATTTTAAAATATAATAATGTTATGGGTCAGTCTCAAAGCCAGAAGGATCGAACGGTGACACACGGCCTGTCTGTTTAATGTAAACAGTGATAAAAGTGACATGGAGGAAATGTAAAATGTTAAATATTGGTGCTACGTTGGAACCAGTTACATGTGTTTCGGGACCGTTTGTTATTTTCAGTGTTGATTTGCTGTGTTAAAGATTTTCGTCAGTTTACAGGCGGCAGGGGGAAAGTTCTCGCTGTTCATGTTTTTCTACCTGGTGTTTTATTTGTGTGTTGCACAGTATTGACGGGGTTCAAGTTAACTAATGTTAACCCCAATGTTATTTAATAAATACATATTTCAATGGAAAAAAAAGCTGCTCTCAGTCATTATAAATTTTTTATTTTTTTATCAAGGCTGTCCATCCTGTCCTCCCACCGTCACTTGCTTGACATGTTCAGCTGGCGGATGGTCAGATGCATCTTCATCACTAACACTAACTTTGCTTTGGCTGCAGCTCTGCCAGTTCACCTCCAGAGGGCGCCTCTTAAATAAACCACTTTTGCGATGGTTTCAGTGCTCTGGCAGGACTTGAAGCTTAAAGCTGGGGTTGGTAAATTTTTAGCTGTATACACAAGCTGTTATATTGGTTAAAATGTTTTCGCACGCCAACCACAAGCAAGAGATTTAAGGAAAATTCTGAAATACTCTGTCATCTGTGGCCACGGTAATCCTGCAAACATGCCCACCAATCACTGCCTCACAGTCCTTTGAGAAATAGCCAATCAAATGCTCTCATATCTCCATGACCCTACTGTGCACGAACCTGCAATTAGAGCTTGTGCAGAAGGGGGTGTGGCTTTGGAAGTGCCTCTGAGGGCAGGGGAGGGTTTAGCTGGAGGCCTGAAGAGATGATACATTTAAAATTTGCCGGGTTTCCAGACAACCAACCCCAGCTTTAATCGTCTCGTACTTTGGAACACCCTTTATTTTAATCTTTATGTACCAGCAAGAGTCTAGATGTTTAAACAGGAATGTGGGTGTGTCCCACAAACAGAAAATCAACTCAAATCTAGAATTTCGTCTGTGTCGTTGTAAAGTAACTGAAAGAATGAAGGGGTGAAAGAGTGATAAAAATGAGAAAGATGCTTCAAAAAGAATGAAGGAAGAATAAAAGGAAAAGTGATATTTCTTGGTGAAAGGAAGCGAACAAATCAAATAAAGGAGGTTAGTGCAGTACCACTTTAAAATAAATTATGTCCTCTTTGTTTATAGGGACATATAGTGTCTGTATGTAAGATTGGATTCCATATATTAAACACACATCCACAAAAAAGTCTGATATATTTTTATTTATTCATATTTTCTTTTAGTAGCACTCAGGAACGAATGAAGTGTATACGTTCTAAACTCTTTACACTCCGAGCAGAAAGTGTTTGTGAATATTAGTGAACATATGAGTAAAGCCAGCGGTTAGTAGATAGTCATGTATTGTGCAGCGGTAATAATGTGAAGGCATTTTCTCTTAGTCTGTAGTACTCGCACACTTGTATGCTACAAGCACAGTGAGTGACTCAGGTGTGCGGCGCGATCAAAAAGATCCAGGACTGTTCTCATCACGAAGCAGGCGAGCATATCGAGGTCATGGAGCGAGCAGTAACTCTTAGAAGTCTGTATGTTATCTGACATTGCGGCGTGAATGGTGTGCGAGTGCATATTTGTGTTTTTCTCAGTGGATGCTTCAGCAAGGTGATGGCAATGAAGCAGTGAACCGGGCAAAGTGTTATGAGTGGCATTTGTCTATCAGTGTCATTCTGCCCATTTTGATGCACACCTTCTTCTTCCTCCTCCTCTTCCAAATGCAGAGCAAACCACCTAAGTATTTTCGCACCTTGTGTGAGGGTGAACCCATTAAAATCATCGAAACCAGTAAAAATATATTTGCGGCCTATTTCAAGACTGGTTTGGACAGCAGGGTCTTGGAGCTGTTCAAGGTTTGAGTCTCCAATGTGTCTCCAGGCGGATTGCAGTAGGAATGAAAGATGCCCTGTAGGCGGTTGTCCTTGTATGTGGTACCAGGTACTGAAGCGCATGCCCTCTGGAGTACACCTTTACCTCACCTGGCTCATTGCTTCGTTGCCATATGCTTGCTAAAGCATTTCAAGGGTCTCAGTCGCCAATAGCTTGAGTATGGCAGAGATACGTGACTCAGAATGCCGCATGACACTGCATATCGTCCATATACTGACCTGTCTTAGATGTGCTTTTGTGAGGATGAGCAGGTGCACATTTGCGTTTTGGCTGTGGAGACCCTTGGAATACTTTCACAAGGTGATGGCAATGAAGCAGTGAACATGGCAAAGTGTTTGAAAGCCTGTTTTTTTTTTTCCTCAGTGACATCCTGCCTCCTTTTATGCACATCTGCCACTAAAAAACAGCTCACTGCTTCATCGCCATAGGCCTGCTAAAGCGTCTCAAGGGTCTCAGTTGCCAGTGTCTCGAGTATGACACAGACTTTGATGGTTAATCATCGTAAAACATTGTCAGAACAACACGTGTAGCACAGGTGCCAAAGTTGATAGCCTGACGTCATGTGGTCTCATGAGAGTTACTGCTTGCCCCTGCTGCGAGCGTATTGTGTATTATGCTGTGCTCTGCTCAATCATTATAAGAGCAGCCATAGAACTTTTTGATTGCACCTTGTAGAGCAGCTCGCTTAATAGCCTCTAGGTCAGCAGTTCTCCATCTTGGTACAATAGTTCAATAGACAGGAGCTCAATAATAGGTATTTCGATAATGGTCTCAATTTCCACCACTGTATAAAAACAACTTTTCATGGCGGCTATCCGGTTACATTATGACTCATTCTGGTTAAATTCTTTTAAATAATTGATTAATAACCTGTAGATCTACGGCAGATTTTGAAAAGTTAGGAAATGGATATGGGCCATCTTCAGAAAAATGTACACAGTAACGGTAAGGACATTTTTTTTATTATTTTTTTTAAAGAAAGACAGTCTTTTATGCATTAAGTTGAAAGCAATGACTAAAGATACCATGGGAATTTCATTATTTGTGAGCTTTTTTATCTATTTCCATTACCAGGCACATATAGGTAACCCTTTCCATAGGAAGTGTTATCTACTAAAGTGCAGAATGCCCTTATCATTACCAATGGTAAAAAATAACCAAAAAGAAGGCGTGTCATCTCCCTGTGATCTTATGTGAGAGTTTTGGTCGGTTATATACAGAAAACAATATCATCTATAGAATATTATCTACCTACATGCATTCCATGTAGTGTCATTGTTTTCAACTTAATGCATAAACGGCCGTCTTTCTTTAGAAAATGTCCTTACCATTCAGTGTACGTTTTTCTGAAAATGACCCGTACATGAGGTGTTATATGTCGTATCTGATCATGACACATTCGTCAGTGTCAAATATCGGATCGGACCGGATTGTTTGGAAGCCCTGGACAGTCCCTTGCTTTGAGAACCACTGCTCTAGATGATGGTAAAGATATTATCAGAACCGTAGACTTTTAGAGATCCACAGTGACCGAGCTTCCGGTCACTCTGACACCAAACCAGCCGTTCCAGTATTTAGTGTCCTTCCCACCGTGCTCGAAAGAGATGTAGCGCAACCCTGGGCCATAATCAAAAAACGTATGGGTGACCTGTAAAGAGAGAAGATTCTTTTCAGCACATTATGGAACTCGTCACACACTGGACATTCAAGTAAAGCCGAATATAGCACTCTGTGTCACGCTGTAATAGGAAAATTATCAATGCCAGGACGATGCGATGATCTTCACGGACGTCGGGTATGAGGTTGTGATTATGATTTTGTGAATAAAGGCAGTGTTTTTCCATGAACACATCAATGAAGAGTGCATAACGAGCATTACATGATAGGATTAGGACGATAAATATTAGACCGATTACAATGTTACAGTAGCAGGAGGTGGAGGAGCAGATACACAGGGGGTCACAGGTGGGGAAAAAACAGGGTTTTATTAGCCCAAAATTGCACAAAACAAAACCCAGTGATCAACAGCACAGTGAACACGGTAGAGTTCTGAAACAAAGAACAAAACAGCATACACAAGAGCAGCAGTGACGCTCATGAACAAGCACCTTGTGTTGGACAGAGGGTCATGGCTGCATTACGAAGAACAAGGCACAGCTTTAAATAGGGTGTGGCTACACGTGTAGCCCTACCCTGGTGCATGACTACACATGTAGCCCCACCCCAGGTTAGGGTCCATGTTTGTGTTCCCCAGTACCTATGTTCACTAACCCTAACCCTAACCCCATAGGTATTGGGGCACATAGGGAGTGGTGAACATGAGGCTGATCTCCCAGTTTAAGTCTTATCCTATTCTCCAGGCTACAGCTGGGTGTACTTGTTATTGGTGGTGACGCATGTTTATGGCAGATATCTGACGAACTGGCGAAAGGTGTGCACAAAGAGTGTGTGAGCGGCCCCTGGCTCCCACTGTCTGTATATTTAAAAACAACGCCAGGTCTTTGAAAATTATTTTCGAATATATATAAAATATATATAAAAATAACAGGTAGTATATCAGTGAATGCTCGTGAGACGGTTGTTGGTATTGATATCCACCAAGTCTGAGGTGAATAATTGTTTTTGTATATACTACACAGGAACATAAGCAAAAAAGAAATACATAAAGAAAAGCAAACTAAAACTATGTTATATATTTTCACCATGGCTGAATCTGCACTTGAGCTTTACTAAGCACTGTCGCTAACAGTCATTTTGTAGCCTACTAGTGGTATATGCTACACAGAAACCCAAGAAAAACAAACTAAAATGTGGTTTTTATGGTTTATTTTGCCATTTTTAAAGCATAATAATGATGACACCGCCCGCTCCCAGTAACATTTAAAGACTGTAAATATGCAACATTTTGATTCAAGCATTATCTACTTGATATAATGTTTTTAATCCCTGACAGTGGACCAATCAGCCTGCACCGTTTCTGTGTAGTATATAGCAAATATCATTACTGTGAAAATGTCCGAAAATATCGCGATATAATTTTTAGGTCATAGCACCCAGCCCTGCTGGACAGTAAAAAATGATGACTTATAGCCTACTGTCTGCTGTAGATGTCACATTATTATTGGCACCCGAAACGACTGAGACTGTTATTCTGGTGAGAAATTCAGAGCCGTTCATATCTGCTCACCTTATAATTCTATATAACTTATATTTCTGGCCCCTGAAGGTCGTGTAATACACTAAAACATTAAAATAGTTTCTCATACCTGTCTCCATGAGCAGTCGTCAATGTCTGGGTCGAGAGTCACGGTCTCGGGCCTGTACTCCTGTAACACCTCCTTGTTCTCGTCCAGGAGACAGACGTGGAGCTGGTACGTACAGCCACAGTCTGTTCGGCCACCGTACCTAAACACACCCACGGAGACAGAAAGGATGGCAAGCTAGGCATAGCTTAGAGCACTCACTCTGAAATAAATACATAAAAGCTATACAGATGAAACAGGACACTCGGGTCGAGTTACCAGTCTTCAACCGTGACGTCCGGCTGACTATCCAGGTCTTCAGGAGCGTAGCCTTCATCCACTAGATCAATCATCTGCTTTTTAAGGCACAGTCTGAAACAGAGATTATCGACAGGTGTTACACACACACACACACACACACACACACACACACACAGTACTCAGCTCTCTCTCTTACTCAAACGAAGTGCAGAAGTATTTGGTTACAGCCTCGTTGCTGAATTCATGTCCACAATCTCCAGGCATGTCCTCCACCCGCCACTCATTACCACCGTTCTCCGTCAACTCCCAGAATTCCATGTCCTCTGTCATCCAGAAAAAACACACAAAGTCTTTTATCTGTTTCATGTGCGAATAGTGTACACAGAGTGTTGTACACAGACAGTATGAAACATGAGAGGGAGATAAATACAGTTACCATCTCCGTTTGGATTTTTGAGAAGATTTCTTGCCATTTTGGGATTAATAGCTTAAGTAGCTTCCTGTGAATAACCTGCAGACAGAACACACAGTGAAATAGACTGAGTAAGAAGAATATGTAAATAGTATATATCATAGAGTAATACTATTGTTTTCCTCAGAGAAAAAAAATATTAATGGTGAAAACAGGCATAAATGAAAGTCTGTTTACGATCGAACCTTAAACCTTCTGCGTCCTTCTGCTTCCGGCTTCACAAAGTCGTTAATGTTCAATAACAATAAAAGGCCTGGCAGATACTCTCCCTGAACGCCGCCCCCTCTCTCTCTCTCTCTCTCTCTCTCTCTGTGTGTGTGTGTGTGTGTGTGTGTGTGCTGTGCCTCCCTTCCTGTAACTCTCTTTTTCTCTCTCACACACTTACTCTCTTTGCACCTCTCTCTCTCTCTCTCTCTCTCTCTCTCTCTCTCTCTCTC
>JAOUQZ010000001.1:12836906-12853103 GCA_028564935.1 Neosilurus hyrtlii
TCTCTCTCTCTCTCTCTCTCTCTCTCTCTCTCTCTCTCTCTCTCTCTCTCTCTCTCTGTGTGTGTGTGTGTGTGTTTCCCATTCGGTCTGCATACTTTATCTGACACCAAGCACCGATTCAGAGCTCTTTTGTTTCAGAGCCGATAATTTCATTTTGATTTAAAGTTTCCCGTTCAGTTCCAGGTATATTAAATAAAGTTGAAATACAGAGGTATCTCTTCTATTTAAAACAAAATCATCCACAGTGTCTTTCTGAAACCATCTGTTTCCTCCTGTACGCGAGTGCAACGGGCGCCGTGATATTAATAACATCACCATCTTTTTTATTTCTCTTGAAATCGTTTCCCGTCTTCTGTTTCTTATCACTCGATCTCAGACTTTTCCACTTTCTACCAATCGCTGCTGCACTGCTTAGTTATCACGCCTACACAATGCCATCTCGTTATTGTTATTGTTATTGTAAACAGATTGAGAAGTAAAACAAGATGTAGAACAGGTGAATAAGACATACTAATCCTGTGATCTGGGGTGGTTTCACCAGGAAACCTTTATATTCAATCAACATGAACTGATAATGGAGGATATAACACATCAGATATTCACTAGTGACCCTTAACACAGAATTCCTCTCAAGCTCTGGATCGCACCCACACACATCCCACACATGCCTGTCCCTTATATACATACAGCCCTGTATTTTTTACATAAAGATATCTTTATAAACTTTAGCTCAAAGTTTTAAGCCAACTGAGCTTTCTGACCTGAGCAGTATAAATGATTACCAGTAAAAAGTACTGGGAAGGTAACCTGCGATGAGCTAGCGTCCCATCTAGGAGGAGTTGAACCCTAGTTGCTTCACACTACACTCCGTCCAGATGAGCCTCAGATGTAAAAAGCCCAATAGACTCACCTGCAGTTAAATATACAAACACTTTCAAAAACAGGGTGCGTAACATGCCAATCACACACCCAGTTTTCACACTGACTAGTGCATATGTGTATGACTAGATAACATTACAAGCTACATATAGACACAAACTACTGCTACTCATCAGGACTAAAAACAACTCTCTGCAGCGCATACCCTCAAAATACAAACCACAAGTGACCTTTCACCTCTTACAGAGAACTAGCTATTAGCATTCCACCATCACAAGACTTGAAACTATTGTTTACTTGGTGTGCGGTGATGTTAGTCATCCCAGGGTTCGACTAAAACAAGTTCCAGACTGATATTTTCAAGAGGATTAGAGGGCAAGTCTGGGTGGTTGGGGTGAGACCTAAAGTATGAAGAGGATCTAAATAGTCATGCGTTACAGTGCCTCGTCTGTATGGATAACGGATAAGGGTGAATAAATGGCCATTGTAGGTTTGTTTTCCTTCCCAAGTGCCTCAGATTGCTAGCTGGCCCTGCCGGATCTGCATGGTAACATAACACTTGGACATGGATCTGAAGCTTGACCTGGATGTGAATATAGACATGGCAGGATATGAAATGGATGTCTAAAACATTCTCGGCAAAGAAAGTGGTGAGGATACAGACATAATACTCACAGAGAGAAGAGAACAGATGAAGAGTCTTCTCACACACTGACTCAGCAATTGTCCCCCTCTCACACACACACACACACACACACACACTCACACAAACCCCTACACACACTAGCCTCTGCTGTTCTGGAACACAGTGTCATGTGATCTGTTTCTCCTCCCCATCCTCTCTCTCTTTCTCTCTCTCTCTCTCTCACCTCTCTCTCTCTCTCACCTCTCTCTCTCTCATTCTGTGTGCAGTTGACACATCACAAATAATCCCAACCTCAGCATTAACAGCGTTCATTAAACAGCAGGAGGACATGCAGAGAAAAAAGCTGAAGCAGGAAAAAGGAAATCGAATCAATAGCAATGCTAAACTCTACACCACCATAAAGAGCCCGGCTTCCGACTCCACTTCCTCAAATGTAAACACTAAAATCAGCCGTGACCCTGACTCACGTATGACAGATTATGAGTATGAAAAAGAATCAAACACTCTGTGTCATGCTGTTATAATAAGAATAATTAATTGATGTAACAGCGTGATGAACCAAATGTAATGTTTCAAACCCAAACATGATTATCTTCCTATAGCAGCGCACCTTATTCCTCTTATACCTCAGCAATTTATCAGCTGACACTGGGCACAGGCATGGTACACCCTGAACAGCTCACCAGATCAACACACACCCAACCATACACACCTTCAGTCACACCTAGGGTCTACCGTGCATGTCTTTGGACTGGTGGAGAAAACCAGGGTACCCAGAGGAAACCCAGGTGATCATGGGGAGATCATGCAGACTCCACATGGAAACGTCCTTGTACTCCACCGTGCCGCATCTTTAATCAGACTAGGTTTAAAAAAAATCAATGCGACTAATTCCATAACAAATCAGGTAAATTATTCCATTCTTTAATGGCACTAACTGCAAACCATCTGTTTCCTGTTTCCTTTTGCTACGGTATTTAGGGCAAACAAAATCAGGGCTGCTGTGACGTAGCACTTGTTTGTGCATTGAGGGGTTTGTTGCTAAAATATTGATGTTACCGTAATTCCTCTTATAAAGTAAGCAAAGCCTTTTAGCTTTTGCCTTTTCACGAATTGTTACCCACTTCAACTTTTTAAACAGTGAAAAAGATCAAGATCTACAGTCAGAACTGTGTATCACTCTAGCTGCTGTCTGATTTCCATTACAATAACATTACTAGTTTTTCCACTGGAACTATGAGGCCCAAACCTGCTCCAGCATGATAATGCCCTGTGTGTGGTGTGAACTCTGTGTAGACATTTTACTTAATTTCCATGAACTAGGTGCTAGATCTGGGATTGTGCTAGTGCTGTTTCAGATTTGGGTTAACTTGTGCACCTTATAAGAACTAGAATTTGCATTTCTGGAGGCTGGTGATTACATCAGTGTGTATACATCATTATGTGCCTTCTCTTTCTCAGCAACTCTACCGTCAAGCACAACAAAAATGGTGGACATGATGTTCATGCTAATCCCACCCCTATCTCCTGACATAAGCTGTTTTTTTGTTCGAGACCTGCAAAGCCTTGGCATCACTCTTGGACCAGCTTTCCTGGACAAGAATCAGTTTTTTAGCTCTTCAAATTCAAAGAACTGGCACCAACTCTGTCTTGGTGGGCACTGGTGACACTGAAGTGGAGGGAAACAACTGACGTCAACCCCACTGAACATCTTTGGGATGATCTGGAACACCAATTGCTCCCCAAACCTCCTCAACATCCCGATGACATGTTCTTGTAGGATGGAAAAGCGAAAAGCCTGAAAGCCACACCCTAAAATCTAGTGGAAAGCCTTCCAAGAAGAATGTAGGCACTAGACGCTCAGGACTAGAGTGCAGCACAGGTCAACTGACAATGTCATCACTTTCCAAAGCCACATACATCTAAATATCATCCTCATTTATGCTTTTAAGGTCCAAAAGTCCAGATATTAACATGCATCAATATAATCATCCAGATATAAACATGCAACAATTCATTCCCAGCACCTAAAAATGAATTAATCTGAATGCAGGCATATGTGATCATTTTGATTGTATAGAAAACTTTTCAAATAAATGAGGTCTTGTCTTGCTTTTTTTTTTTTTTAATTCCTTCAGATAAGACCAACATTAAAATGATTGGTTAATAAGCTAAGACAGCACACTTTCACTTACTTATCTGCTGAACCACTTTGTTCCTATTAGGGGCACGGGGAGGCTGACGCCTGTCTCAGCCAACACTGCGGAAAGGCGGGGTACCCCTGAACAGCTCGCCAGACCATTGCAGGGCCAACACACGCCAACACACACCCACACACACACAAAACCACTGAACTTCAGTATTTGGAACAATCAATTAGCCTAATGCGCATGTTTTTAGACTGTAGGAGGAGCCTGGAGCACCCAGAGGAAACCCACATAAGCAAAGGGAAACTCCACAATGGGACTCGAACTCAAGACCTTCCTGATGTGGGGCAGATGTGCCAACCATGCCACCCAGAGCAGGCACATGGGGGAAAAAAAGTATGTTATTAGATGTTTAACAAGGACATAGACAGGTGTTGACATACTTTTGGTGTATTTTTGAGTTCTATTGTACTTCTAGGACACTCCGATAATTTGTTCGTAATTGTTCTATTGATGTATAAGATTTTTAGTTTTCAACGTTCATCCTGCGCAGATCCGTGTGCAGTGTTGATGTGCTCGAAGGCTCCCGCTGAACGAGCAGCCTGCCCGTTGTGCTTGTCTGGGGGAAGGTTTGGAGATTTTTTTTTTTTTTAAGCTTAGCGTTTGTATTATTGCACTTCTGAGTCACATTATACCTGTTATCTGCAATTATACGCCAATTTGGGAATTTACACTCGACATCCTGATCGCCCCGTCGTCTGTCATCGATTGGGTCGTCGATTTGAGGTACAAACATCAACTTAATTCATCAAGAATTCAACTTTTACTGAACTGTGAACTGTAACTCCATAAGTAGTTAGACGGCTAGTCAGGTTAGTCATGCTAACACACACTTGACATCTTACTTATAGTTCTTTAATGAGATCATGCTCGGTGTTATTGCGAAAAACTCTTGACAACACAACAGATGGCTTGAACAAACTCCATGTCAACAATTTAAATAACCCCAACAAAAAATATGAGTTGTCTACCGATAGCTGTCAGCGGTATTAGCATTAGCATGTGAATTAGTTTGTGCTAGTTTGAGGTGGACAGCTGGATAAAGTTATCAAATTGGTTTTCTGACTCGATGCACTGTCTCCAAATCAAGGTATATATGTTTCACAGTAATTATATTTTATATAAAATCAAATAACCCTCTCAGCAGCATGGATGTTAGCCAACATGGCTGAATGTGTATGTTTAGCTAGTTAGCAAACAGGCTAGCTATTACCCATTTATAAATATCGTTATAATAATAATAATGATAACAGTAATCAAAAATAGACAATGAGACATGGATATATTATATGTATGTACATAACTTACGAAAAAACAAACAGATATCATGTGTATGTCTTCACATTAGCCTGATTTATGGATAATTGTGTGAACATGCACATGTCTGTATGTGACTTCCATGAATACATTCCTGACATGTTTAATTCTTTTTTTGTGAACGAATTGTGCTCCTTGACATTTATTTCTTATCAAACTTTGCAGTGAGTCGAATTCTGTGTCGAAATTCTACACAGAAATGGACAACTCCGATGTTAAAACATCTGCTTTCGACTCACAGGTACAGCATGCATGCTCCATGTTTATCATTCCTATGTATTACACATAGTATAAACCTCTTAATCTTTCTAAAATGGATCTTATTTTGAAAGTAAAATTGTGCGTGCGTGTGTTTAGAACAAACAATCATGATTATTTTCATAATGCTGCAGAATAAGAACTTTGCTAGCCGTGTATAACAACTAACTAGCACAAAAAGAGAAAAAATACCCTGACTGTGTTTAAAATTATTAAAAGTTATTTGTTGAACTTGGTGTCTGGCTTTAACAAATGAATTAATTCGGTGTGTAGATGTTGTTTTAATTTAAAGCAATAAATTGCTACGATAGTTTCAACTTGCTAGTTTTTTTTGGATGCTAGTCACTGTTGCCGGTTTCTGGCTGTTAAAATAAAACGATTTGGGGAAATATTTCACCAAAGTGACACGTTTTGTGTTTGTTTCATTTAGTTTATAGTAAAATTTATTTTACGTCTTGTCGATTATATATTTTTAACGAAATGTTACGGATGTATGAGACGTGCTAGCATAACAAACAAACACCCCCCGTTTTGTTTTCTTGACTAGCCAGCTAGCATCACTACTTTTTCGTTGATTAGCAAAAATGGTGAAAGCTTTGAAAACATGTAGTACATATTCACGTAATGTTTCGCTTTGGACCAATAGAAAACTCGAGAACGTGTTTTTTTTTTATCCATACAAATATATTTAAGGATGTTATGCTGTTAGGTTGTATGTGCTAAGTTTTTGCTCAGTCAGTGATGCGGTTTAACGAGAACTAGCAGCATATAATGAACTGTATCGACGCAAACGCATTTTAACAAGTTTAAGTAGGATTTGTTATCAATTATTAGTGTGGAAAAGTTTCCATAGTGTGGAAATGAAGCCGTGTTGTCGTTATAACGCCGTATTCTCGCTTTGCTAACATGACAGGTGGTCGATATTAGCAAAGGACACCGTTTTATTTATTTATTTCCCCATAGGTGGTCAAAATGTACACACCACCGCATCGGTTTTGGAAACGAACTCATTTTCTGTCGACATTAAACTGCTTTTGAGCTTCGCATGGGTCAAATCCTTCATGTCGAAGCGTCCAAGCTCGATGTTTTGGAAAGTGAAGGGGGGAAAGTTGCCGATAATCCCGTTAGCTTAGCTTAGTGTGTAATGTGGGTGCTGGTGAAATCTCGCGATATCTTAGACGTGACGACGCGGCGCTTTTGAATTCTCGAATCTGATCAGTCGAGTGGTTTTGTAGTGGTGGAGATTTAATCCCAGCTGTTGTAGATGAACAGCTGATTGTTGTGATGGTGAAGTCTTCTATTATTTATTGAAGTCTAAATTGTCGGATCTATTTTTATTCATTTATTTATTTATTTTTGGGGAGTTTACACACAACATTGATAGTAACCATAAAGGGTTAAAAATAAGAAATTTGCTCTTAAATGAATTATTATTATTATTTTTATTTTTGCTGTGATATTAGAGGATAAACACAACATTTTAATATGCTGTTATAGGAAAATAATCAACCCGTTCTAGGTTAACATGGGTAATTTTTTCAGTTATTGTTAATCACACCACTCCGTTTTGATTATTTTCCTTTTACAGCCCAGCACTGAGAGTGTTCCATATACGAGCTTTATTATTACCTATAGGTTTACGTTTCTTCTGAATAGCATATCAGCTCATGTCTGACTGTTATTCGTGGTTTTGCATTTCGACAGAATAAGTTATTCATGCTTAGTTTTAGGGATGTGAATTGAACAACAACTCACGATTCAATTCGATTCCGATTCTTGGGGTGACGATTCGATTCAGCATCGATTCCTGATTTAAACCGATGTTTGATTCATAACCATTCCAAACAAAGGGAGCCAATTTCACGAGTAACTCCATTCTTCTATAAGCTAGGAACATCTCTTCTATAAGAAAGAAAGAAATGATATTACTAGACAGCTGATTTTGTAGATGTACTCATCCGCTTTGCTCGTTCAGAGTCGGTTGGGAGTTTAGTGAAGTGATGGAGTGTGCGTCGGTCAGGAGTTGGTCGTGCTGCTGCTCCGGTTCTTTAAGCTCCGGGTGATGCCGTAAGATGTGGGTGTCCCTTTACGCGCTCTGTAGGGTCTAGCAGTCCTTTGGGAATTTTTTTTCTTTATTCTTAAATTTTTTTTATTTATTGATTGATTTTTTGAAGCCTAATATCAATGTCTAGCCTGAGCGTACTGGCAGTTCCTTTGTGCTTATCTGCTCCTGAGCATCTCACAATGCCTGAGTGACTCTGTGCTGCTTGCTTTTCTTTGTGAGAAACTTTGGCATGATGGATCTTAATCTGGAATATTGTTCTGTGTCCCGATTGCAGGGCTACAGTCCGACATACAAAAGGAAAAGGACAGTGGAAGATTTCAACAAGTTTTGCACCTTCGTCTTGGCCTATGCGGGTTATATTCCATATCCACAGGAGGTGAGGAGTGCGTTTTGATTTATACTGTTTGTGTGTGAGACCTGTTGTTTACGGAGTGTACAGTTAACCCTTTCATGACTCTTATCATGTTCACAGGACCAGATGTGGACCCAACGGTCATCAAACGACTTTTCAACATAGATTATTTTAATGATGTGCAAATTAGGTACAAATCAAGCGCAGCCAATTGGCTTGAACGATTCCTCGACCAGGGCGGCCCGGTGGCATAGTGGTTAGCACAACCGCCTCACAGCAGGGGGGTCATGGGTTTGAATCCCACGCTCAGCGTTTCCGTTTCTGTGGTTTCCTCCCACAGTCCAGAGACATGCACGTTAGGCTGATTGGCTGTTTCAAATTGTCCCTCGGAGTCAGTGTTTGTGTGTATATTGGCCCTGATTTTAGGCGTAACTAATAGGATTAAGTACTTCGGCGAGTGAGTGATTCCTTGACCAACCCTGGGGCCCGACATTTATTTCTTCAGCTTCTCAATCACTTTTTTTTTAACCTGCCCACCAAAATGGAAGGAATCCTTATAACCATGGGTTTACTGGATTGTATTCTTTCATGTACAAGCTCGTTAAATGCTTATGTTTTAGCCTTTTGTGGATAAAAGTAAAAAGTTTGGATAAGCCATGCCCACAAGTAACAACAATAGAGATCATAATTGAGAGTGAGAGAGGCTGATATTTCAGCTTTGAAAGTAAACGTAAACTTGTTCAAAAGTCATTTGTTCAAAGAAATCAAGCACAAAATTGTGATTAATGTCGTCCTGCGGCTTTACACCACAGCCGAGCGTTCTTAAAGACACAAACCTTGTAATTGCGCGAACGTTTCAGGAGCGAATCGTGTTCGGGTGGCTCGCAGAGCAGTACGACGACGGCATGGAATTAAAATTCATTTCCTCTGCTGTTGCTGGGAGTTTTTTATTATTATTTTTTTTTGTAATCATCATAACCACTGGAGCGTCGTAGTTCTTGTTGTTGTTGCTGCTGTTGTCATAATCATGCGGGTTTTACGTGGTTAAACACATTTGCAATTTATTCTCACCCTCCAAATGTCACTTCGAGCAAAGCAGCATGAAATGTCAGCAAGGAGAGGAAGAGTTCTGACATCACTGCATGACGGATGGGATTCAGAGCCCAACTCCAATCCGGTTTCTATTTATTTATTTATTTTTGTAGTAAAGCAGGTTTTTAAACACCGTGTTTTTGGTGGTAAGTCATCATGAGATTGCTTTTGTAACTACCAAATGAGCGGAAAGACGAAAATGGTGTGCTGACATCATACACAGGGCTTTTAAAGAAGGATGATGTACCGTATAAATATTCCAGCAGGAACCTTTCCCTGGCTGTATTCTTTTATTTTATGAACGTGTACATGTAATGTGAACTAATCGCCTGTTGTTCTGTTATTTATTTATTAATGTTTTAATTATTGATAAGCGATGGCACCTATCTGATACCCAGGAGGCGTTTTTTTTTTTTTTTTTTTGCACATACTGTACCAGCAAAGAACAAACAAACAAAAAAAAGGGTGGATCAGATTAAAAAAGAGAGATATGAAATATAAAGATTGAATTTAGACCTAGATTTTTTTTACATATTTAAATTTGTAGATATAAACAGACTTGTTTGTATTTTGAATGTATGTTTTATATATATGGCCAGAACGAATGAATGTTTTGTGTAAATTTACAGGTGTAAACTCAGGGCCCGCGGGCCAAATCCGGGCCGCCAACCCATTTTATGTGGGCCGCTAGAGCTTTTAAAGAGTATGATTATCGTACACTCTTGGCAAAACTGGGTGATTTTATCCTGTGGATTACTGGCCGGGGCTGCAATCAGAGGTTAGCAGAGGGTTAGCAGTTTCCCCGGAAGGGACGTCAGTGCGTTGGGCGTGGTTGATGTCTCTTGTGGAGACGGTGAGACGTCACATTCTAGTGACTCTGAGGACGAGGACGCTGCCAGAGATGAGCGTGACGGTGAATCCAAAATGGCTTACACAGCTAACGTTTTGCCGACTCGTCTTTTCTGACGCCAGTCGGTTTAGGAACAAAAATAAATGTTTTCCGCGATTTTTGCGCCTGCTGTTTGTGCAGCTCAACACTGGACCATAATGTGTTATGATGATGCACGGGGTCAGTGACGCGGCCCAGCCAATCCGACGAGTTCACGTCACCACCAGGCAGAAACAGCCAATCAGAAATGCAGCATCACAGAGTCGTAACACTCACGTGCTCTTTGAAATCGGGCGCGGACTCATGTTGCCGGAAGGAATCGCTGGCGTTATACGTGATCGTTTTAAAGAGCGAGTAACACGAATTCACCACAGGGACACTTTAAATTTAGTGGCGTGGCCCTCGTGAAAATGAGTTCGACACCCCTGGTGTGCGTCATGCTTTTTTTTTAAGGTATATTTTAATTATTCCTCTCTCCCCTTTTTCCTTCCTAAATCAATCACTTTTTAAAAAAAAAAAATCCTTTTACTCCTTAGTAGTTTTCCAAGAAAAATGATCGCATGTTAATATCTTTAAGGTTTCCGTCTCCGAATCATTTTCAGAAATGACAGTCAGTTTTGTTATTATTTTTTTTAAATGCATTTGCTGTAATTTGTTGGCTTTTTATCCTCCTGATTCCCTGCCGTTTTTCTTGTTATTTTGTTAATTTCCTGAAATGATTTGTGCTCATCTTACCCCTTTGTCCCGTTATCTACACTTTACGTTGTCACTCAGGAATGCAAGACTGTAGGGTACTGTAGTTCTCATGCGTCCGGTGCATTTAATGCACTCCTGCTGCACGCTCGCATCAGACTGAACGCTGTTACCCACAATCCCTGTTGTGTCGTGACATTTTGAACAGATAACTATCTGGGAAGCCCAGAAGAGCGATGTGCAATGAATTCGTTGCTTTCAGGTGTTAGAAATGATATTGATAAATCAGATATGACCTGACAGGCGGCACAGTGCACCACACAGCAAGAAGGTCCCGGCTCGGCTCGGCTCGACTCGGGCGTTACTGTCTGCATGCTCTTCCTATTCTTGTGTGGGTTTCTTCGGGTACACCGGTTTCTTCCCACAGTCTAAAGACATGCACGCTATGCTAGTTGGCTGTTCCAGATTGCCCCTAGGTGTGAGTGTGTTTTGGCCCTGTGATGGGAGCTGTTGAGGGTGTCCGGAGTCGGCTATGATAGGCTCCAGCCTCCCCCCAATCCTAGAAGGATAAAGTTGTTCGGCAAACGAGTGAATTCTGAGCCGACGTGAAGCTGTGGCTCGGCATGACGTGATCCATGAGGAAGTAACGCAGGCAGTGACGTGTAATCACTCTCCCAGTTTTTCTTTTAGCAGCTTCTGTCCCTTGTGCGTTTTTTTATGAAATGTGCGCGTCGAGGAAGTGCTCGGGCCTTTGTGTGAATATCGGGACGAGGTTTTACTCTGGGGTTACGCTGTACGAGTTTCATCCTGGAGGAAGTCGCCTGTCGTAGAAACAAAACGAGCGTCAGAGTGCAGACAGGTTGTTTGGTTCATGTGTCCCCTGATCACGCGTTTCTCTAAACCCCTCCTCTGTTTTTGCAGGAGGCGCCACTCAGGAGCAGCTCGAGTCCTCCCAACAGTACAGGTAGCACGGCGGACAGTGACGGCCTTCCCTCCCCAGATCAGCCCCCGCACAAAAGCCGCAAGAGCTTCGCCGGCTTCAAGAGGCCCGCGAACGACGAGCCCGAGCTCCACAAACGACCCAAATCCACAGGCTTCCTCCTCGAAGGACGCAAGAAAACCGATAAAATGAAGAAGAAGAAAAAGAAGCCAGCGGACAACCGCAAGTCTGACGATTCCACCACTTTCCCACCGTTTCCTTCCGGCACCAGGGCGGACCTTTCTGCTCTCGGTCGAACCGTCAAGGAGGAGCCGGAGGACTACATCAGCATTTCTACACCGCTTCCGTACACAGCTCACCCCGGCACCAGCTCGCCGCTCGGTTCATCCGCAGGCTGTAAGAAGGAACCGGAAGCCGAGCGGGCGTGCTGGGATTCCTCGGCCAGCTCGGGAACAGAGTCCAGAGAAGGCGAGAACAGGGAGAGACTGACGCTGCCTGACGGAGAAGCTGTGGTCATGAAGATGGAGGGATTTCCGGGGACTCGGACGGTGATACGCCAGGGAAAGCAGGTGGTGTTCCGCGACGAGGACGGATCCGCCGACGACGAGGACATCATGGTCGACTCAGGCAAGTTTACAAACATTGTTCCACGGAGTGTAATCCATTGAAGAGAGTTTTAGGGATTTAATAGTGTGCAGGATTCAAGCGATGCTGAAATTGTCGTCACCTGTAAACACCGACCCGGGGCGACTTTCAAACTCCACGATGTAGCCGCTAATGCTGGGCGATATCTCGATCCAACATCCGTACCGTGATAAATTAAGCTTCATGTATTTTGTCGTGGAATCTTATTTTTTATGTTTATTTAAAATAATTATTAAACATTAATAATGTTTCATTAAAACTATTCTACAATAAATACAATTAAAAATTTTTTTTTAAATAATAAATTTATAATAAAATAATTCAAAAATAATATTTAATAAAAATAATAATAATAAAAAAATCTAACGATAAAAAAACTAAACATTTTTTTAATAAAACTCAGTACTAAATATTTTGTATTCTGTTTCATGTGTAAATTTGAAAAAAGTAAATTTGAATGATTTAGTGTAAAAATGTTTTTGTTGTTTTTGTATATATACCCGATTCATTGATCACAATCATATAAATAAGAAAATCGTAGGTTTTTCCACAAATCGTACTCAGGAAGACACCCTCTAGAGGCTGACTAAGGAACTGCACTGTTCTTGACTAGCCTTGAACAAAGAACAACATATGTATCTTTCCATATATGTGTTTGAGCTGGAGATCGTAATCGTTTTGTTTATTGTAATCACCTTGAAAAATATTTGACACCTATTTATTTTGAAAACCACCCGATTTAAAGGAGCAGTGTACCACCTCTCCCTTCCAGAACTTTTCAAAAGCTGAAGAGCACGAGTAGTTAACTGCTACATTCACAATCTTCCCTCAGTCTAAAGGTTTGCCTGTTAAGGCAAAATATAAGTTCACAGCTCATTTCTGGCCCAGAAAATAAATATAGAACGTAAATCCCGAAATAAAGAAAAGAGAGCATGAGTAGGATATGGCAGGGTATTGTTTTTTTATAAAGTGTATAAAGTAAAGTAAGATGTGTCTGCTGATGAAGCACGAGGAATACGTTTACAAAATACACAGCGCACCTTTAAGTGTAAATATATATAATCTGTATAAATCTATGAGGCTTTAACGTGTTTATAAAGAAAGGCAACGCATCGCTTTCAAAAGGCACACAGCCACCGTGGTGTCATTATATTCCGTGCTTGGACCACATCCTGACTCCTTTCTCCGATTACAGACGACGACTCGTGGGACCTGGTGACGTGTTTCTGTATGAAGCCGTTCGCTGGCAGGGCGATGATCGAATGCAACCAGTGCAACACCTGGATCCACCTGTCCTGCGCCAAAATCCGCAAGTCCAACGTCCCGGAGACGTACACCTGCCAGCAGTGCAAAGACTCCAAATTTGACATTCGGCGCTCGAACCGCTCGCGCATGGGCTCTCGAAAGCACCTTCTGGACTGACGCCGCTTCCGCCCCTCCCCCGAGTACAAACTCTGATCGAGACAGGAGACGAGTACGGAAGAGGACGGGCTCTGACTGCGTTATTAAACCTCTTTTGTCCCGCCTCTTTTCTATATCATCCACCTTCCTAACTGTTTTGTTTGTTTTTTTTTTTTTTTTTTTTTTTTTTTTTTTTTTTTTTTGGCGTAAGGCAATCATAATCTTAGATGTTGCATTAAAGAGAACGGATTCTACAGATGTTTGAATATAGACGCCGGGTTCTCGAAGACTTTCACGGGTCACTTTCATGAACGAGGACGACGGATTGCACTTTTTTTCCCTTTTTTCTTTCTTTCTTTCTTTCTTTTTTTTTTTTAAAGGGAGCGTTTATACCCATAGCTTTGAAAACTGTGTACATATTCGTTTAAAGTGTTACGTTCAATGTTCAAATTATTTCCTTGTGGAACTTTCTGGAATCCCAAAACTTCCGAGGAACATGGGGGCACTAGAGTAAAAAGATATAAGGAATAGTTTTTGTTTTTTCCCTCAGACTGCAGTCCTTCAGGGTCAAAGAAACAAAGAAAAAAGAAAAATCTACCCCAGTGGGAACAAGGTGTCTCACGGGCATCACACCTGGGACGTCCTGTTTCACGGCGATTTTCTTCTTCGCTTTATTAACAGGAAGCTCAGCACTAACTGCCACGCCATGTGTTTTCACACCTGTCTTATTTTATTATGACCTTTGACCTGAGTGAATTTCGAGACATTTTGTCGTGGCTCCTGTATTTGATGCTCAGAAGCAAAAACAAAAGGACTTAGAGGTTTTTTATTCCCAACTACAACTCTGTCCTTAATTTTTTTAGTATTATTATAATTATTTTTGACACAGCTTTGGAGTAAACTAGCAACGATTGACCTGGGTGGCAATTTTAAAAAAAACAATTTTTTTTTTCCCTGCATTGAGAGTTCCCGAAACTCAGCTAGCTAGCTAACAATTATGAAAGTCAATACATTTTGGCATCATCGTCCTGATCGCTAATGACAAACTGGGTGATCAGTGTTCTACAGTCAACCATCCAACACGTAATTGTCTTTAACCCGCCCCACCCTAACCCCACCCCGTTACTAGCTTTAGTTGAACGCTCATGACTGCATGTTTCCCTCATCATTTCCCCCAATCTTACGTCAGTTATTTAAATAATTGTAGCAAGATGTTTTTATTGCACTATGCCATGCCTGCGATGGCATTTTAAAGAATCGTTTTTCCATGTGTGTCTTTAAAATCACCCCCCCCCCACGCACGCACACACACACACACACACACACACACACACACACACACATACACACACTTCCCCGTGTTAAATACCAAGCGCTGTGTAGACAAACTACAAAAATCACCCCGATTAAACGTAACATTAGCCGAGTTGTAGGCGCTATGTTTATTTTATCAGCAGGAGGTTACCATGGTAACATCGTTTTCATTGCTGACTCCATAAATGATCCTAGTGTAAATGTAAAAGTTAACCGATTATCCGGTGCTATGTTAGCTTTAACAGCTGGAATTTGCCACGGTAACATTGTTTTCATCTCTAGCCACGTAAATAACTGGACTTTGCCGTAGTAACAGCGTTTTTGTTTCTAACCACGTAAATTACTTTTGCCTAAGTGTAATATTAGCTGAGTAGCTATGCTTTAAATTCAGCTTCAAATTTCCTAAAGTAACGTTGTTTTTAACTCAAGTTTGACGATAACGCCTGCTGTCCTACACAGTGTCCTCTGTGTTTGTTTATTTTTTTTTTTTTTACTTATTTATACATTTGTTTATCTCTGTTTTGAGTATTTACGCTGTCTATACATGTTCGTAGAACTGTCCTATTTATTTCCCGCTTAGTTACCATAGTTACAAAGTTTTTACGCTTCTGATTTGCGACATTTCCATCTTGTGGAAAAAATAAGGAAAGATCAACGATGACTGAAAAGTATTTACCGAAAACGATAAGCATAAGACGGTGGTTTTGATATTATGACATTCGCAGGTCGGTACTTTTAATAGCACATGGCGGCTGCATGAATCTCATTCGCTGTTCTTTTAGACTATCGAATAACCACTCTCCTGTCCTTCGTTCTTTCTCAGCCTGTGTACAAACATTTCCTTTAGCAATGCTCCCCGTCCCAGTCGCTCATTTCGTATAACGTTTCCGCGAACGTCTCTTTCTACCGAAATCCTTCTTTAAACACGGATCAGTGGAAACGTATCTGGAGAGATCCTTTGTTTTGATGTTCACTACTTATTTATTTAGACGGTTTAGTTCTTTCAGACGGTCGTCTCCAGCCGCGCGGGTCAACTCACGTGAACCCGGAGTTAGCGTACGCTTTTAATACGCTTTCAGTCGCTAACCATTTTTTTCAGCTTGTGTTTTTCTGATATCAAGAGTTCAAGGTCATGTATTTTTTTTTTTTTCCCTTATGTTTCTTTTGTACAATCAGTGTGTTCTGTTTGTATATAATATCATCGGGAGATCACGGCTGTCCTCATGCTTCGGTTCGATGGGGAGATTACGGGAATGTTGGGATCTCGCTGAGGTAGGATCGGAGACGGTAGCGCTGGGCCGGAGAGAAGGACGGAGAAAGAGAATGAATGTTTCTGTGAAACTGATGTAAATAAAGATCTTATAAGAGTTTAATGGTGTTCAGCGTCTGATGTGGAGTCTTTTATTTATTCATTTACCTTTTATTTTAACTTTAAATGTTTTTATATATATATATATATATATATATATATATATATATATATATAAAATTATACATAG
>JAOUQZ010000001.1:12856822-12871223 GCA_028564935.1 Neosilurus hyrtlii
CACTCGCTGAATAGATCAGTTTGTTTATTTGCGCTGGACAACCCCGCCCATCAAGTTCACGTCACTTCTGGGGAAAAAACAACTGCTAACCATTGGTTCAGCCCCCGCTAGTAATATACCAGTTTTGTGTTTTTATGGTCATTTATGTTAAAATAAGCTTCTGTATCGCTTAAACATATTACATACGCACAAGTTATGCTTTAAGGATTATCAACACCGCTACTCCTTAAGCTCTGATTAATTATCCCTCAAATTGTGTTGCGAGAAAGTTCAACTCAGTTGAACTGCGTAACTGCTCATTTCGCGTGGCTTGATAAAATTTTGCCTTTCGTTGACTTTAAATGGTCGCTTGTCACTTTCTTTGTGGAGGCCCCTCCTTATATGCAAAATAGCAAATAATACACAAAATAGTAATAAATAAACCTTTACATTACTGGCTAAGTGCCAAAGTGTTCCATATATTTACTGCCCAAATCTATCTGATGTCCTGAAATCCTTCTAAAACATTTTACTTCAGTATATAGATGCGAGCAGATTGGATAACACCTCTGTGATCGACAGGAGAGAGTATGCTCCTCCCACCCATGGCCAATGATGTATTTATTCTATTTTGTAGCGCACGACAACGCATTCTCGAGTCAGGACATCCAAATCAGCACCCTCTAGAATGAGTTTATCCTGACGCGAAATGACAAACAGATGCGGTGGATATAAGACATTCTTCTCTGAAACTGAACAGGAAGTGACAGGAAGTGGTATACCGAGTATAACGAATTACAAAGGAGCGCTCGTAAATGCTTGACTGTGTTGTTAGCAGGTTTGCTAATTCAGTAGGAGGTGTGGCCTGGCTCAAACGCCTTTTTTTCCCCATCTCTGAAACTGATACACTTCCTCCCTGACTTCCTGTTTTATTTTAAAAAAAAAAAACAACAACAACACATCAAGGTCTGTTTGTGTCACATCAAATCCGCACCAGAGTCAGGATTCGGTTTTACAAATGTGACGTTTAAGCTCGACCCCAGAACTGTTTTCTAAAAATCTCGTCATTGTGGATATGCTACTGAGATACAAGGTAACGGAAATCAGGCGGGGTTTACACACACTCCAATTCACGACAGGACGGTCCTGTGGATTTCCTTTCAGTGGACGTCCATGTCTGCGGCGCGTGAGTAGGGCAGACTCCTACGTCTGGGCGTCTATTCTGTGTGCTGGAGAGAGAAAAATGTAAACGTCATAAATGGTAAATGTCAAATTGTATTTTTTTTTTTCCATACCGCACTCACATTGTTTGGGTATCCGAAGAGCTTCGGTGTCTCCAGACAAGACTTGGTGCATGACTCCTCTGAACTGATAAAGCAGCTTCAGGCTCTTCTCTTCTCCCACACACGGGTCGTAGAACCCTGGTAAACCCGCCTGAAAGGGCAAACCCGGCGCAAACGCAAAATCAGCGTGATGACGTTTTAGTGGGATGTAATTTAACAGGACGAGAACTCGGACGTAGGTCTGACCTTTGACGCCTCCGTGAGGATGAGTTTGGAGTCTTTCACCAGGCACTGCAGAGGCACCGTCACGTCGATGACCTTCGCCCGCTCCTGTTTCTGACTGGCGTCCATCACAAACTTTCCGTACCAGGCGTTTAATATGATGAGACCTGAGGAGGAACGTGAAAGATCGTGTAGAGCGTGCCGGGAATCGGTGTTCGTCTGTGCCAATTTAGTTTTTATTATCTAAACAAACTTCCAGCGTATACTGTACTACAGAAACGTGTTCATAAGACCTTAAGCATCACTGTCCACTACGCATAATTTCACATCGCGCTCTCAGACAAGGAATACGTCACTCAGAAAGAGTTGTAGGATAACCAAAAATCAGCAGGATCCACATTATATAAAGAACACATAAAGGGCACACACATGGTGACTGGATTTAATTATCCATGTACTCATCCTACAATATGTTCTATAGTATGTGGTCATCACCAAATTAGTGGAAAAAACTCAAGGTCACTCAAGGTCAAAGGTAACTGTCTCATTTGAAAGTCCATATATGGTTTCCTATTAGTGATCCGTAGTAACGGCTTGTCTGTCCGCACTCGTATGGTCTGTAAGTGCTCTATGGTCTGCAAAACTCTGTGACCTTGCTCTGACCTTGACATCCGAAACCGACTCCTCTCAGGGAATCAAACAGGGTAGTGCCTGCACCAAGATTGTGAAAAATCCGTGAACAGGTGTGGTCAGGATTACGTTCAGATAAACTGATAATCGAGCGAAATGCCGGTGATTACAGTGCCTCCGTTTTGTGGTGAAGGTGTTAAGCAGCGTGAGGGTTTACGGTAAGCACTGAAAGTATATTTATAACAAAAATTATATTCACTAACTTTTCACGACGTTGTCACTGAATTCGTCTTAAATCTGATCTTTTCTTCTGGGCATCTAGCACGGGGATTTAAGCAGCAGTCACACCGGGGCGGATGGCGTTCTTTTTCCCGTTACTCAGATTGCGAATGCGTTCCGTGTCAGGCGAGGATCGTTCAATCAAGGTGGAAAGTTTTCTGCATGCACACCACTTGGAACGGACTCCGCCGGGGAAAGGCGCCCACTCGTAGTTCGGTTGTTGTGTGCTGCGACTGTACTTATCAGTTCACACCTGTTGATATGGGCAGTGGCGGCTCAGTGATTAAGGCTCTGGATTACTGATCCAAAGGTTGGCACTTCAAGCACCAGAACCACCAAGCTGCCACTGTTGGGTCCTTGGGGCAAGGCCCTTAACCCTGTATTGCTCAGTTATAATTAGGGTCATAAGGGTGTCTGCTAAATACTATAAATGTAAATATTTGGTGGACCTGACTCGCGGCGGGGCTACTATCTGCAGACGGACATAGACTGCATAGCTATAGATGTACTGACAATGAACTCAGGACAACTGACGAATAACGGATGTGTAACGAAGGGTCCACAGGACAAATCTAAAGACTTCAGGATAAGTACGTTACAACTACAGAACGTGTAACAGGTCCACACGGTCCGAAATGGACAGCGAAGTACATCCTCCAGGGTATCGTGGGAGTCTAGGGCAGCAACGGGGACAATTTTCACCACCGGATCATTTTCTTTTGCAAAGTTTCTATCCATCAGACCTCCATTTACGCCATCCAGACAAAGTGTGACTGCTGTTTTAATTGTAAAGCGTTCTCAGTTTACCCATTTTCGACTCCTCTGCCTCGATGATCCTTCGCACTGATTCCTGCATCAGTAAAACCTGCAAATGGAAAACACAACATACTGATTCTCCAACATTCATGCAGATGCATTCAAAGGAAAAAAAAGGCAGCACTCGGTGTCAAGGTTGTTAAAAGTAAAGTCTTTGTGTATCCTCACAGCAGATTCAGCCTCCTGCCTCTTCTTAGCTATATCTGTCACCGAGTTGACTCTGTGCTTCTCCAGCTCCCTGATAACAAACACAAGTCACCCTCGCACATGAAAACAGAGCATTATAAATATACGAGCTTATTATGTAAAGCCAACAAAGACGTACTGTTCCTTTTGGGAATGGACATAAGGCGCGATGATAAGCTTCTGGACTGCTAAGTAGACCACCAGAGGGCCCACGGTGGCATAAAACACAGCGCTGGGTAAGATTTGGTCCGTCAAGTGGATGGGGAAAAGGTAGGTCTGACTGGCTCGGTTTAACCTGTAGGAGGAAAAGGAAACTCAGCAACTCGTTAGCAACACTGTATGGCTATGGATGACACGATTCATCTTCAAGTCTATAAAGATGTTTCAAACGGACTTCGTGACCTGATTTTCAGAGAGACTCCTTGAGGTATGCCGATGCTGACTGTCGCCGAGAGAACGCTGTGCCTGCTGATCTTCCTCTCGGCACCATATTCCACCACCGTCCCAAAAAACCCGGTCCTGAACCAAAGCCAAGCCGGAGGATCAGATCCACACATGCCTTGTAACATTACATCTAAAAGAAAATATAATTTTTTCTTGAAATGTTGAGAAACAGGTATCAGACCTACTTGACAGACCCCTTGACCTTGGTTTGATCTTCATCTTGGAATTTGTACTGATAGCTCATCATCAGGTAAGAGTGAGGCATGCCAAGCTGAAAAGCGCAAACGGGAAGGAATTAGGTCACGGGTTACGCTCTTGGTTAGCTAGTCTTTCGCTTCATTGTGATGTACGCAAGTGGAACCTGGAGGGCCAGGGTGAAGTGGCTGGTCTTTGTGTCTCGAACAATGCTGGTGGTCATGGCTGACTCGCTGCCCCAGCGCCACTGCAGGTAGCCCATAGTGTTCTGGTCCAGGTGACGTGCCATCATGGTGCTGGTGTTCGGCCTCACGCCGCGAGAGGAGAACTGCATTCCACACTGCGCGGTCACAAAGCTGGAAACAAAGACAGCTACGTCAGCATTTCTGTTCAATCGCAGAGACTTGTACGGTCGACGATTTGCAGAGGATTACCATCGTGCAGTGACATTCCGGAACACTTTTATTCCAAAAAGAGGTCCTCGTATGTCCCCGGCCCCGAACTCTAGCTGCAAACAGCCGACAAACAGAAGGTGTTGATTGATAGGTTTATACAAAACAATGGCAATTTGACCTTTCATGGAATGATGGAAGGAGTCTCCAGTGTCTAGTGGCTGTGGGGGGGCGATGAACCCTACCTCTCCCCAGCCGTGTGTCGACGTGACTCGTCTCAGACACAGGTTGATATTACCTCCTCCGTTACCGTTGTGTGTGGTCAGAGAGCCTGAAAGGATGGCCATATCCGTTGCAGTCAAAGGAGCCTGGAATGTAAGAACACATCAGGTCGTAGCTGGCAGATCGTACAAACGCATGCGTGTACCCGTGACGCTCACATGGCTTTACTTACTTCAACAGATTGCGATATGTGCATCCTGTTGATCTCGATGTGAGGAAGCCCCCCTCCGGGCATTTCCTCTAAATCTTCTTCGTAATGATCAAACAGGTCTGTGGCGTCTATTCCTACGCTGATGGTCCCCTGAAGGAACATAAAACAGGCAAAGTGTTTCTTTGCATTTTGGTGATGTTAGGCACAGAGCACTCTGGAATAGAAAGAGGGCGCTATTGTAGTTCATGAGCTCACAGATGCCGAGATAATGATTTAGAGATCACGGCCAATTTTGCTCTCCGGACTTCAATCCATCACGATTCGAACTCACGACGAGATCCGGACACGAGTCTTCATGAGCACGAGGTCAAGACGTACTAAATATCTTACAACCGACGCTGATTCCTGGACGTCCGATGATTCAACCTACGTGACCCGATCTGGCAAAATGAGTCTGAATGACCAAAAACTGAAAAATGAGTTCATGACAGGGTTGCATGGAGGAGACCGTAAGTTTTACAATGATCTTGAAAACAGACAAAGTTATGAACATTTGACGTTCGTTGGATCACGTCTATCATTCTGAAGAAAAACAGAAAAATGCGTTTAAAGTTTTGGGACTGTTCAGATAAACTATCCTTCAAATGTTCTTGGCAACCAGTGGGAATCTTCCTTCTACTGACAGAAAAATTGGCAGGTGAGGTCGATTACATCACTTCAAGAGAAAAGGAAGTAAAGGAGACGTCAGAATTTAAATTTAAATTCAATTTTTTAAACCTCAGTTGTCTGTACCAGCTCACACGGACAGAAAGTACAGCACCAGGTAAACGGTACTTCAGACGGGCATCACGTGAGACAGACCCTTACAAAGAGATTTATCAAACTACTAAACTTATCTTCATTAAATGAAAATAGAATCTGATCAAAGCATAATTAAGGACAGGATTACACAAACTAGGTACATTTACCGACTGAAAAGCAGCCATGCTCTTGTACATGTGTGAAATAACGCTGTTCACAAACTTACACGTGGAAGATTGTCAGCAGGACCGACAAAGTTGTTGATGTGGGTTTTTCTTTCAGTGATGATCAACAGACTTTTTCCATGTGGGGCAAAAATCACATGTGGGCGGTGATGAGAATCTAAACATCTAATTTCGCTGGCCTTATGGAAATTTCCTGGTCTTTTCTGCTAAGTTTAGAGGGAGGACCCTCTGCTAAATGGCCAGTTTTGTTACTTAATATAAGTTTCTCGTCTATAAAACTTCGGGAAATGATAGATTAATAGTTCATCATACTATTCAATTAGAGAAAACTAAAAATCGATATTTTAATGCATTACAATGTATTTTTTCCTGTATCTCCAAAGTGGTACTTGTGAATTCCGACTCATTTTGCCAGATCGCATATCTGAAGCTGACGTACGATTAGGAAGTAGCACTTCACAGGGAGAGTGAGAAACCTTGGGGTTGGTCCTCTGCTGTAGCCTCCTCTCGTCCCTCTCCCGCTGCAGGCGCTCGTACTCCTCCCTGATCTCCGCAGGCGTCTTCTTCCTCTCCACTACCTAAAATAACCCAGAGCACTCAATCATTTACACCCCCCACGCAGCTGCTTGAAAACTGGTACACCACAATATACATTCCTGTGGTTTTCTAGTCTTACCTCCCATCCTTCCACTTCCAGACCTTTCTTCCCAAAAATGTCATATACAGCACGAGCCTGGGGGTCGCTAAGAACTAAGCAGAGCACAGATACACAATTTTAATTTCAGAAGGGATTTAAGGTTGCCAGGTTGGCCAAATTACATACATTAGTTATTCCAAATGTCTAGGAATTCCCAAAATTCATGATCACTTTACATTGTTGTTCAAACCCCTGCACAAATAGCCACGAGTTGGTGTCCTCTTATATTTGTGCGTTGCGTTCACATGGAGAAGGACAACATCATATATCCATCAGGGACACAACTAAGAATGAAAAGCTCCAGTGTGCGCCAACTCCCAGACCTATGGCTCGGCTGCGTTGGACATAAACAGATTTGGCTAAAACGTGACGATGTCCTGTATCCTACAGTCTCGTTATGTGGAATATCCCTCTCTAGGATAAATGCGATATCTTCTATCACAGAAAGATATCCTGGGACCTTGAGATATCTTTATAGGATCTAATGGGAATATTCTTTTCTAGGATGCTTTTCACCTAAGCGCAAGGTGTTTGTGACCCTGTTAAAAAAACAACAACAAAAAAAAAGTCTGCAAGATGTTGGCCAACGTTCAGGTTCGAGCGGTGAAGTTTTCATTTCATGGAGTTATTTATGTCATATATTTATTGGAGTCTGGCTAAACTTTATTTTTTCCCTCTTATTATTAAAGGAGCTGGGTCATTGTTTTTACCCAAATTCAGTTCCCCAAAGGTCATATAAATAATATGCAAAATACCTGTCTGTGTTTGTTCAATGACTCATTCTCTGAAACTGGGTCAAATTTAATGATTCACATTTTGGACCTAATATTTTCCAAACACTATGAAGAATTAAAGGGCGGCACGGTGGCGCAGTGGTTAGCACGTCCACCTCACAGCAAGAAGGTCGTGGGTTTGATTCCCGGGCTCGGGGTGTTTCTGTGTGGAGTTCATATGTTCTCCCCGTGCTTGCTTTGGGTTTCCTCCGGGTGCTCCGGTTTCCTCCGACAGTCCAAAAAACATGCACAGTAGGCTGACTGGCTGTTCCAGATCGCCGCTCGGTGTAAGTGTGAATGGTTGTGTGTTGGCCTACATCCAGCAGAAAAAAAGAATAATATATTGAATATTTTCTGTAAAATTGGTTGCAATGTGTGGACAAAAAAATTAACTTTCTTGTTCCGTATTTCATGCTATACTATCACCGAAGTATCAACTCAAAGTGTAAATAGTACAAAGTTCTCACATTAAAATTTATATCCATAGTAGAAATTCCTGTATTTCATACTTTGTGGACTGAGAATCACACATCAATCTACGGTCCCGCGTGTAACCAGTGGTGTCCACGCCAGTTACATACAGAACCGACCCATCCTTCCTGTAAGGGCTGAGGGTTCGATGTTACGGAGTTCACTGTACGATTGAGTTTCTCCTGAAGTATATTTATTTCACACGTAGTCATGCGCTAATTAATTTATTCACCAAAAACTGATGGGATGAATTTGGTGTCCGTACGGATTGATTCCTGTTTGTTACTAATAAAAGTGCCGTTATGTGGATGAAGTCGTTCTCTCACTGTCTCTGTAATGATGGTTCATGAATTTACGGTGAATTTCGAGGGAAATAAACTGGACTACACTGAAATTTGGGGATTGTGAATGTCACACTTTATGGTACCAGTTTTAGAGAAGGACCCAAATAGCGTTCATGTTTTCGATGGAAATAGGCTGCAACAAGGACTTTTTAAAATCTTGTTGGGCTGAACTGTTTTCAAAGATTGAAATCCCCTTGCCATCCCATAATAAAGGTGTTGTACGAAACTAATTCATGTCTAGTATTCTTTGTAAACCAAATTTCCATCTGTAGAAATGACTTTGATAAACACATTGATGTTACTGAGGCTATTTTCTTTAAACAACCATGATACTGCCCCTTTAACGTTAAGGAGACTGTGTAACATGAACACTGAATGGAAGTTTAAAGTATGGCAGCACAGTCATTAGCACGTTCACCTCACAGCAAGAAGGTCCTGGGTTCGGGGCATTTTTGAGTGGAGTTTGCATGCTCTCACTGTGCTTGCGTGGGTTTCCTCTGGGTACTCCAGTCTCCTCCCACAGTCCAAAAACATGCATAGTAGGCTAATTGGCTGTTCCAAATCACCCCTAGGTGTGAGAGTGAGTGTGAATGGTTGTGTGTGTGTTTGTGGTGGCCCTGCGATGGCCTGGCGAGCTGTTCAGGGTGTACCCTGTCCACACCCAGAGTCGGCTGAAATGGGCGCAAGCCTCCCCTCAACCCTAATTAGGATTAAGCAGCTTAGAAAATGGATGGGTTCAAGTATGTATTATTTTCAGGTTGGTAAATTTGTGACCTCTAGTGACCTTTAACTTTATCCTAAGTGTCCAGGTTTAAGAATTTGCTTCTATTCTTTTTATATACCTTACTGCAGAAATACAAATTTTGTCTTAATGGCTTTGTTGCTCACATGGCTGATTTACCTTCGTATGCCCGGTGAACAAGATTAAACAGCTGCTCCGCCTGCCTCTTCAGCTCAGGGTCTCTGTGCTTATCCGGATGGTACAGCATGCACAGTCTCCGGTATGAGGACTTCAGCTCTTCCTGAGTAGCCTTAGGATCAGGATTAGAAGTCGACAAGCAATTATATTGTTTTTGAACCGTTTAAAAGAATGTGACCGGTTTAATGAAAGTGTTAAGTTTGATCATTTTAACAGCTGTATATATGTCATTTTAACCAGGAATGTTGTACTGTGGGGAGCCCGACTCTGTTCCTGGAGGTCTACCTTCTTGAAGACATTTGCCCTAAACCCTAATCATTCCCAACTGCTCATCTAATTATACAGTTCAGACCTTGAAATGAAAACTTGAGGTGACGATTAGGTGGTCAGTGCTGTTAGGTTTGGAGTAAAAGTCTTCATAAGGGTAGATCTCCAGGTACGGGGTTGAGCACCAGTGCTGTACTGTTTTAATGGTGGCAGTGTGGTTAAAAGGTGCTGAGTTAGTGATCAGAAAGTCATGGGTTCAAGCCCCTGTGTTGAGCTTTTAACCCTTTCTACTCCAGGGACACCATATTACAGCACAGATGTGAACTTCCTAACCAGATGGAACTTGTGAAGAAAAAAATGACAATCCCTGTACTGTGTGTGATGAATAAACTGTTCTTCTGAAATAAATAAACTGAGTGAGCATGAGATGAGTGCAGTTTCTCCATCTTTTGGAAAACACTGACAGCTTGATACCCTTCTTTTCAAGTATAAATATCTACAGTCATAGGTGGTTGAACTTGCAGCCTATATGTTTTGTTACATCATATAAATATTTAATAACCTTCACTGAGCTTGTAGTTATTTCTGTGATTTGACGCCTGGAAAATGCGCAATGCGTAAAATGCGCAAATACCTATGAAATTAACAGTTTAGTTCGCGAAGACTATATTCAGGTTACAGTCTGAAATGAAATCATGTCTCATGAAGGAGATGATGTCCCGGTCACGCACAGACCCTGATTTGAACACTGGCTGCAGGACAAAAATGCAATCAAATCCCGACACCACGCCTGCATGACCATCCCCATCAAAACCCTGCTCTTACCTCTCTCCTCACATTCATCAGGGAATAAAAGTCATCGTTGACTATGTCTGATTCATTTTCCACGGTAGCCGCCATGTTTCCGACGTAGGAAGGCCCGCCCACTCACCGGACAGAGGTCTGGCGCCGCCACGCGTTCTGGACCCTCACGATGCAACTGAAATCCTCAAATCTTCACACCCTCAGCACGGAGAGCGCTGTGTTTGGGCTGGACACGTTATCCTATACCAAACCATTTTCTGCTTGTACCAGAATAAGGAGCTGGAGTCTTAAAGGGAGAGTATTTAACCCTTTCAAGCGTTTCACAGCGTGCTCACGCAGTCAATGTGTTGTTTTTAGGAAAATATAAGTAATAATCAGCTTCATATCTTTTCAGAGAATTACTGTAATGTAATTTCTGTAGCGGTTCCCAAAACTTTCTGCAGTCTTACAGTACATCTATTTAAAAACGAGGCTTCAGAAAATCTATCTACAGAAGCCCTGGCTGTGATTATCAAACCCCTTTTGGACTGCAGGTTCTTTGGACAATGACTTATTGCCATTATTAATGCAGGATGTCCCTGGTAGCCTATTAAAAAAAACTGGATTCTAATGAATGTTCCGTTTTTTATTCTTTTTTTATTCGTTTATTTAATTTTGAGATGTATTGCATTGTGTATTTTTATTTAAAATCACTTTGATGGTTGTAATAGTGTTTTCAAAAGCTTATCTGTTTGTTTAAGTGGAATATATAACTCAAAGTGCCACTTTACCATACCTCTTTAAGTGGCCTATATAACTAAAAATAAAACCCTAGGCTCTATTTATTTATTTATTATATATTATTTTATTTATTTGTTTGTTTATTCATTTATTTAATTTTGAAATGTATTGCATTGTGTATTTTTTATTTAAAATCACTTTTGAATAGTGTTTACAAAAGTTTATTTGTTTGTTTTTGTTTATTTGTTTGTTTAAGTGGTGGTTTATTTGTTAAACGATCGGGTTTATTTTCTGGCTGCAAAACTTTTATCCTTGAGATGAAACCCAGAAGAAATTGTTTCCCTTACAGGGAGGAAAACAAACAGTTCCTTTATTTCTTAGAATTGTTTAAAAAGAACCGTGTGACGTCACTTCTAAACCGTCTTAAAAGTCTTTTAGGAGGGTGTTGTGTTCGCGCAGACCTGGCAACCCTGTAGTGCAGCGTGATTGGATGAAGCGTGAGGGCTCGCGCAGTGGAGCTGTCCGTTCAGCACCACGCGCTCCTTCAGCACATAGTACGGAGAACAGCTCACCACACGGGCACGAGCACGCAAAAAAGGACTCGTGCACGTAAACGGTGGCTCGACCAAAAGCAAAAAGAGGTCTTATAGGTCCAAAAGGATGTGTTTTAAAAGCTCAAATGGATACATGAGTAAGATTATTAATGAAAGAACACACCGGCTCCTCACACGCGGTGTAAAAAGCATAGTTGACATGATTTACGCTTTTTTTAAAAAATCACAGCCGAGTTCAAATGAGTGAAGCAATTATCATTTGATCAGTCATAGTATACATAACATATTAATTAGCCTACAGAGTTGCATTCTACTAACAAACAAACAAAACATTAATAAATGAATGAATATATAAATAGAAGGATGGATGGATGGATGGATAGATAGATAGATAGATAGATAGATAGAATACATAAATAAATAACGAACGCGCTCACACAACCAATGACATTCCATAAATAGTTCCTTCAGTCCCTTTATTTTTAATAGTCTTAAATATTTTACAGATTTAATCATATAAGCACCTTTACGTGATCATTCATTCATTCATTCATTCACCAAACAACTTAATCTGACTAAGGTTGCGGAGGAGCTTGTGCCTATCTCAGCCGACTCCGTGCGAAGACAGGATACACCCTGAACGGCTCGCCAGTCTATCGAAGGGCCAACACACACACATACCATTTATACTCTCACGTAGGGGCAATTTGGAACAGGCAGGTAGTCTAACAGGCATGTCTTTGGACTGTGGGAGGATACCGGAGAACCCAGAGGAAACCCACGCAAGCACGGGAAGTACATGCAAACTCCACACAGGACTCGAACGAAGGACTTTCTTAGTGTGAGGCGGATGTGCTGACCACTACACCATCATGCCACCTTGTGATAAATTTAGAAAAGAAATAAAAACGGAAATACTGAGTAGCTAATGCTTTGTAGTATCTATATCTGTCATCTTTATTTGCATTTGGAAAAAGAACACACACACACACACACACACACACACACACACAGATATATATATATATATATGTGTGTGTGTGTATGTATAATTATATTATGATATACTAATTCTAATCACTAGCCTATAAATGTATGTATCTGTATTTATGTATGTATTTATTTATTCATTTGTTTATTTCAACATCACTGCCAGTGGTTGCACTTTTTTTTCCTGACTAATATTTTTTTGGGGGGCTGCACTTCAAGCGTGCGCGTTCACAAGCGCTCGGTATCTTCGTGAGCGCGCATGGTACTCCCCCTTCCCCTCAATCTCCCTTTCACCCCCCACACACACACCTCACCCCCCACACCGATCGCGAGGAGGAGGAGGAGGAGGAGGAGGATGTGGCGCGCGGACGGGAAATGGCTGCCGAAAACAAGCCGGAAGGTAAGAGAGGAAAATAACGGGATTATTATTATTATTATTATTGCAGTTCTTATTATTGCTATATATTTTAGGAGGTGTAATTTGAACGCGCTCGTGATTGATTAGATTTGCGTTAAGGAAGGACGTGACGGAGGACGGACCGCGTGATATTTTGCGCTTCATCGCGAAAAAGCTGAAACGCTGACGAGATGAAGGTCCAGCTCAGATCTGTAGCTCGCTTTTATAGCTTCTTCCATCATGTGGGGGAATAAAAGCAGGAGGCTTGCTCCATAAGAAAGAAAGAAAGAATAAAATAGAGAAAAAGTGAATCGGTTGTGTGTGTGTGTATGTGTGTGTGTGATGTTATTGTTATTGTTGTTATCATTATTATTTTTATTTGTGTTCTTGATGTTGAAGGAATAAACAGAGGCACGTTAGAGGGGATGAAACTGTGCTGAGAAAAGAGTATAAGGGTGAATAAACAGAGGATATTAGTGTGTGTGTGTGTGTGTGTGTGTGTGTGTGTGTGTGTGTGTGTGTGTGTGTGTGTGTGTGTGTGTGTGTGTGTGAAACCCGGAATGAAATGACCTCGCTTATGATTTGAAGTGGGATTCCTTTACACTACCATCTTAATCCTCATGACATCTCATCCTCCTCCTCATGATATTCTCACAGAGTAGAGAAGAGAGGAGAAAGGAGGAGAAAAGAGAAGATAGGGTCAGAGTGAAGAGGAGGAGAGATGAGAAGAGAAGAGAGGAAAGGAGAAGAAAAGATGGGAGAAGTTAAGGGACAAGAATAGAGGAGGAGAGAGGAGGATCGGAGTGGAGAGAGGAAAGCAGAAGACCGGAGAGGATCAGAGAAGAAAGGAGATAAGAGGAAAAGAGTAGAGAAAAGAAGAGGAGACTTGAGGAGAGAAATGAGGAGAAGAGAGAAGAAGAGAGGGTCAGAGAAGAGAGGAGAGTAATGGAGAAGGGAGCCGAATAGAGGAGAGGAAAAGATCAGAGAAAAGAGTGGAGAGGAGAGTAAAAGAGAAGGGAGTATAGAGAAAAGCATCAGGGAGAAGAGGAGAAGCAAGGATCAAAGAAGAGAGTAGAAGAAAACTGGTGAGGAGTGAAGAAGAGAGGATCAAAGAAGAGAGGAGAAGAGAACAGGAGAGGAGAAGAGAATAAGAGAACAGGAGAGGAGAAGAGAGAAGATGAGAAGAGAATGGGAGAGAAATAGAGGAGAAGAGAGGGGAAGAGAATAAGAGAACAGGAGAGGAGAAGGGGAGAAGAGACAGGAGAGGACAAGTGAGGAGTGAGGTGAAGAGAGAGGTAAAGAAGACAGAAGTGAGACGAGGATAAGAGAGATGAGAGGGGGAGAGAGAGCAGAGGATAAGAGAGAGGAGAGGTCAAAGGGGGAGGATAAGAGAGGAGAAGGGGAGAGAGGAGAGGATAAAAGAGAGGAGAGGTGAAACAGGAGAAGATAAGAGAGGGGAGAGGTAAAGGAAGGGAGAGAAGACAGTAGCACTGCTGTAAAGTGAAAGGTTTCCTTATGTTGGTTGTTATGGTGTATGATAGTGTGTGATAGTATGGTATGGTGTGTGATGGTATGGTATGTGATAGTATGGTATGGTGTGTGATGGTATGGTATGGTGTG
>JAOUQZ010000001.1:12876161-12887656 GCA_028564935.1 Neosilurus hyrtlii
GAGCAAATGTGTAATTTCAGGAGAGCCGATCAAACTGGTAGCCCTTCGTATGACTCAGTACCCATGAAGTAGCTCTCCGTTTCAAAAAGGTTGGTGACCCCTGGTGTAGACGCTTTCCAGTTTTATTGCTTTGCCATTACACCTTCTCAGAATATTTAGCCACACTTTTATGTTAAAATGGCAGTCAAAGACATAATGGACACACATGATCAAGGGTTAAAAAAATGCTGTTATAAAAGACAGGAGCAACAAGCTGTTTTCTGGTAAATACATGGCATGCAGCGATCCATTCGAGACAAATCTATAAAGTTCCTTTACTACATAAGCAGAAACATAGTGCACATAGTTTACTATATCAAATTATACTAATATTTACATTTATAGCATTTGGCAGACACTCTTATCCAGAGCAAATTACAATTATCACTTTTATATTACTGAGCAATTGAGGGTCATGGGCCCAACAGTGGGGATTAAACCGCTGACGTTCACATCAGTTGCCCAGCGCCTGAACCACTAAAGCCACCGCTGTCCTGATATAAGTGCAAAAAGCATCACACATCTGATTAGAGTAGAACGTTGTAGTTTAGTCAAAGTTGTACTGAAAATAAAGCAATATTGGCGCAAGAAATGTTAACAGTTTGCAGAAAAGCACTTTTCTTTCATCTTTTTTAAAACTAGTAAACTTAAAAAAATAAGAAAAACAAATTCTGTAACCAATAAAGTGAAAATATCATGCTGTTATAAACCTGAAGCATAATTATACAAATGTTTAATTAAAAAAAATAACATTTTTAACATCATAACATAGAAGTCACATTTCATTTAATGTTAAAACTAATTTTACATCCAATCCATTTGAGATCGTCTTGTAGTCCACTAGTAACGGGTCACTATGTATGTAATTATTCATTTATTTTAGTGAAACATGATAAATGAGCTTGCTAGTACCTGGATTGTTTTAGTTTAGGTTAGTTCTTATTACCCTCAAAGTGAAAAGAAAAGAATGAGCTGCTTTATCTAATTACCAGCAAAATTATATCAGATACGGGGTTTAAAGGGTAAAGGCATGTCTTTAAAGTCAACGCCACATACAGCCGACCAATCAGGGGAGTAGAGGCAATTTGCTGTTGTCCGAGTTAATTGTTTTTTCTAAAAAGATGCACAAAAATGTAATAGTACAATCTTAGACTGTTTCACCCCAAAAAAACCCAATAAAAATGTAAAAATAGAGTTCTGAGAGAAGCTGGAGTGAAGGGAGTACCTGTGCCGTGTGCCGTGTACATTTAATTCGTGACTTTGTAACACACCACTCTCTGAACGCCAGTATTCAAAATGAAGAAGTGTTTAAAAGTACAGTGTCACAGCGATATTGGAGAAGCGAAATCACTTACTTAAGGGCCCAACAGTGGTGATAGTGGGGATCAAGCTGCCAACTTCCGGATCAGTAACCCGTCACCTTAACCACTAAGCCACCGCCATCATCCCAAGTGGGCAATGCGTGAATCAGAATAATGGACACTCACAGTTTGTCAGGCCGCATCATCACTTGCACACTTTGAAATGGAAAAATAAACTGTAAAAGTCTCATTTTTGTTTGCTTTTCTCAAGTGTTTTCATGTAGTACATACTAAAACCTTTATTGAGTTTAAAAAGATTCTGTCAGCTACACACCACATAGCTTTGTACACAGATCTCACCTGACTTGCATCTGTCATGGTTAAAATATTCATTCATTTATTTATTTTCTAAGCCACTTAATCCTGGTCACGAGGAGGCTGGTGCCCATCTCAGCCAACTCTGGGCGAGGGCGGGGTTCACCCTGGACAGCTCGTCAGGCCATCACTTTGGTTAAAATATATAAAAAAAAAAGAATTATAGAAATTTTGTTTTATTTTGCTTTTCTTGTCATGCAGTTTGGTATATACAAGAGCAATTATTCACCTCCGGCTTGGTGGATATCCACCTCGCGTTTGGTGGATAATTGTTAATTAGCCAGCTAATTATCTGAAGTGAAGTTTGGGATGTTTGTCGGTCAGATTTCTCACAATGTTTGTTTAGTCGTGTCCGTCTGTTTTATGTACGTACGTATATCTAGCTGATCATTATAAATATTATTATATTGAGTATGGAGTGAGATCTGAACAGGAAGATCTAACAGGAAGATATTTCAAATGACTTTTGCAACAGTGGATCACAGTCAGGCTTTATTTGAACACGACCTTGTGTTGAAGTTTTATTGTGTAATGTGTCTGAATTGTGTGGTGAGAAAAACAACAACAACAAATCTTTCACCATTTCATTCATTCATTTTCTGAACCGCTTAATCCTAATTAGGGTTGTGGGGAGGCTGGCGCACCATCTCAGCCGACTTCGGGGGAGGGCAGAGTACACCCTGGACGGCTCGGCGGTCTTTCATCAAAAGTCACTAAAAGTTTTTCACTGTAGAATCAAGAATGTTATCTTTCCACAAAAAAGAAACGGAGCATTTATTCCCCCAAAGAGCAAAAACATTAATCAGTTTGTCCATGTTGAAATGCCAAGCTGTCAGCATCCGGATGAGTGTATTTATTTGAATGTCGCCAAATTAATAAACACGACGAGCACACGATCACACATTTTTAGTAATTCTTGTCTTCTGGACGGTGTTGCTTCTGTAATGTTAAATAAAATGAAGTAAAATAAATAATAACTAGTACATAAAGAACTGTGCAGATGCTGGGTGTCTATCTATCTATCTATCAATCAATCTAAATAAATAAATAAATAAATAAATCGGGTCTCAAACATCTGAAGCATCACTGGATGAATTTTTCTGCATGATGACCAAGTAATATATTACCTCTCACAAGCTATTCCTTTACATCTAGGATTAAAGGCATGGCTCTGAGCAGAACCAAGTCTGGAAAAAAAGAAGATATAGACAAGAAAATTATGTTTGTACTTTAGAGAACCTCCCTTCATTCCAGCCTCCCTTCATTCCGAACGGCAGGACTGAAGAGAAATCATAACACAGATCGAACGTACAGAACACTCGTCAGCTACGCCAGCCACATGGCTACGAAGGGTATCCGAGACGACCTGCACTCCAACAGTAAGAGAGCTGGCTCTTTTCCACACCCGGAAATAAATAAACATTTCAATGACCCAGCGTTTCCCCGTCCATGCGCTATTGCTAATTCGCTCATTTCCATGTCATGACAGAGAAGTTATACTGGCATGGTAGGATGCTGAGCGAAAGCCCTGATGTTTCTCTTCTAGTCGGTGTAGTAAATGGTAAAATCATGTCGTAATTACGCCACAGAAAAGAAAGAAAGAAGTAGGTGTAATAGATTCGAACAGATGTAAGCGTAATACGTTTACTGGAGTGTAGCGTTCAGCTAATGGAATCAAATCGATGAAACTGAGTCCCCATTATGCAGGAGTTGTGTTCAAAATAACCCGACGCTCTATGGCTCTGTGGGTGACTTCTTCTTCCTTTTCTTCTTCTTTTGAGAGAGAGAGAGAGAGAGAGAGAGAGAGAGAGAGAGAGGAAGTAGGCAAGTAGGCAAGGCTTCTCTTGGTGTGTTTTTTTTTTAAAGCGAGGACTTCATTGTCATTCAGCTTCATTACAGATCATGTTTATTCATGCATGGCCATGGTGCACCGGAACGCACAGCATATTTTTGGAGGCAGCAGCTCATTGTCATGCCTAATCAACACACAGCACACTCCTAGCACATCCCAGGCATCAGCTTTGGTATTTGTATGTGTGTGTTTGTGTGTGTTTACTCACTCATTTTTCAAGAATGCCAGAAAAAGAAACCACTGTGTTATATCCCCTTGCTATTGTTGTTGTTGTTGTTGTTTTTTCAACTAAAATTTTATCCAGCAGTTTTTAACGTCCTCACTATGCAATCAAACTGTTTCCAAGAGTCACTTTTTTAAACAGCGGCCAAATGGCAAAAGTTGTTAACAAGCTCTACGGCGTAATCAGTGGCTGGTTAGATTCACGTCTTTGGTTGTTTCTTGCCGCGTTGGTGTGTAAACCACTATGGCTCGGTTTGTCAAAATAAGAAGACACCATCATTAGAGACGTTTCTTTGTTTACTTCGCAACGCACTGATATTCACTGGTTCTTTGTAGCGCCACCGATACTTTATTGTGATGTGTGTCATCGAAATAGAACCCTTGGGCAAATTCCTAGGACAGTTGTGGGTGTGTCGTGTCGTACGGAACTCACCTGCCGTGACGGAAAATGGCGCAGATCCTTGCTGCGGTGTTTCGAGCATATTAAAATCGTTTCTGTCTAATCGGTAATTCTGGCCGTAAAATCCATTTCCTAGCTTTGTTGTGGGATGCCCTCAGACAGTGGGGTCAAACTCATTTTCACTTGGAACCACGTCATGAAATCTCTTGCTCACCAAGGTCCAAATAATCATTGAACATCCATTTCAAAAAGGGCATGAAATGCAAGGCATAATGATTAGTTTCTCTTCTGTTTTTCTCTTTTCACTTTCCTTTCCTGACACTTGACAGTGATTAGCTAGTAATCTTTATTAAGTCGTGAATGACTAGCTGTTTATTTGAAATATGTTGCTGCCACCTAGTGTAAGGATGGTGAATCACATTTCATGGAAATGGTTGATGTAAAGAGTACGATAATCGTATTTTTTAAAACATATACATAAAATGAGCTGGCGGGCCGGGTTTGGCACGTGGGCCTTGAGGTTGTCCCCTGTGCCCTAGAAGTCCTACGGCTACATCATCCGATGGTTACCAGATGTGCTCAGTCAGAATAGAAGGTTTTCTCACAACAGCCGTATGATTGTACTGCGTTAAACCCATGGGACTTCGTTAGGCACAGTACCTACGTGGATCATATGACATTTTTACAAGAGTGTTCGATTGAGATGTAAGGAAGCCATACTGTAATCTGAGTATCACAGGAATATCGTTCAAGGATTCTTTTTGTATTGCAACAGTCGTGTCACTTTCGTATGAATTACAGACCTGACTTGTTTCCCCCCATGACAGACATACAAGACATCTTTGATAGGCAAATGCAACTAAGCAGCTTTTAACATCCACTTCACCCAAATCTATCCAAAGTTAAAAAAACAAACAAACAAGCAAAAAATATCCCAGGTTGTTTGTTTTTATAAATGCAGAGCTACAACTTTGGAAATAAAAGCAAGGTCTGTGCATGGCTTATCTCTCAGCAAGACCTGATTTATTTATTTCTTTTATTTTTTTAAGTAACTGTGAGTTTACTGCATTTAGGTACATAGCCAGTGCTTAAAGAGGAGTGCTGTTTGTACCAGCAGTTCAATTGCTTCTGGTAGCGTAGGTCTTGTGTATTTTTCTCAAGTAGCACCTGCATGTGAACTCAGTAAGCAGATAATGAAATAGACTCTCCTTCAGTAGTGAACTTGGACTCCAGTCAGCCTGCTTGCTTTACTTTATTCAGTTTAGCAAAAGCATCAAAGCTCACTAGCTGGCTGGCTGTCTTCTATGCTCTTTTTTTTTAGACCACTGGAAATACAAACGGTTATTAAACCGGATCTTAATTTCACACACATAGCGTTATCATTAGGTAACACTAGATTGAGCCGTTCTTTGTCATTATTTATTTAACATTTTAGGAATATATTTATTTTAGTCCTTGCCAATTCCCAATCGTCCGACATCTCCGACATACCTATCACACGACAGCTACCAAGTAGGGAGGGTAAGGGTCACCACGTGCTATCTCCAATTCACACAATGCCAGTCAACCACTTTTTTTTTTTTTTTTTTCAAGCTGCAGTAGCACATATGTCATCCTTCCCTCCCCGGGAGCCCACCAATTACGCTCTCTTGGAACCCCAGCTACAGACGGCTGTGAACACCCGATCTCCAGATGATACGGCGAACACTTTTCCGTTGCACCAGTTGAGAGCCACCCCATTGTTTTTTTTAAATTGCTGGCATAAGAGTCACGAAACAAGACGATCCAAGACCATGGAGACCGAGAAAGTCAGATCTCTTTTTATATGAGCATGACAGCACATTCATTTGTTCCCTCATGTATCAAATCCAAAAATCCCATTTCCCCAACAATTCATCAGCTGTGACGCTGGTCTCCAAAATGCTGTACCAATTAATAGGGAACTCTTTGCCTCAAAGATTACACAAATTGGTGGAACAGTGTCTTAATTGATATACATGGAATGATCAAAAGATTTATTCAGAAATGATATGCCGAAATGTTTTACTCAAAAACGGGTGTTTCGGTTCAAAGCTGAGGGCAGTGACTTGTTTGTTCGGGACTCCTCTGCTGTTTCGGTCTCTCACTAGTTCACTCCTTTAAAGTTACAGTGTGGAATATTTAGCGGTATCTAGTGGCATCTTGTGGTGAGGTTTCAAATCGCAAGCAATTCAAATTTATTCCCTGACCCCTTCCCTCAAAGCCTGTACGGTTCTGGGCTACCGTAGAAACATGACGGTACACGAAGGAGGCCTCCATGAGAGAGGACCCGATCCACATGTAGATATAAACAGCTCGTTCTAAGGTTCCGAAAACTTAAAACACATTCATTCATTCATTCAATCTCTAAGCCACTTAATCCTAATTAGGGATTAAACAATTAAACACAAAGGCGGGGCTAACCGAGCCCAGGTTTTGAACCCAGGACCTTCTTGCTGGGATGTGAGCGTGCTAACCAGTGTGCAACCAGAACTCAACCACTATTTTTAAATCAGTATAGCTTGGGCTCCCCAGTGGCACATCGACAAGGTGTGTGACTATCAACAAGGAGACTGCGAGTTTGAATCTTGTCATGGAGGGGGCATGTGCATGCTTACGCCCCTCCTTGGTTGGAGGTGGTCGTATGTGAGAGGGAGGCAACACTTGACGGGTGGGTATTGTATAAAACTAAAATTAGTGGAGAAAGAAACAGGGATAAATAAAAAATAGTTATTATAGGTCAATAGAAACTTATTTGTTGATGATATTCTACATTTCTGCTAATAGAGCCTCCGAAACACTGTATCTTTGAGTCAGTCCAGAAAACCTGGGCTACTGATCTACTAGTTCCAAATGCTGATCGAAGTGCTACTGTACATGCGTAAGAGAAAGAAAGCATTGATTTAAATACAATACTGCACAAGTTGAAGCAGGACTCAGAAGACTTGAGTTGATGTCTGCCATAAAACCGCTTTGGTATAAAGAGAGAGAGCGAGAGAGAGAGAGAGGTGAGAGGACAGATTGTTCGCCAGCAGTCTAAAGTGCATTTTGTATGCATAGCTTAGCTCTTTATCCATTTGTATTCATACACTCATTTGCATGATTGACTCCATGTGTATTTGAACATTCTCATATCTCCTGTCTTGATGAATGCCTCCGTTAGTGAGTGCTGCCTGGATTTACTGGTTGTCCAAGAGTACGATACGGATTCCTTGCCCTCACATACCTAAGTAACCTAACTTCCTGTAATCGAAACTGCACAGGTTTGTCAGGACAGGCGCTACACTACGGTATTATTTCTGTATCTTTGAATGAAGCGGTGGGTGTGTTCCCATGTGCATGCGTAATTTGTGGAGCTGTCGTAATATACCGATATGGGAGCTTCCTCAAAGTGGAGCTCCCCTTAAGTGTTTCTTTCCATTCATAATTCTTTATTTAAGTTTAAGACACATCCTCTCAGGAGAAATCAACAGAAGCCAAAGAATACTAACATACAAAAACGCATAAATAATTTTAATTTGTTGTGGTTTAATTTAATTTAATTTTAAACTTGATTCGTTGTCTCTGTGTTTAAAAACTAAAACTGTCATTCATTGGAAGTTGACATGAATCAAGATCTTGGCAAATAGCAAACAGCCAATCAGATTTGATCAGATTATGACGCATAACAGTCAATCAGCATCAAGATGCATAACAGCCTATTAGCATCAGAATGCATACGAACAGGACTGCGATGCATAACAGCCAGGCAACACCAGGATGTACAACAGCCAATCAGCTTTATGATTTGTAACGGCAAATTAGCATCAAGAAGCATACCAGCCAGTGAACATCGCAATGCATACATCCAAACAGCATTGTGATGCAGACCAGCCAATTTTACATCGCGATGCGATTTGTAACAGCAAATCAGCATGCGGTGCAAAACAGCCAATCAGCATCGAGATGCATTACAGCCAATCAGCATCACAACGCATACATCCAAACAGCTTTGTTATGCGTAAAAGCCAATTAACGTTCTGATCCATAAAAGCCAGGCCACATTGTAATGTATAACAGCCAATCAGCATGTGATGCATAACAGACAATAAGCATCACAATGCATACGAACACTGGATAGATGAATGTCCAATCCATGCAGAATCGAGTCGATGGTTTCTTATGCATGGTGCACAGGCTGAAGGCTATGAAGGCACATGTAACGCATTCCATTCCGTACCAGACTGGAGAACCAAACCTTTACCGAATCAGTTATTACACCAGATTTTGATTATCGCATCAGTGGAACAAATCCAAACGAAAGCCTCCAGGAGAATCCCCTCACTAACCTACACGATAAAACTCTAACACAGTCAGAGATATTCTCTCAGGAGATGACAGGGGCATTTTATGGCCTAAATTTAGCTTTTAAGCCACATAAGTGTAAACAAGATATCGTCTACTCAACAGCCAGGTAGTTAATCCGGGGCATGATGTATGGAACGACGCAGATGTGGTCAGTGATGGTAATGGAGGACGGAGTCAATAAAGGAGCAGTATTATTACAGAGAACAATAGAGCAATCACTGCTTTGATTGGTATTGATCTCGGAGCGGGCGGGTAAACTGAAATTGAAACTGACCAGCATGACCTGAAGCACAAAAGCGTTCTAAACAATGTCATGGTTCTGCCTGGAGGGACTCATACAGCCAACAATGCAGTGATGGCCAGCGAGGGGGAAAATATAGGTTCTACCTAACATGTGTATCAGTTATAACTACACCTTGTATTTTTTTTGAATTAATTGACAATCACAATACAAGTTTTTCTATGGTTTGTTTCTTTGGTTTTCTGTCAGTGTTTCGACCTCTCCAGGAGCCTTTCTCACGGTGCATGATATCATATCAAAAGAGAAAAAGTTGAAAGAGCATCCCACGACACAAAAGCACAGCAGGAGAGCATCATCGATCCAGGAGAGTTTCTTTCTCTTCTTTTATTTTTTCCCCTACCCTTTGTCAGCCCTCTTTATCCCTCGGCTATCTGGCGTGACGTGTGCTCATCCTATCTTGATGAACTACAGTAAATCAGAAAACACCGACATCTGATAAGCCCCAGATTAACCCCCACACCCTGAACACCAGAACCCGGAGGCAGTCCAGGCCGTATGTCAGTCTGGAGCACCTGCCTCTTCCCTAGGACGTGTGGACAGAATCACATCAACACCTTTCCTCACCCCGGATCCTCGCACAGATCCTCCTAGTCTATTTCTAGGCACGCTTCAGAAAGAACTAGAAAGAATTCACTACTAAATCAATTTCGCCAGAGTCCGAGGCTCCGAGTCATTTTCTAACTCGATTGATATTTTATTGTTCGCAGCTCGGGGGTGGTTTATTTTAGGTTTTTTTTTTTTTTGCAGCCGGGAATATAAATTGCATTATTTAGTAAAACTAGATTATATATTTTCATAATTTATTCAACAGCACCATGGATCAAGCTTGTGATTTTTTATTTTTTTTTCCTGAGCCAAGTCCTTGTATGCTAATATGCTTCATGCTTCAGTGCACGCTCTTGATTGTAACTTCAGCCCTCTTCTACTATGACTGCCACTGAATTATAGTAATACACGTCGTAGCTTTTCAGAGGGATGACAAATTACAAGATCTACTGTACGTGTGTGTGTGTGAGCATGTGTGTGTGTGTGTGTGTGTGTGTGTGTGTGCGGGGGAGTATTAGCATTACGATCTCCATGTCTCCATTTGGCTCACCATTAGATAACATATTGTGGGTGTGACTTAACAGCGTCTGCACGTTCACCTTTCGTCCTTTAGAAATTACCATATAGACAACTACACTACTGATATTTATGTAACCTGCATGTACATAGGGAATAAACGTGTAGGAGATGTTTGATGTCTCGGTCCGAGGTTTTTAGCGTAGGCCCGCGAGTTTCGGTTTTAGCGAGTTTAGCAACGCACAAAGCAAAAAAAAAGAAAAAAATCTAAAAAAGAAGCACTCTTCGCTCTGCCACCCTTTAATAAGCGTCTCAACACCAACCTGACTAATACGAGTAAGATTAGTCGAAGTTTATCAGCGCTGTGATGAATTAACATGCAGACCCATCCTTTCCCTGGCTGCCTGGAGCTGCTGCGCAATGAGCCTTTATTTCTGTCACATTAATTTTATTTGGAAAAAAAATGAAGGAGAGAAAAAAAAATCTAAATTTCCCCAGATACCCTTTAATATCTGTATTGGGAGCATTAAGTGCTGCTTGGCCCTGCGTTTTCTTGCTGTCTTTATTGTAGAAAGTTTTCTAATTAACTGACAGCCATCTCACTCATGGGGTTCGATTCTTTCTGCTTTTAATGTAAGTATGACAGTTTTACAGTTATAATAATATATTAAAAGCTACTCTGAAAAAAGAATGTATATTAACCCGAGCTATATCTGCCATAAACATGTCTACTTCAATCCCACTGCATGGGCGCAATAATTTTTCAAAAAACAACCAGTTTCCCAGATTAAATGCTGGCGGAATTCCCACATGATGTCGTTCACTGAAGGTGCTAGTAATTTTAACAAAGGCAGTGTTTTCTTTTAAAGCAGAAGGAAGGCACTGTAATGACCGGATGAAGCTAGAATACTGAATTTAAAAAAAATAGTAATAATATATATATATATATATAATAGCTTTTACTGCAAGATAACTTTTATCACCACATTGGAAATCAGTTTCTGATTATTGTCACAATTAATATTATCATCATTATTAATAGCATTAAATTTATTAATAATAATAATAATAATAATTATAATAATTATAATTAATTATTATAATAGTAGCAATAGTTGTTGTAGTATATAATACACAGGAACATAAGAATGTTTTTTATGGTAAAGTATGACACTAATCATGCCTGCACCCTTTACAATACACACTATCCAGCCAAAAAGTCACACGCACAAATATGTTGTTGCTCCACCTTTATTCTTGTTTATAGCACATAATCGTCATGCCATTGTTTCAACAAACTTAAGCACCATAACATTTATTTCCACGCAGTGACAGGTTAATTTCTCACCGACGTCTTGAAAAACTGAACCCCTCCATAAAATCTTCTCCAGCACGTCCCCAAAACTCTCAACAGGGTTAAGGTCGGGACTCTGGAGGGCCGATACATATGTGAAAATGATCCCTCGTGCTCCCTGAACCACTCGCTCATTATCTGAGTCCTCGTTTTATATCCGCGCCATCAGGGAAGAAAAAGTGCATTGATGTGATAACCTGCTCATTCACTACATTCAGATCATC
>JAOUQZ010000001.1:12896787-12914043 GCA_028564935.1 Neosilurus hyrtlii
GAGTCGGCTGAGATGGGCGCCAGCCTCCCCGCGACCCTAATTAAGATTAAGCGGTTCAGAAAATGAATGAATGAATGTAAAACATGGTACAAATTAACAGTATAAGCCATGGCTTCAGCAGAAGTGTATTATATTTCTGAGAAACCGAATCCAATCCAGATTCGTTGTTCGTGTTTAGATTAGCCTTCTTATGGTAGCTGGTTGATATGTGAGAACCATGGCTGGGACTACCATGGCCATTCTGCTAAATTTTCCAGAGTCATGAGAGAACGTGGTTGAAGTGATTCTGCGCTTGACCCACGCCAAATTTCAACACATCTAAACTTCTCAAGGTTCTCAAGGTTGCTGCCTGGCTCTCAAGTATTTCCACAGAAGTGCCCGGAACACTGATGGGAAAATCGGCAATTATGACATCCACTGGGACTGAGGCACATAAATGTTTTAGTATATACGACACAGGGACGTAATCAGGACGGGGTACACCCTGAACAACTCGCCAGACCACTGCAGGGCCAACACACACACACACACAACTATTCGCACTCACACCTAGGGACGATTTGGAACAGCTAGTCAGCCTACTGGGCATGTTTTTGGACTGTGGGAGGAAACCGGAGTACCCGGAGGAAACCCACGCAAGCACAGGCAGAATATGCAAACTCCACACAGGAGTGCGCTGAGTCCGGGAATCAAATCCGGCACCTTCTTGCTGTGAGGCATACGTGCTAACCACTGCACCATCGTGCCACCCTAATATTGTACATAATATATTAATATATGATTACTACTGTGTACTACTAACTTTAATTTAAAAGTAAACGATGCAGAGGTGGCACGGCGGCTAACACATCGACCTCACAGAAAAAAAGGTCTACGGTTCAAGTCCCCGCACAGAAATGTTTCAAGGGCGTTTCTGTGTGGAGTTTGCTTGTTCTCCCCGTGTTTGTATGGGTTTCCTTCGGGTACTCCGGTCTCGTCCCAGAGACCGAAAACACGCACTTTAGGTTAACTGTCTGTTCCAAATTGCCCCGAGCTGTGAGTGAGAGTTTGAATGGTTGTGTATGTGTTGGACCTGGGAGTCATCCAGGGTGTGCCCCGTCTTTGTCCAAAGTCGGCTGAGATAAACTTGTAGAATAGAATGAGCTCAAACTATTATTACTCTCTCAGAGTTGAACTTCTTTGGTTGTTTAACCTCTCAGTTATCCTTTCCATTAAACTTCTTAAATACAGATGACGCAGCACCTTCAGTAAGGAGGCACACTCACAAACTACAGACCTGCTTTAGACTCCTGCTGGTTTCATGTGCAGTTCAATGTCACAACTTAAGAAAGACCCAAAAAACCCCACATTTGTTGTTAGGCACAGAAACGTTTATTTGCAGCTCTTGGTTGAAAGTTTGAATTGATCTCCGAATGCAGGAGTGCTCTCTTTGTGCTCTTTGTGGATCACATCTCTTGTAGTTTAGTGAAGGTGATTCCTTATGCATGTTTTCTTTACTTCCTAAGTAGAGAGCGAATGAAAAAGATAAAAAAAAAAATAAAAAATAGGAAGATTGTCAAAGAAATGCTTAGGACTATAAATGTAACCCTATTAGTCAGATAGGACACCGCTTCAGCATTTTCTAATGTTTTTCATTTACTCTGAAACCATCGCTTTCCTTCTTGCACATATGTCATTGTCGCTTGACTGATGATACACTCAGCAGGCCTATACATAGCGACGGCAAGCATTGGGTAAAGAAGATTCAAGGTGAGCGTCGGCGTGATAATTTCCTCGCGTATATTGAAGCCGGGGCGCTCTCGTTGGGCTCAAACCAGCTGGTTTCAGCGTCCGATACGCTCCAGTGAGACGACCTCCATTCTCTGCCTTCGCTTCTGCTGTGATTACTATCTCCTCTCCATTCTTCATTTCTTCTCCCAGGAATGCCACACAGGGAAGGCAAATAATCCTTTTCTCCCCCTGCAAGATCAAACAGAAGAGGCAGAAGGTGGTCTTGGTAGTGATGAAAGTATATGAAGAGCGCCTCGGATTGTACAGCGAGCTTTAATAATTCAGACCGACTGAAGAGTGCAGATCAGTGAGGTTCTGGGTGGAAAGCCCACGCTTCACACTTTCGAGTGTTTCTATCAAGCACATTTTTAAACAGTTATCAAGAGGAGAACCGATTTTGATTTGACTATCGATAGAATTGGTTCAAAATGACATAAATGTTTAAATCAGTGAAGAAGGCAGAAAGAAGATGTCTCTGTGTGTTCGCTAGAATACTTTGCTATGTCCAGTGAACTCCAGACCCTCCTGGAGGCTGTATGGAGAATTCCTAATGAGCAGAAGTTGCTAAAGAGTGCGAGCCCAGCTCCCCTCCATCTCTTAGCTACCTGCTTCCCCTCAATGCCACGATCCCAGCAACCAAGGGCTCGGTATAATGAGGCTTCTGCTGCAGGGCCTGTGCGCGCATAAACAAGCTCAGTTCATGTTCAGCCTGCTCTTTCCTTCCATGCATCTGATCAAGTAGATAGCTAAGCTGTACCTCAGTAGACGAGGAGAAAGGGATGGGAAATGGTGGGAATAGTGTGATTCATGATTTCTGACAAGATATTTGCAGTCTGATTTCGAAAAGTGTCTCCATATACAAGCTCTCTCGGCAACGTGGTGCCTTTGGGAAATGGCTCTTATTGAGGTTAATGATACGGATGTCTATTAAGTAAAATAATACATACATGCATTCGTTCCAGAATGACCATGTTAAAAATGAATGCAATAATGGAGGAATGGGAAACTGAAAAGTCAATTCCTGCTTTTATCTCTTCTTCCTTTGTTCCATCGTCCACCACTGCTATAGCTTCACGTCCCCTGCTGTTAACTTTAAATACCTACAGAAGTGTATTTCTGCTGCCGTACAGCCTTGCAAGCAAAAACATTATCGCAGCAGGAGGAACGCACAGTGTACTACAGAACAGGGGTCGTCAACTAGCTAACTGTGTTTCGACGCATTAAGAAACTCATATCCACTCAATTCATATTCAGAGTTGATATGTTGAACCTCAGAAATAGGACCACATCAACATATCGCCATATGAAACTGATGGAAACGCGAAGTGCTCAGATCGCTGTATTATAATAGAATTTAACCACGCCTACCTTTAGTGCTACATAGTCTAATGACCACAACTGATTTTTATCAAATTTGGTGGGGAGACTCCCCTACCCGAGTCATAGAGACAACGTAATTTTGGAATGTCTAGGTCAAAGGTCGAGGTCAGAGAAAGTTCATAATGTTTTTTGGAGATAAAGTGTTTATAACTTGGAAAAGAGTACCAGTGGGCATGCCTTTCCTATGGAACACTAATAGGAGACCATATATGGTCATTCCAATGAGGCAATTACCTTTGACCTTGAGTGACCTTGGAAGGTCAAATCCCAGTCGTTTCGTCAAAATAAATCCTTCAAACAAGAGTCATTTGGTCATGTCTATATGCTGCAGAACATAACGTAAGATGAGCACATGGGTAATCAATGCCGGTACCCATATAAAGTCTTTTTACTACATTATCCATGCGCCATACTTCAGGAACCTTGCAGTTTGAGTGCCCCCTCTAACTTTATTTTATTTCTTAAGGCTGTATGATCTCACAATTCGTTTCGATTAAAATCAAGCTGTCAAAGATTTGATTCGATATCATGATGCATCACAATCGGGGTAAAAGTCGGTATCGGTGAGTTGCTCTTCTGTGCTGAAAGTTGATTGCGCAGTCACATGCTTCTTTGCGCCTGATTGGCGACTTATACAGTGCCACATCACGGGTCATCACGCCCCAGCCAATCATAGAGCTTGGTGTTAAGTGGTAGCAGAAAATGATTTTGAACTTTATTGTCCAGTGGTCGGTAATCGATTATGTTGTATCACTTTATCAATGCTGAATATAGTCCACGTTTGAATCGCAATGGATCGACGCAATGAATATATTCAGCATCCCTAGTATTTATGGTCTCTGGTCAATGGTTAGTCAATTGGCAGCATGATTTGAAACAGAAAACAAAAAGAAGGTGGTGGCGTGGTGGTTAGCACGTCCATCTCACAGCAAGAGGGTCCCGGGTTCGAATCCCAGGCTCGGCGTTTCCGACATTCGTTCAAAGACATGGACATTAGGCTAATGGGCTATTTCCTAGGTGTGAGTGGTTGTGTGTGTTGCCCTGCGACGGTCTGGCGAGCTGTTCAGGGAGTGTCCTGCCTTTGCCCAGTGCCCCCTGCGACCCTAGTAAGAATAAGTGATTTGGCAAATGAGTGCGTTGTAAAAATGAGTTGTCATCTTAAGCATGTTATTAGTGGATAAGCATTAAAAGGTCACCATTCGGTTACTTTTAAACGTCCTGTACTATTACACTGAGTGTCTCATTTAAAGGAAGCCATGATGTAAATATAAAGTAGATGCATGTTCAAAGGGGAATGTAGGATGAAGAACGTATTGGTTCTCTTCCTCAGGAAGATACTACAAAGCACACACTCTTTAAACCAGGGCATATCTCAGCTCTACCCACATTATGTATTCAGAAGCATGCCTCTCTAACTGATTTTACTTAAAATCGATTTAGTGTGATTCTCATGCCTAAATATGCCGCTAATACAGTGTGGTTATTACTTATTGACAAAACGTCCTTCAGCTTGGTTGCTATTTTTTTTCCCCATTCCTGCCTATTGCAATCTGTGCAAAGCCTGTGTGAGAGAGAGAGTGTGTGTGTGTGTGTGAGAGAGAGAGAGAGAGAGAGAGAGAGAGAGAAAGAGAGAGAGAAAAGAGCGATATGGGTATAGGAACAAATTTTTGAGACACCTGCTCTTTCTAAATTCATTTTTCCGTGCTGGAGGTCATATTGTTATTTGACCTCTTGCCGGTTTCAGTTTAGTAAACACTGAATATCCATTTCACCCCTTCAGAGAGACGATTCTCAGATTCTCAGGGACAGAGGGCCAGGAGAAGGTTGTCAGGCAAGCGAGGGAAATCATAATCCACTCATCCGTGTACACAGAACGCCCCAATTCACACAGGGGTGTCTACTCGTACACCGAGGATGCATAAAGAGCTTACACGATGGTCTTGTAAACTGTAGGTTTAATTGAATTACATTGACATGCCCAGAACAAAAAGGGACAGCAAGGAATGTTGAGGTTTGTTCTTTGGAGCTTTAAAAACAGACACGGAAATGCATGGGGCGGGAGGAAAAAGAAATAGGTGTAGAGGTGTGCGGGATTGGGTACGAGTGTCGGTCGGTATGGACAAGATTGGTTCAGAAGTAATACCCATCTTTGAAAGTATTCCTGGTGTCCTGTAGAACAGCACTGGACTTCGAATGAGTAATATGTTTCTCAAATCATATGAAACCCTGTAGATGTGAGATTTTCTTTAAAAAAAAAAAAAAACTGCTACGCTTTGCTGGTCCCTGTTCCTCATTTCTCCACTCAGCCCCTTGAGGTGTAGATGATTTTGTTTCAGCTTTCCTGTAGTATATACCTCCTTTCTGATTCACTCCATTGTCCATTGGCATTTTCCTCGTATTCACCCCAGTCCAAAATAATCTAGACATCAGCACTTCTGGTCCAGTATTACCCCCATGCTCATCGCTAGTAAAAGTGGCCGGCCGGCCTTAATACGGCCTGCCACTGACCCTGTCCTCTGGGTCCGTTTCGCTCCTGTCCAGCCTGCACTCCTTTTCCGCTTAATCAAAGAAAGCAGATACCGCCAGGCGACTGGTCCCACAGGGGCACGCTGGGAAATTTAGCCTGTGTTTGTCTAAGCAGACTTCTCTTTTCACACCGGCTTGTGATTAGTGGAGTTGTCCACCCTAAAACTTTTTTTTTTTGGAGGTCTGGGTTTCCAAATTTTTCTCCCTTAAATAAACATAAAAGGTTAAATGGAATTTTAAAAAACATTATAAAATATGAATTTCAACAGAAATTCATGAATGTCGGCTGTGCACGTTCCAAGCCTGACTTTTAGTCTGGTTTTACTTGCACACACTCTTGATTGGGTTGAACATCGTCCTTGTATCTGAGAGATTACAGCAGCCTTTTAGGGATTTCAGCGATGCTGATTAGGCTGATTTGATTCCTCATGGTGGAACCTGAGCCAGATTTTTTTTGATTTTTGAACATTTATTTTCTAAAGCAAGCTGTTGCACTTTTTTTAAGTTCAGAATGTTGTTTTTGTTTCAGGTCTTCAGTGTATCAGTATACAGTATAATACAGGGCGGCGCATTGGCGCAGAACGCCGGTTTCCTCCAACAGTCCAGAAATATACACAGTAGGCTGATTGGCGGTTCCAAATGTCCCAAGGTGTGAGTGTGAGTGTGAATTGTTATACATGTGTTGGCCTTCGATTGCCTGGCGAGCTGTTCAGGGTGTACTCCGCCCTCGCCCCCAGAGTCGGCTGAGATGGGTGCCAGCCCCCCACGACCCTAATTAGGATTAAGCGGAGTACAGAATTAATGAATGAATAATGTATAGATTGCGGCAGTGCCTAAAAGCGGAGGGAAAAGGGAATGAAAATGAGGGAACCAAACACGCAATCTCAGTCTGGACATGTAAAGTTCACCATTTAGAATCCGTAGCGTTAGAGAACATTTCAATAACACAACAATCTCATCAGTTCTTTACCTATTAACTTTGATGTCACATCATGTGACCTGATTATTATACGCCTCTCGTTCTTTATATTACTCTTTCCCAGTACTCTTTTTTTTCAGGAATTTTTTCAAAATTCCTTTTGGAGATATAAAATCTGCTGAGAAGAGATGCTGTAATCATTAAAAATCTTCACATTTTATTCTGTTTGTATATTTGTACTATGTGCCCTTGTCTCTGTTTATAAATAAATATGTTTCAAACTTGTTTCGGGTATACGTTCTTACGTTTGATGCGTCGCTACGTCTGACATCACATACACATGAAACACTCTTCAGACCGCGCATGTGCATTTCGTGCACTTTTTCTTGAGCAAAATGTGTAAAATTGAGGCAGACTAGTAAAAAGAGCATCAGAATATCATCATAAAGAAACTATTTTGTAGAATTTGGATTATTTTTAGTATCACTACCGCCTGATAATAATAACATTTTCAAAGAAACACTGAACACTGGGTTCCCATGTGTACACGTACGCCGGAGGGACGGACAGACATCGCTAGGTTTTCTTGACGTTCCAAAAGCAACCCGATGGTCAGACGCTTTTTCCTTATCAATGGCACGATAAAATGCGGTAATTGAAGACTTTGGCAAAATGAATGTTTGCGGAAATGGTTTAGAGTCTCTGTAGGTTAGGTCACTTTACCTTTTTTTTTTTCTTGTTTTGGTAAAAAGGGAAGCTTCGAGCTGATTCATGACAGCGGCTGAATCACGGTTAGAATAGTAATGCGACGTGAGAAAATGCCGCTGTCAGCTCCTGCTGCCGAATCCGGAGTTTCAACAACAGATGTAGAAGGATATTTCCGAACAAATTCTGAAGTCAAAGATTCCAGACGTCATGTGTTTAACGCTCGTGCATGTAATTTTCCGAAAGTCTCGTTCTGCAGAGCGATGCAGATTCTATGGTAACAGATGAAATCCAGACGTTTCACACATCCTACATATCAGCAGTCAGTCACACTGTAACATAACAACAAGCTGCTTGTATATTATACAGTATGATGTATGTATTATGTGCATTTATTGTTATCTCTATTACAATATTCGTCCTTGTTTGACCTTGTGGGACGATCAGCTTGACAGATGTGACAGATCTGCACGGGATCCGTCCATGTACTGCTCTTAATTTCCATTATATGTCTCCTTCGTTCCCTGTCGACAATCCTGCATCTTCTTTTCCTCAGTGCCTCGCAGTAACTCAGGTATAAAATTATTCAGGGACAGAGGGATAGATTTCTCCCTGTTGAATTGAATCGCGAGGCGAGACTTTTCTTCCAACGCATTGAAAGACTATGGCTTTATTTACTAAATGTGTTTGTATGAGAAAAAGCAGCGGGCTCGTATTAGTGTATATTACGAGTCTGTATTTAGTAACTGGGTATGTGTTAGGTAAAGAGATGAATGCGTGGGCTGTTCAGCATTATTCTGTGTTGTGTGGGTTTTTTATTTAATTTTTTTTTTGCATGGATAATTGGTTAATGCATCATATATTCACCGTCACAGCCAGCACTGTAGTAGCGTATAATGTAAAAATACAGTCCATAGTAAAGCACGCTGTGATTGGCAGCGATAGAATCCAATTAATTATGATCCTCGCCTCCATCATTCTACCCACTGGCCTTTTGGAGAGTGCACAAACACACCGATGCCCTTTGGACAAAAATAACAACACCTCAGAGACTCTGGCAGTGTTGAAAAGAAACCTTTTCCCTCTGCGCTTGTTGACAAATGGCTTTAAATTGGCATGTTGTCAAGCATTTGAAATGTATGTGGTGTTTGGAGTCAGTGATATTAATGTTTTTTCCCCACATTTGAGTTTTTCATTTCTGAGTATGATGGCTGTGCCTATACTCCGTATGAGTGCTTATTGGGAAAAAATAAGGCACCAACCTACAACCAACCCCTTATAATGTACACTAGGTATAGGTCACATAGTAATAATTAGTTTATACTACACTGGAGTGGCGTGACAAGATCTAAGGCTATCTGGGGGATAATTAAAAGTTATATGCATAAAAAGGGTGTGAGTGAGTGGAATAACTGTTTTATTTTAATCATACATTAAATAGTTCTTATTGAAAGAACCAAGGACAGCAGGACTATAAGGTTGTGTCTGGTTTAAAAAAAAAGGTTTAATTCATTCATTTTCGAAGCCGCTTAATCCTACTAGGGTCGCGGGGAGGCTGGCGCCCGTCTCCGGGCGATGGTGGGGTACACCACGAACAGCTAATGTAGCTACTAATAATAACGCAATATCCTAGTAGAACATTAACCAATCAGAACAGGCAACTGCTCGTATTTAGAGTGTACAGTTAGAATAAAAGACAAAAATATACTTTATTCTATCCAAACTGACCGGATATGAGCAACCGTGCAGCGCCTCGCCAGCTATCATTGCATATCTGATTAGGGAGTGGAATAAGTATAAATTATCCCGAGTGGATAATGCTCGAATCAGAACGACATACACACCCGGTTCAACAGATTACTTCGAGCTGGCGGGAATATCAGTATTGCCCTTTTAAAATGAAAAAATGAACCATAAAATCTTATTTTGCTTTTCTTGAGTTAATGTGTAGTATATACTAAATTTGAACCTTCTGTGCTCCATCTCAGTGACATTCACCTCGGCTTCTGCGAATATTAGTCAATTGACCATTTAAATTCTTTGTATTTTTTTTAATCAGATTAAAATGAATGGAAAAGTCAAAACACTGAAAAATTATTTAATAAATTATTATATGAATAATTAAGCAATAATTAATAATTCTTTTACACTTAGCTTTAGCATCTGTTTGACTAAAAAGTCACATATTTCGTTCGCGTGCTACAGTTTTCCGTAGCCGCCGGAGGAAAGGAAGCTGTCGGATCTCATTATGTTGAATCACGCCTGTCAACAAGCTGCTGGATGAGTGCGTACATCTCCTGTGATGAAGACTGTGTACTATCCATATGCCTCATGACATGCGGTATTGATTGACTGTGTTGCGTAGCCACTGAGAAAGTGCATTCTTAATGCTTTGAGTGCATGAGAGGCAAAGTGGGGTCATTTATAGGGGTTGCTATAAACTACTATGGACACTTTGTGAGAAATAAAAGGATTGGGAGGAAAAAAAACAGACCGCGAGCGAGCACTTCCATCCTGTAAGGTGAACTGACTGCACCTCTCCTCCCCTTCTTGTGCGTGTGTTGCTTTTTTATTTATTTATTTTTTTTTCCACACCCACTTTTATTAGTTGATGGCTATGATTTCTTAAGGCAGGGTATGGCCAAGGAGACGAGAGGCCAAAGGGATTCTCTTTTGTCTCCTTGGACCGGTGCCTGCCTTCAGCCTTGGCGGTGATGGACAGCTACAGCCTGGATAGTCAGACATCTCTTCTTGGCACTGGCTGTATAGGCTTTTAATCTGATAACTCCAGATTTAATTCTCATACACTGAGGCTGGCCTCGGGCACTGGAACCACAGTGTCCTCGACCTGGTGGGAAGGAATCTCGGTCCGACTCTTTGAACTACGGGATATATGTATTCAAAATGGCATTATATCGGACCGTGGTAATTTGCAACTTCTTATGAGTCATGATCTCTTCCAGCCGACAGGCCAAGGGGAACACTCTGTATGAGGAAATCTCACAACAGGTGCTCTGTCCAGCAGCCGAAGCAGCTGCCTTATCCCTGCTTAGCATTTATGAGATCTGAAAACCATGTACCAGACTAGGCTTTGGCAGCATGACAAGCTTCTCCAGACTGGAGGCTAACTGGCCTGTCACTCGGTGCTGGTTCGACCCAACAAAGACCTGTCAGTGAAGGAGCGGTCTGCTGCTTGTGCTTAACGAGGTATCGAGTTTAAGTTTTCTCCTTTTTTTTTTTTTACAACCATCCCTCCTTCCTCACCTCTTTTGCTAAGTGAGACATATGTCCAGCCAGCCAGGAAACCGGGAGCATAAAGCAAAAGCATGCCAGGTCCGTGACCTGGTCCAAGGTTATGGTGCGAAGATCAGATTTAGATGTTTTGATGTCGGACTGAAAAACCACAGAAATCATATAAGCGATTCGAGTAGGGTGTGAGTTAAAAATTTCAAGAAATTACTGTTCAATTCTTGTACGATAGCGAGGCAGAGAAATCTAGAACAGGCGTCGCCATGGTTGCTGAGGGGTGAACGACGAGTATAACGCTCTTAAAGGAGTATGGAAACTGTGAACGCCTGGAGCACTTTGGCTTTCAAACAAGTTGTGTTGGTGTATAGGATCCAGTATATATGCTTTCAAGCCGTTGGCCTGAAGCTGTTCATGCATCGACACACATGCAGGGGAAGTCTGAGCACTTGTGAATTTTCCATCCTAGAGATGATGAAAATGATTATTTCTGTGGATTTGAGTGATATGACAGTCATAGAGCACTAACTAGGTAATAATTGGTTTGTTTTTTAGAAGATAGTAAGAATATTAGCTATTTTTAGCCAGTTCTTAATGGGTGATGGCTAACGTGAGAGCAGAGATACATGAAGCCTGCCGGTTGCGTTTTCATTCGCTCAGAGTTAAAGACAGGTACGAAAATGGACAGAGCCTTTTATCCATACTGTGTTTGTTTATTCCATATTTGTGCACATTACCGAAAAGCTTGCGGATGCGTAGAGAATGAAGCAGTACCAACGACAACCGTTATAGCTAATAGTTCACGAGGAAGATACAGGGACAAACATCTGACACCAAACAGTTGGGAGAATAATGTGCGTGTATTAACCGTGAATCAAAAGGTAACGAAGTTTGTTGCAATGTCTGCGTTGTTGGAAACATTGGACTCTGAACTGGCCTCTAGTGGATGCTTTCTATTATTGGAAAAAAAAAAAAAGATGTGCGGAAGTATGAAGCAGACAATTGAAAAGGACAGCTTTATTTTTTTATGTAAAGGGAGAATGAACGAGCCCTAGCACACCCAGAGGAAAGCGCTATCTACCCTCTTCTACATACATGATCTCACAGACGAGAGGTAGCCATCGTGACGTGCCATTTGGGAGCGGGTGATATTTTTGGGGTCAATGATATTTTCATAATGACAAATTTGCCAGTACTTATCTTCAACTAGGGTCATGTAACTATGCACCAGTGACCAGTAATAGGCTGAAATTAAGCTTTAAAGCTCTTAGCAAGAAATGCAAATATATAGATCCAAGTCAGCACCTTTAACCTCTAATCACATTCTGTTAAAGAATCAATTCAGTGGGATAAACTTTAGCTGGTTGTATAAATAGGACCCTACATCAACATTAGAAGCTTATTAAGTAGCTCCAGTGTAATGATGGCGTGAGGGCGATCTACTGTAGACAAGATAAATCTTAGTATCAAAGCTCCATACACTAGACAGTAAAGTCGAGCTGATTTTTCACAGACGGTATCACCGTTCGTCCAAATGTCTGTACATGTAAAACCACGAGTTCGGTGTCCACAAATCAGATAAGTGATATTTGGAACATATAAACCGCTCCAGCTGTGAAATAGTTTGCGTTCAGAGTCATTAGTTAAAACAAACACATAACTGCTCTCACAGAGTTGGACCAGAAGGGCACGGAGAGCGCAAGCCTCCGCCAAGCCAAACGAATTTAACAAAGCAAAGTAATTAACTGTAAATTAAAACAAAACTCACAGGAATCTTATGGGGAGTTGTGCTTTAAGGCAGCGCATAAATCTATTTATTACATACCGTACCAGCTTTATGTAATTGATGTTGCAATGTGTACGTCTAAGTTTAGACGTGGTGCCAGCAGAAGTAAGGAAGAACTGAATGTTCATACTATAATTCAGCGCAATATTGTTTCCCTCGTTCATATTCCCTTACCGCTGTCCGTTAGCAGAACCGCAAGGCTTCATTTAGATTCTGTTATGCACCTTTATTGTATTGCACGCGCACACACATACACACACACACACACACACACACACACACACACACATTCATACACGTGTATGGACCCTTTGTAATATATACATTTAAGAGAAAATCCACAGTGCCTCCTCCACCGCTGGGCATTTCTCAAAGTCGTGTTTACATAATTAGAGCGTGTTCCAGTTGCCTCAGCGATTCCACATAATGAAAAGGTTAGGATTATTCACTGGTGGGGTCTGGAGGATGGCTGTTGCTGTATTTATATTCCGTCTGAATCAGCTACCTGCTCCGAGTATCCAGTAGGAATCTCTTTTTCAGGGAGCGGTACTCAAGCCGTTTTTTTTTTTCCCCACCCGGAGCTGTCTCTGTTTACTGGAACCTTTGATCCGTGACAGCTAAATATATCATATCTAAGATCAGGGAGGGATCTCAGGGCAAGGGTCTGTGTTTTCATAGTCAAATCCTGATCCTAATATTCGACAGGAATCTATTCATTTGTCCTTCTCAATCTGTTATGCTGCGGGTGGTGAAAAATTCGCCAGTCCTCCCCCCAGACACCATACGAAAAATATAACTCGGTCTCAGCTTGAGGTTCCTCTGTTCTGCATGAAGCAGGTTGGGGAAGAACTTCTTTCTCCGCAGCATGCGAGGAAAGAGAAGAGGCCCTGTTTCCCTACAGAAAGAGAACCCGCCGCGACACCCGCTGTTAATTACCACAAATTGACTTTACTTATCAAGTTGCTGCAGAGCGCGAGTCATTACTGTCCCACCTCTCATCAGTGGGAACAAAAAAAATGACAGGTAGCAAGGCCAAGACCTGAATGTGACATGGTGAAGTTGCAGTGTTTCAGAGCAAGTGGGAGATTTGGCATGGAGATTTTATTATTTTTTTAATGAATTTGTGACACAAGCCTCCCTTTAGCTCAGCCCTGGCACGCACAGACACATACAGAGCACGGCACGGCATCAAGCAGCACATAAAACAAACATGACACTCTTGGCTAACGTGTAGAATCATGTTTTATTGTACAAAGTGAATTTAAAATGATTTAACTAACAACCCTGAACAATTACCCACTAAATTATGAGCCACTATGATAGTTCTATTCATGTGTAGTCAGTCCAGAGTGAGACGTGCTGCTGAATAACAAAAGGGGTCGCCCAAGAAGGCTCTCGGGTGATTCCCACTTCCAACTACCGAGTGTTCTTTCAGAACAAAGGCAGCCTCATACTGAGAGCCACTCTGAGAGGTGCTGTGATAAACCATTAATCCATCTGTTTGTGGATTTGCTCCTCATTCATCATTCTACACCCACAAAATCCTCGTAATCACATTAGGTGAGACAAAAAATGGCTGTGCTCCCAGATGGAAACACAAGAAACGCAAACACGCAGCAGTTTGGAGTAAAACATATGCATTGCGATCTTAAACGTTCCCAATTTCACTTAATCCCCTGCAAACAAGCAAACAGTTCTCGTAGATTTCATTTCGCCAAACAGTACGGCTAACTCCCAGACGTTACCCTCAAGCCTCGCACCGCTGTTATCCCGACAAAGGCAGATACATCCCGGCCTGCAGAAAATTAATGGTTTGCATCCTCCTTCAGGGCTCAACCAAATCCCAGGACTTGGATCCACAGGCCTTCTTAATGTACCTGCCTCCCATTCGCACCATTTGTCATCATGGCTCCAGTGTTAAATAATTCAGTTTTCATTTTTTTATTCCAATTCAACAACTTCACTTCCTTTTTAATCATCTTAAACTGCAGCCTAAGTGGTCAGCACGTCCGCCTCGCAGCAAGAGGGCCTGGGTTCGATTCCCGGTCTGTGTGGAGTTCGCATGTTCTTCCCGTGCTTGCGTGGGTTTCCTCCGGGCACTACGGTTTCCTCCCACAGTCCAAAAACATGCACAGAAGACTAATTAGCTGTTCCAAACCACCCCTAGGTGTGAGTGCGAGTGTGAATAGTTGTATGTGTGTTGGCCCTGCGAGGGCCTGGCGAGCTGCTCAGGGTGTACCCCGTCCTCACCCAGAGTAGGCTGAGGTGGGCGGCAGCCTCCCCGCGACCCTAATGAGGATCAAGCGGCTTAGAAAACAAATAACTTGAATAAGTGGATGAAACTGCAGCCTATCACGTTTCTCTGTTTCTGTTATTGCTTTGGGCTACAGCTGATCAATGTCATTTGTCCAAGCGGACAATCAGGAAGCCAAATTGTCTTTCCTGATTACAGGGATCTCCGTGTTTACAAGCACTGCAGATTTTTAATCCTTGCCATGTCATCTGCAGTCTAAAAAACTCTGTCAGAATCACTTATAATGCACTTATTAGAATGAACTTACTGTTTTGTTTTCCAAGCACAAAGCATGTAAATTATAAATGTAAATTCTGTGCTGTGTGTCTGAGCGTGATTTACGAGTGCATCTCTGGGTGCACCAAGTGCTAATAACTGGGTTAACATCATAAGAACCCTTTACCCAAAGATTCTAACACTGTGTGTGTTTGTTGCATAAAGAGAGACAAAGATTAGGCAAATACACAAACATCTCATCAGGAGATGGAAGTAAAACAAATAAAAAAATTGGAGAGCATTGTGATGGTAATCTCTACTTTTCGGGGAAAGAAAACCTGACATCTGTCATCCTTTATCCGCCGATCCTGTTGGATTGTATACTCTTTCAATGCTCGTGCTTAGTCTAGAAAAACACCTCCTGTGGGTGTGGATTTGCGCATGCACCATGCCGAAATCTCACACAGAGGATTAACATAAGGGGGAATTAATGCCGAATCGACAGAGGGAGACGTGCGGGATGCAGCGGCGCTTTCGGGATGAACCTCGATCCGAATCTCCCCCCGGACGAAGCAGATATCCCGCAGATGAAAGCCAAACACGTCTCTGATACGCTGTTCAAAGCCGTCCGGCGCCCAGAACACCAAAAGCAACACCTGGAATTCCAATGGAGAAATTCTGATATTGTGATTCGTAGGAAGGAAGGAGGGAAGGATGAGGTTGCGATGCACCTATGTAAACATGTGCCCCGAGGTGTTTATCTGTTGTTCAATTATCTGAGAACAATACGAAGTGCACGCTGTTGTGGTGTTGTGTTTTTACAGAACATAAAAAAAACAATTTAATTAGGATGCATCAGAAAGGGTTGCCTTGTAGTGCACGCTTCTTTTATACCTTTTAATGCCAGAACTGCCTCTGGGGCAGCCGATTTCAAAGGCGGCGAACCCACGCCTCTTTCACATGTAGGCCGCGTGATGATATTCTCGCCGCTGTCCTGTGAGAATCGTGCAGCGACCTAATCAGCATGCCTAGCTTTTATCCAAGGAGTCACATATTCATAGGGACGGACACACTTCCGGAATTTTCCGACTTATGCACAATCTCAACCTTCATCAGTGGCTAATTCTTCCGCCTGTCAGTCTTCAGTACGAATCTGCCACGGTGACTACCTTTAGCACGAAATCAGCGTTCGGTTCCAGTAAAGGAGCCTGATAAACGGATATGCCTGGAACGCTACCTCACGATGGATGATCTCAGAGAGCTGCAGTCTTAACAAAAAAAGTATTTTCTGTATCACCTGGTTCAGTCACTTGAGCTAGAATTCTTCCACACGCACTTGATGACCGGCGTAGGTGCCACAGTACGCCGCATGCGCCAATCCGGACATTTCAGACCGCCGTCCAGAGCTGAGCCGCTTCTACAGCCCATTAAAGTGTAAAAACAGACAGAGGCAAGCGCCTCCAGCCAAGCTGCAGCTTATGTGCACTAATCAGGAGTGTTCGAGCACTTACCGAACCATCAGCACATGAGCAGTCTGGCAGGCTGCTCTCTGAGCTCCATCAGAAATGCACTCTATTTGGAATAAAGAGACGATTCTCATTAGTAGACATAAAACATATTTTAAAAACAGCTGTAGGTTCCATGTGAAGTTGTCCTTTCTGTCCGGTCTGCTTATTATTGGGTGGCATTTGTATTTTGTTTGTCTCACATGATCATAGAAGCATATACCAATCAGCCATAACGGTAACACCACCTGACTGATTTGTTTCTCAACAGCCCAATACACAGCAAATCATAGGAAGCAATGAGAGTTTCATCAGTCTGTGCCACAGTAGGATCAGATCAGGAATCTGTGGAACAGACTGAGAACAGACGTACTAGCCTTCGCTAGTCTTCCTACACACATCAGTATGCCACGGGCATCCATGACAATCTTGCCAGTTCACCATTTGTCCTTCCTCAGACCACCTTTGGTAGGAACTTCCCACTGCATACCAGGAACACCCCACCCACAAGACCTGCCATTCTGGAAATGAATAGACCCAGTCGTTTAGCATCACAATATATATCCTCAAAGTCATTCAGATTCTTATTCTTGCTCATTTTTCCTGCTTTCACCATGTCAACTTCGAGAGCTGACACTTTCTGAGTAATACATTCCACAGGTGCCACTGTAACCAGATTTTCACAGAGCAGTTTTTCAGGTTAAAATGCTTTAAAGAGTGCCGGTATTGATCATCCTTACAGTATGATTTGTGTGTATGTAATACGTTTCATCGACACAGATGGTTATTTTAACATAAATGACCACAAAAAGCGGTGGCCTGGTGGTAAGGTGCTGGATTATTGATCCCAAGGTCGGGGGTTCAAGCCCCACTATCAACGGGTTCTCACTGCTGTCCCCCCAGTGCAGCT
>JAOUQZ010000001.1:12919459-12930453 GCA_028564935.1 Neosilurus hyrtlii
GAATGCAAATGTAATATAGAATGTGATTATTTTATTGCAGTGCGACTTTACTAGTAAAATTAAAGTCAGTAAAGTGAATATGTGCAAAGGAACCATTTCTTCCTTTGTTTGTCTGTTGATTATTCCTTTGAATAATCAAAGGAACCAGTCAGTTTGAGTGTGAAAAGATGGCACGTAATGATATTTTTAGATGGTCAGAACAATGTAGGGTCCATCGTGCATCCTTTACAAGCATGTTATATACGTACGGTCCCTTCACATCGCACAGAAGAGCAAACCTCCGCCATCCAATTCTCACCATACTGACCAGCTGCACCTCTGGTCTGGAGCCTGCAGTGTCTCTGACTGGAAGTCCCTGCAGAGGGTGGTGAAGACAGCGAAAAAAAATCAGTGGGACTGATTTCCATACAGGACACCAACGCTGCCTGACCAGGGCTCACAACATCATCATCAGAGACAACACACCCACCCACCCCCCACCCCGACAATGGAATGTTCTCGCTGTGGCCACCGCCTTCGGAGCAGAACAGCCGGTTTCAAGAACAGTTTTTTCCCCATAAGGCATCATGCTGCTGAACTCAAAATGACGACCCCCCCACCCTCCCACCACCACCTCACTCACACTCACACACTCCACACACACTTACACAGGACTGCTCCTTACTTAGGTGTTTCATTACTATTGCTGTGCAATATCAACCCAATGTGCAATATACTGTGAATATTGTAATTTATACCATTTTTTTATTGTAGTTTATACTTATTTATTTTTTTTGCAACACCCTGTCTATGTACATCACTGCTGCTGTTTTTATTTCCGCATTATTACTCAAGTCCATGCAGCAGAATTTCATTCTGATATGCACTGCAAGGTGTAATCTGAATGACAGTAATGCTTGTATAAGTCTAAGTCTATATACAGCGTTCGAAATAAGAACCGAAAAGCTGCTTGTCTTCCAGACAACCTCTTCTAATATCTTGATATACCGAGGAAACCCACGGGGAGAACAAACTCCACACAGAGATGCACGAGCCCAGGAATCGAACCCGGGACCTTCTTGTTGCGAGGTGGGCGGGCTAACCACTACGCCACCGTGCCACCGACTTTTGGGCATCTATTTTAAAATAATTTTAATTGCTCGCACAATAATCCAGAAATGTTTTGGCTCCCCAAAAAAAACATTTCTGCTAGAGGATTTTCGGTGCGGTAGAGCCACATCCACATTTGATATGTCGGGCGATACCCCTGTTATAAACGATTTTTCATCCGCCATGTCGACGTTTTTTTTTTCTCTATCGCTTGTCTCTTATAGTCTTTTAATTCTATCAAAGCAAAAAACTCAAATCTTTTTAAGGAAACAAAGACAAATGATAAACAAACATCAACGTCCATGAGTTCATTACAGCTTTCAGACAGAGTCCGAACATCACCCACGGCCTCGCCCATTAATTCCTCTGTGGTTTAAAGGGTATTTTAGACACTGAACTGCATGTATTTGACACTAATGGCTGCCATGTTGGGTCGCGTCCACTTCAGTCAGTTCGGAGCAAGTGGAGGCTTATCTCCATGGAGCCCATCAATCAATTCTGAACAATTTTAAAAAAATCTATGAATTTTTTATTTTGCAAGTACATTTTGCACCCATAATGATAAGTGTTATCCCACCTCATCTCTGCCCACAGGACACAATTACCGACTTAACACAAAGAATGACCTCTGTCATGTAAATGAATCAGGCACTTCAGGAAAAAAAAAAGTTTCCCCCATCCTCAGAGGGACACAGTAATCTTTCGGATTTTTTCCCCCATTTGATAAGCCGTGTGCGCAAATACGGAGACAAGCTCACGCTCATTTTAAAGAGATCTGAAATGACCTTTTCATGATACGTGTACTCATACACACACACATAGACACGGCATGTGCCCACACATAGACACACAAAGTGACCTTTCTGTAATACATATTCATGGACCGTGTGTTCATGAAGCTTTACACAGATGGCTAAAGATGATCAGGTTTAATTGCACTGTTTACCAGAGACTCTAACCTCTACCGTGAGCCGTGACACAGACTTGATGTACGCTCGTGCAAAATGACTGTGCGAGCGTGTGTGAAATAATGCGACTGCTAGCAGCCGTTAGCGAGTTCCACTTCCTACCTGACTGATGTGGGCATGGAGCGCTTGCTTTGGGGATGTTCGTGAGCGTTTTGCTGGTCGACTGTTTCGCAGCACCATCTGGACTCCGGAGTGGGCCTGGGAACCATTTTATGCTGCCTGCCCCAAAACACACACACACACACACACAACTCTTCCAAGTCTGGGCTCATCTGGACCAAATATCTCTCTGCATTGTTTCATCACAAAACGCTCGTTTTCCCTCCTGCTAAAATCCATCATTCAGGTCAGTTTGTAGTAGAAATTTATGCAGTGCTTGTAGGCGTCTAATGAGTCCGAAATGTTAGAGGTTCTTTATCTTTATCTGTATCCGAGACCAGTGGTGTAGTGGTTAGCATGTCCGCCTCGCAGCAACAAGGTTCTGGGTTCGAGTCCCAGGCCTTGGATGTTTTAATTCAATTCAGTTCAATTTTATTTGTCACATACAAAATCATACACAGTACAATATGTAGTGAAATGCTTGTTACGACTGTCCTAAAAATCGAAGAATAAAAACTATCAATATCAAGAAGACAAAGAAGAACAATATAATTATCGATGGATTTGCCGGTTCCATGTATTTAAAATTAACTTAAAAACAAAAACAAAGAAAAAAATTGGTAAGAGCAGTCGCGACGGCGGACGACCTCGACAGCACTGGAAGTAGATTTTGTTTTTGTTCTCCCTGTTCTTGCATGGTACTCCGGTTTCCTCCCACAGACCAAAGACATAACTGGCTGTTTCAAATGACCCTCGATGTGAGTGTGGATGATTGTGTGTGTGTTGGCCAGGCTGTGGTCTGGCAACGGGAGATAGGCTCCCGGCGACCCTAGTAGGAATAAGAGGTTTGGCAAATGAGAGTGAGTGAGTGTATTCAAGACTCTTTACCATTTACAGTTATTGAATTCTCAATTCTGATTGGTCAGAAAGTGTTGGAAGCTGGCGGTAGAAATTAAAAAGTAAAAATACAATTTTAATTGTTGCCAGTGTTTTTGGACCAACTGCATTTATAGGGAAAGGTGTTAACAGTGCACTGTTTCTCCATCCTGATTATTTTGCTATGACAGTTGTTGCCCATGTTATAATTAATTCTTTGCATCATAGAGTCCTTATCACAACAAAAAACTTTCTCTTCAAGCGTAGTGCTCCATTTTTGTGAGTTTCATCTCCATTCATGAAGCACCCGATGTACGTTTTGATGAAAATCGAGTTCAGAATGTTACCCTTCTAATCAAGGAGTATCCGCGAACGTGTATAAGGTTGTTTCCAAGGATGAATCCGAGAGAGTGAAATTTGTTATTTTCCATCCAACCACACAAAAAAGGTCTAGCTTGCGGTGTGTTTAATAAAAAGTATCGAGGTTAGCGGGACATCATTTGTGTGCGGTTCATTCTTATCTGATAGACTGTCAAAGGACAAGTGAACTCATGAGTCTCATTTTCTCTTCTCTACCTGATGCACTGTCATTTCCCAAGCAATCCGTGCACAAAAATAACTTTTCTTTTTTTTTTATTTAGCGTTAGAAGTCTTAGCGGAAGCCGTCGTATAATTATTTCTATTTTTGCCCTCCAAACAGAGGCAGCCTATTTATCTTGCGTTTTGTAATTTGACACAAAACCGTGTTAAATCCAGAGAAACGGTGAAGATGAAATATTAAAGTCTGCCCGGCCAGGATCTTGACTCAGCACCGTTCGTCTGCGGGTGATCCGCGGTAATAAAACGCGGGACACGTGGGAGGATGGGGTCCGCGCTCTCTCTAAACAGTCCTCCACGATATCACTCATTAGTCTTGCTCGTTAATTGAGTGGCATAATTGCATTACGGCTAAGCGCATACAGCGCGTTCCTTTTCCCCCAGTGACCGTTCCTTCTTCGTCAACATCACTCTGAAATCCACACCACGTTTTTTTGTGTTTTTATTTTTTTTCCACTGTCTGACTTTAAAGAAGGATGATATTCAGCAGCCCTAACATTTACAACTCAATCCACTCTCCTAAAATGTTTGGCACTGGAGTGAGCCAAAATCGTGAGTGCTGCATCAGTGCTCTGTGCACACAGACGCGTGCGAGTTTACAGATATTGATGCCGGCCATCAGCACATCAGCGTACAGGACTATTTCTGAGAAACGCCAGACTATTTCAACTGCGGAACACGAAATAATGTCTCATCTACCGCTTCTCCTCTGCAGGTCTCATCTCACGCTTAGCAGATGTATAGACCATATCAGCACAGGCATGAGGAGTTCTTCCTGCATCTCGGTCTCTTAACATTCCCTCCATTCAGCTGTGACAACACCTCTCTCTCTCTCTCTCTCTCTCTCTCTCTCTCTTTCTCTCTCCCTGTCCGTCCAGCTATTTTTGGAAACTGCCCTGAGCTGTACCTTGCTTCAAAGGAAAGCACAGGAGCTTTGTATTTATTTATTCATCCTGTCTTTTCTGTATTTATTATTAATCTTTTCCCCCTTCACCTCACAAAGGCAGGCGAGTTGATTTGATCTGAATGAGGCTCAGTGTTAAGCCAGTTAGCAACCGGGGGTCCAATCCGTTATTACTTCGATTCGATAGATTTACTACCTCGGTGTGAACTTTAGGGCATCGTATCTGTATTTCAGATTCATTTTTGTTTCTTTAAGACACACATATTCTCTGCTCTTTGAGAGGTGAGATCAAAAGGCCAGCTTCGCCAAGATCACTTCATCAGAAAAGGTCAACAAAGCGCCGTCGACAACAGACCAGACACAACACTTCAAATAAAGGAATCCCAACACTTCCCACCACGGATGTCTCACCTATTCATCTCTATCATTTTTAAGTTCTTTAATTGCATCCAAGATTTATTTCTTAATGAAATTCTGACGCCATTTCATCAATATATCGGACAACTTTCACTTTACTGGTTTCCTGTATTACCCACAATGCCTTGCTGATATCGGCGCACCGGGATTTCGTTCATCTCTGCCTAAAGAGAGTACTCTCGAACAGTATCCTAATCTGTCAGATTCCAAGGCATCATGCTTTTCATCTCAGAGAATCTCCTGCTATAATTTTGTAGCTGCTAAAAATACTTACCGAAAAAACACATTAGCACCGGAATCGCCGAATACATCACCCACAGTTTAATATAAACATATTTAATGTGTTTTAAGAGACAGTGTTTCTTTTAATGAAGCTACAAACAAATCCATAAAGATGGCGTGAGAGTCGTTTGCTTCCTCCAGGAGAGAGTTAAAGAAGAGATAAAACATTCCACACCATTCCCTCGCATCCAGCAATATAAGAAAGTGCCCGCACCTTAAGGTATTACATAATAACACCTCACACAATCTTCAGCTCTCCTCCTTCTCGTGTTCACATAAAGAGGAAAAGAAAGAATGGGAGAGAGGAAGAGAAGGAAGAGAATGATGTTCATCATCTGTGCCTTTTTGTGCGACTGCAGGGCTAAAACAATATAAATAACACGGGCCCTGAAGGATTGGTGTGCTCCACTCTGACAGCGAGATGGAGTATTGATTCTTGGCATGGTACTAAAATTGCCTGCCTCCCGGCCTCCAGACACACATGTTGGCAGCGGAACGAGAGGCAGGAGGCACGCCCTAAAACCCGAGAACGTTATCACGGATCAGCCATGTAAATGCTGAATGTAAATGAAATGTAAATGTAAATGAAAAAAAAAATTCAAAAAAGCATTCTACAAAAAGAGAAAATTATTACATTATCTATTCCAAAAGTCAGACTCAAGACAAACTGCAGGCTCCCCCGACAATTTCTTTCATGATTAAAACGCCCTTCAATACCGCCGCTTCGTTAATAATATACAGAAAGTTGATGGGACTCGGTGACAGCGGCAGCAAATCATGTCACGTCAATCTTCAATTCATAATCAACCCGTCCCCGAGCTGTCCCCTCCAGCAAGCCAGATGCACCTCAGCACTCCAGGTGGTGAGCTTTCGCTTTACTCAAACTTTTTTTTTTTTAAGTTCCAGGTAAAATCAACTCTGAGAAGAAAAGATGAGAGGGATACAAGACATTCAATAGTTTCTCACTAAGAGATAATTAGTTTCAACAAGGCATGGATCCCAGGCGTAAAAGGTTAAACTTCATGCTAATTACTTACGTATCTATCTAATGTGATCTTCGAAAAGTCCTTAGAGACAATCAGCAAGAATTCTAATGAAATTCAAAGCCTTAAAAAAACCCAACAATTTATTATGCAAAAAGAAAGTAATACAGTTTTTTATTGAGCAATAAATCAATCACAGAGCATGTTTTTGTTTTTTGTTTTTTTTTCCCCCCTACGGGTTATGTGCTTTATATTTAGGACTGGAGAAGTGGAGTGACGGCTTCTTTACTGCCCTTTAAAATGCCCTTAGGATCTCTTGAAAGCTGCTTTTGACACTATCTGCATGCTGGTCATCGATGATAAGCGCAATCGTGCTTGTGTGAAAAGTGTAAAAGGAGAGGAGTTAAAACAGCACCATACGGGATTTAAAGGAGCTCTTTATCTTCTCAAGCCCAGTTTCATGACCTCAAGTGGTTCTCCAAAGTGACACTCCACACCCACGGGCGACGACTTCTCGAACATCCAGATTTACGACAGTTCTGGCTCTGAAAGGAGACAAACTCCGAATCTGCCCATTGTGAGACTCGCTCTGTCAGAAGATTCGCTCTTGAAAAGCGTCAGCATCTTCCGGAGTATTAGAACGCCTAAGAGAAGTTGTAAGAGAAACAGTGCAAATGATGTTGACCCCAAGATAATTTATTGTGTACACAGCTCAGGTCAAGGGAGAGTATTAATCCAGGCAAGGCGCCGAGCCCTTTTCTAAATGAGATTGTCCCCGGGCGAAGGGCCGACTCGCTACTGTCTGCTCGGGAATGGCAAAAAGGTCTGACAAAGATGCACAAGTAACACTTGCACCCTATTTTTTAAGTACAAACTGTGTAATACATTTTTATTTAATGACTTCTGCATAACTGATCAGTACAAAAACAGCATTTTAGATTTCCAAAAATGTCTTTCCCGAAAAGTGTTTGTATATCAGTAAAAGATGCGGTAAAATATATAAATTTAGGCACCACCTAAAAGCGAGGCATCTGATAGATACCTTTTGATAGGTGTCCAAGTAGTGCGGTTCCTTTAAGGGCTCATTCGGCTTCAGCCCACTGAGCTTGTTCATTTGTTTCAGCTTTAGTTATCCGTTCAACAGGTTCATGTTCCGTTTTTACCTTTATTCCTTCATTCATTTTCTGAAGCGTTTAATCCTAATTAGGGCCGCGGAGAGGCTGGCGCCCATCTCAGCCGACTATGGGCGAGGGCAGCGTACACCCTGGACAGCTCGCCAGGCCATCGCCGGGCAGAAACACGCTGATGGCAATGCAGCTACTTTTTTCGAAAGTCAGCAATGGTTCTTTTACCTGCCTCTCTCCACAGACGGTGAGAGACGAGGCCGGAATTTGATAACCCAGTTAGCTACACTGGGGGGACAACCGTGACAACCCGGTAGGGCTTGAACTAGTAGGGCTTGAATCCCCGACCTTGGGATCAGTAATCCAGCGCCCTACCACCGGGCCACCACTGCCCCCATTTTTCTCTTTATGTTTGGTGTTTTGTTCAGCAAAAGTTTATCTGCCTACCTGAGTTAGGCTGTGTGTTTTTTATTCTGCGTGAATCTGAGCAGTGGTGTATGAGCCTTTATTTTTAGGTTTCAGGTTGTTTTATGATTATATGTTGCTGCCTCTTGCTACCTGTCATCGTGCAAGTCAGTGATACATAACAGCCAATCAGCATCAACTCAGGCATGGACATGGGACAACCATCGAAGGCATTTTCCCTACCTTGGGGCTTCACTCAGGAGTTCTGCTATAACACATAACTCCATAAATCCATAACATAACTCAAAACCTCCAGAAGAGCTACAGCTCACTTAGTGGGTGGTCACACTAGAGGTGCGATAGAAAAGCAACGATGCAAATAGATTATTTATTTATTTATTTTCATGTTTTTTGCGAATTTTAAAATTCGTGTCAAAATGTTTTGCAACTCCACATGCAAGCGAATATTTTGAGGCTTAAATACATTTTTCACCAAAAGTGAACGTTTTGTTGTGACTGATTTGTGAGTAATTTGCGATTGGCTTGCGGATGTTTGGCAACAACAAAAAAATCAAATCTGTCGTAATTCAGTCGCATTTTGTTCGCTTTTTGTTCTCAAACCATTTGCTTTTTATTCGTGCGTTATTAGCACGGACAAAATACGAATATAATACGGATGATATATGAAACATGGCGAATGTGGAATATGGTTTTCAACTTGTGGCTTTTCCTTGCGAATGAAAAACGGATCATTTGCGAGCAAAACAACAACTCGGCGACCTTCTGGCGGCTTGTGCGGACTATTTGAGAAGAGTTTGCGTTTTGAGAACGATTTGTGACATTCGCTGAAACCTTAAACATGTTTGAAATTTTTGCGATGAGTTCACAAACCAAGCGACCAAAATGCGGTGCCGCAGCAAATTTGAGAATGAGACGTGACAGCCACGAATTGCCATTCGCAGCAGTCGCTTTTCTATCGCACCTCTAGTGCGACCACACTTATAAAACAAATTACACACATTCTCCTAAAGAATACTGTTGTTTTTAAAGCAAGCCACGGTCATCACACCAACAACTGATATTGTTTCATTTATTACTGTTTTTTGCTCTCTATTTGTTTTCATGAATAAACATTTAAATTCATTATTTTTGAAGACTTTGAAGATCTTCGGTGTACAGCATTCCTTTACTTCTTCACAGTACTGGAGATGTGCGAATAAAAGGCCCTAATGACCACCAGGCATGAAATAATTCAACCATAAAGCAATAATAAGTATTTATTATTTGTTTAAAACATTTCATAACTTCTGTACTCTTAGGTATTCTTCTTGGGAGCGGGCGGAGTCGAGTGAAATGACTAAGCGTTTTTCAGTCGCAAAAAGGAGACGTCTGGTTTTTAAAGATGGCATATAAAAGCTGCGCGTATCACTGTTTTCTTTCTAAACACAGCCATCTCCTTCCTTTCCCTAAATAAAAAAAAATGCCTTTTAATGTAACTCAGGCCGAGATTTGGATTTAAATATGAATACTAAAGCATGAATACGAAACACACGTCATCTGCTGGGTCCTACAGTAAAAAGATAAAAGAAATCTATTTATACTGTTTGTTTCGTTCCGGATACAAACAAGGAAGCCCTTAAAATATCTCTTTTATGGACTGTAACTTAGTTTATGCTATGACTTTTTTTTTTTGATTTCCTGCTAAAAAGTCTGGCAAGGATGGTGCTTGCAAATGATAAGACAAGTTGTGCATCAAAAAGATTTATTAAATCCGTCTTCCCCCGAGAGAGAACAAACTGCACACTGTTCAGCGCTCCTCATACAAGCAAGATGAATGATACCCTAAGAGTCTTCTCTCAGGTAATAGACAGATAGCATCATGTACTATACAAGGCATTGTAATCGCAACTGACTCCTATTTTCAACTCGGTATCCAAGACAACCCGGTCCGCCGAGACACAGACGTCGGACAGACGACATCAGTCATATCTCTGCCCGTACGCACTCAAAGACTTGCTATATAAAGGTTCTCACAGAGGACTCGGGAGGAGTCGGAGGTTGCGGCAGAACTGCTCGAAAGGTACACGGATGGCTTTGATCTATTGTTCAGGGCGCTCGGCATTCCCTCAGTGACAGCTTCCATTTGAAACCTATCTGTAGCGCTGCTGCGGCATCAAACAATGCCGTAATTTGTTTTACCTTATCTCGTAAATGAGCGACGCACCCAATGAGCGACAGCATCTTTATTCTGCACCGTAGCATCTCAGCAAAGCGGAACTTTAATACACAAGGCTAATTGATGAGAGACGTACTGTACATACGCTCGTACCTCGGCGATAACATGAGAATGACAAGTGGGGGGGGGGGGGGGGGGCGGACAGCTAGGTTCCAGGATTGTAGCATGAATTGTATGGAAATTGAAAACTGCTGAGGCATTTCAAAATGAAGTCTGGATATTATATAGATTTGTCTGTTTGTAGAGATGCCAAGGTTTTATTTATTTTTTACTACAACTTAAAGAGGACATTTTTTTTTCCTGCGGAATCCAACGCTGATGGAGTTGATTGTACTGTAGATCTGATATTAGACAGTCAGAAGGACTAAATATTTAGCGAAGCTGTATTTAATGAGGGTGGTACTGTGGAGAAGTGGTTAGAACCTCATAGCAGAAAGGTCCAGAGTTCGAGTCCCAGGCTCAGTGGGGGGAGTTTCTGTTTGGAGTTGGCATGTTGTCCCCTTGTTTGCATAGGTTTTCTCTAGATACTCCGGTTCTCTCCTATAATCTAGAAACACATGCATGTCAGGCTCACTGGTTGCTCCATTTGGGCCCAAGATGTAAGTGCATGGTGTGACGGTGGTAGCTTCAATCCCCAGCACCACCAGACTGCCACTGTTGGGCCCTTGAGCAAGGACCTTAACCCATAACTGCTCAGTTGTTTAAAAATGATAAATAAAAGAACATCTGCGAAATACCTTAAATGTATGTAAGTGTGATTGTGAATAGTTGTGTGTTTGTTGTCTTGTGAGGGTCTGGCAAGTTGACTGGGGTACAGGGTGCACCCCGCCTTCGCCCAGGGTCAGCTGAGATCCTGGCACCAGCCTTTCCATGTCCCTAGTAGAATAAAAAAATTTAATAAATGAACAAATGAATAAATGAATGAATGTCTCTAATGGGGGCAGTGGTGGCCTGGTGGTAAGGTGCTGGATTACTGATCCCAAGGTCGGTGGTTCAAGCCCCACTATCGACGGG
>JAOUQZ010000001.1:12939496-12953573 GCA_028564935.1 Neosilurus hyrtlii
GAAACCCACGGAAGCACAGGGAGAACATGCAAACTCCACACAGAAACGCCCGAGCTGGGAATCGAACCCAGGACCTTCTGTGAAGCGGACGTGCTAACCACTGCGCCACCGTACGTGAGCAAATTAGCAAAAAAAAAAAAGAAAGAAAAATTCTGAAGTAATTTGAAGGATTTCGAAAGAAGGCTGGGGTTTGACCTTTTAAGGTCAAAGGAGGCTGTCACATTTCAAAGACCATATATGGTTTGCTTTTAGGGTTCCATAGTAATGGCATGTCTGTTGGCACTCATGTTGAAGTTATAAGCACTCCATCTACAAGTTTGGTGAAAATCCGTGTGCCACCGTGGTCAGGCTTTTGTTTACAGAAAAACTGACAAACGCACAAGCCAACAGATCACAACACAGACTTACAAATGCTTCGTTTAGGCTGAAGGTAATAATCCATGTCCATCAGACATTTCCTGTAAAAACCCTTTGAAGGACCCCTATAAGTGAACTCTTTTCATTATTTCGGTTCAGAACGACCCCACAAATGGCGGCCGTGGGTGTGTCTGGCTCTGTTCATGTTCATTACTTCCAAATGAACATCATTATTTTTTTTTTTGTTTAATGTGCACACCTATCATTAAAGACAAATGCATTGCAAATTGTAGCATTTGTTTACGATCGGCCACAAAAAGCAATATATAATGCACTGTTTAAAGACCTCATGGCATGGCATTAGCATATTATGTTTATTTTTTAATTGGCTTGTTTAATTTTTGATGGCTGTTTCAGTAGTTTGGTGTTTATGTGAAGAGAAATTACATTGCGAAATGAGGCCTGCTCCTTCTTTCATTTAAAAAAACAAAAACAAAGGCAAAAAAAAACAAGGAGGCTTTATTGAAAGCTAACAAAGCTCATAAATGCATTCCGCATGCCTCAGTGGCAATGTGGCGAATTGGTCACTGCGGCTCCGGGTGTGACATTATCGTCTCATGTCTTGGCAGCCTCAGAGGAAAAATAATGCACATGAATCGACAGTGGCCACTGCTGAATATCAAATAGTCCTCTGCTTTAAGAGGGGGAAAAAATAACAACAAGGAAGACATAAAAAAAAACAACCCATGCCACTGCATAAAACTGCAGATGCAGAAAATACGATTAAAAAAGACCAATGGCTGTAATTACAAAGTCAGATGAAAAGCAGCCAGCGCACACAATTAGACAACAACAAAAGTCTCTCATGAGTCACTATTTTAACACCATCAACCAGTAACAGCCTGTCTGTATACGAATGCCCAGGCAGCGCTCATGTCGGGTTTTGTTGCAGGCAAGTCAATTCTTTTTTGTTTGGATATTCATAGACTGCCAAATGTTTATGCTGTGATCAAACACAGGAGTTAAAGAAATGAGAGACTCGTGTCTGCCTGAGGCCACAAAAAGAAAAAAAAAACTTTGTTGTGTTTGGCAGCGGGTACTCGGAAATAATGGAATTTAAGAAGGTTGCTCCTGGACCTGCTTCTGTCATCTGAGAGATCTTGGCTAAATAGCTGGGAAGAAGTTGACTTGTGGTCTTTGTTTTTATTTTTATTTACTTATTGATTTTTTTTTTTTTTTGGAAAAACCAGAGTTGCACCGAGCTGAAATTTATTTCCATTCTTAACCCTGCTGGTCTGTTAGCGATACAAGTAGAACCTGATAATGAAATTTGTAGATTTGTATTAATAATCAATCCAGTATATTCATTCATTCATTCATTCATTCATTCGCCGAACCACTCAATCCCACTGGAGTTGGTTCTCAGCCAACACTGGGCAAAGGTTAGGGTTAGGGTTAGGGTTAGGGTTAGGCTCAATCATTCACACACACACTCATACCAAGTGACAATCTGGAACAGCCAATTAGCCTAATATACATGTCTTTGTACTGTGGGAGGAAACCAGAGTACCCGGAGGAAACCTACGCAAGCACAGGGAGAACATGCAAACACCACACAGAAACGCCCTTGCCGAGCCCAGGACTCGAACCCAGGACAGAAGTTATTTATGTAGGTGTCTTTATATTTCCCCATGCACCAGGCTCATTGTTTATCATTTCAGGGTATCGATCTGTAATGAAGTGTACTAAGCACATATTTCTGTTAACTTTGGGGCCGACGATGTAGTGGTTAGGGTGCTGCGCTCATGATTGAGAGGTCGTGGGTTCGAATCCCTGTTAGACCCCCACCGTGCTAAGACCCCTGGGCAAGGTCTTAACTTCAAGTGTGCCTCTGTCCACCCAGCAGTATAAATGGGTACCAGTAAAAATACTGGGATAGTAACCTGTGATGGACTAGCGCCCCCATCCAGAAGGAGATGAGCTATTCACTTCATGCTACAGAAACCAGAGATAAGCTCCGCCCTGATGAGTGTGATGAGTGACTCAGGTGTAAAAATCCCCAACAGACTTATAATACCTTTGTTAACCTGGATGCAGCAAGGTTAAAGCAAATTTACTTATCAACAAGAACAGCTTACTGGGTAAGCACTGTTATTTCTATTCACTGAGTTTTCTATTTAAGATGTTTTAGGTTATGTGTACTGTAGAACGATGCTTTTGTTCTTTCTCTTGACCTTTTTATAGAGTGCAGTTCGATTGCTGCCTTTATTCAGCAATTTAAACTTGAAATTTACACAGCATCACTTATAAGTTTTGAACTTATAAGCTATCTACCGGCAAAACCTTGTGACCTTACTCCGACCTTCACGTAATTCAAATTATTTCTGGGACTCAGGTAGGGTAGTGTTCCCACCAAGATTGGTGGAAATCTGTGCATGAGTATGGTCAGGATTTTGTTTGCAGGCAACCTGATGAACAAACCACTGTTGGTGATTACAGTAGCTCTGTTAACACTCTGTTTTGTGGCGGAGGTAATCATTCACAGTAATAACTTAGTTTTGCTATGCCAAGTATGCAGCACTCTTTAACAGGTCTTGGGGTAAGGTAGGAATTGTGGAATGTAATATTCTAATTCCACTTTATCCATTTATTAAAAAATTTGTTCCATGTAAAGTTTTGAACCTATCAGAATGATAGATTTAAGTCAGAAGCCATGATGCAATTTTACTATCAAGAAATTCGAGTCAAACCTCATGCATAAAGGATGCTTACATCACAATGATCAGAATTAAATAAAATTAATCGAGTCAAATCATGAGATATGGTTATTTGGTTATAATGTATGTCCTCAAATCATCTGCAAACATTAGATTATCTATAGCCTTGCTGTTAGGACAGTTAGTTGCCAAAAATAAATAAATAAATTGTTACCCTGATGTAAAATGTATTACTGGCTCCAGGATGTTGTTTCCTAATTGGATGCTTGTAATTAGGCGAGAAGAGCTGAACAGCCAGATTGCTGTTTGTTTATACCTTTCCCCCATATTAGTGACGTGCTTGGAATCGTCAAACAGGCAGAGGGTTCAGTAGTATCCTGTCGAAAGCCTTAATTAGTCATTCATTCTTAACATATGCTTTGCTCGATCCAATTACCGTATTTACAATCAAGTTCAGTCATCACAGTGCCGAAATCAGGGTCGCCTACAGAGTGGCAGGTTGATGGCCGTGCAGCGGGCACTCAGAAATTCAGGAGTCTATAGCTCCGAGAGCCTGAAAGTAGTGCCCTTAGTGTCCTTGGGGCTGATCCGGCTGCCAAGTGCCTGTCAGGGTTCTCGCACTCTCGAGAATGGGAAATTTGTTGGAGGAGAATTAAAACACCTTCAGACAAATGATTTGTAGTAGCAGGGCGGAGGAAAACAAGTGCGGAGAGTAAGCAGCAAAAGGGAAAATCCGTACGGGGTTAATGGAGGTATTAAGTGAAGTGGTCGTGTCTCAAAACGCTGGGATTCAATGATCTTAGGGAAGAATGTAAATCGATTGCTCGCCATGTTTGTGTCCGAATAAAAAAGAGAAAGGAAATGTGACCTTGAATAACCTTTAGCATTAAAACAAACACATTCATTCATCCATCCATTTGCTGATCCGCTCAATCCCAGCAGGGTCACAGGAAGGAAGGAGCCTATCTCAGCCGACTCTGGGCGAAGGCGAGGTACACCCTGGAAAGCTGGGCCAACACAACACAACTATTCACACTCATACCCAGGGGGCAATTAAGAATATCTAACTAGGCTAATGTGAATGTCGCTGCACTTTGGGAGGAAACTGCAGCACCCAGTGGAGTATATCCACCTGGAGAAAGTCCACAAAGAAACACCCTTACCAGGTACAGGACTCGAACCAAGGACCTTCTCATCATGAGTTGGGAGCGACAACTACTACGCCTTCATGTGCCAACCTGGTAATCGAGGACATAGGATTAATGAGATGACGTTAGTAAAAAAAATATCATTGTCTTTCTTAGTGCACTTTCAGAAAAAGCACCATAAAAGGTTCTAAAAGGGTTCTAGCTTCCACACACAACCTTAGGCATTTCTCCAGAGGTACAAAACATATTTTAAAACCCACCAAAATCAAGTGTTTTTATTTTAAGGCCCTTTCCTAATAATCGAATCCACTTCAACCGCCGAGATTCTTCTTGCTGGTGGATTTTGTCACTGGATCCCCGCCTGAAGTTAAAGACGTGTGTTCCTCTACACGCTTGCTGACTCTCAGGGCAGTATGCGAGAGGCCCAGCAAGGGTGAGTGGCTATGACACTGACAAAGCTATCCGAGCCCAGAACCATTCGTCAGTGGCAGCAGTTTAGCATGAGCTATCGCACAGTCCACAAGGCTTCAGTGAACCTTATCACCACGGAAACCTCTCAATAACTTATTCATGATGCACGAGGCAATCACCTGGGCTGCTGTTTCACTTGGCAAAGTAGTCGACATTGACAAAACATTCCAGGGGCGTCTGACTCCGTTGTACCCGCGATACTGCGGACGGCGCCGAATATCCATCTTCAGTAAAATCTCAGCACCCTCGCAGCGTTTATACGGAGCGATGTGTTGGACTTGGCAGGGTAAATGTTTTAAGAGCGAGAGATGACGCTATCGAACAGAATTTCTCTGCGGTTGGTCCTCATCGTAATACATTACCCAGAATCCTGGCTTTTTTAGAGATAGCAATGATAACATATCAATATTCAATCCTGTTTCTGCCACATGCAATCTGGACAGTTTTATTTTATTATGTAAGGCGTAAAACATGACAAAACATGCTGGGGTAGGGAATCGATCAACGATGTGGTGGCGTGATGAAGCAGTGGCACTGTTACACGCGTATGTAGTTTTTTGAGTCCATGGAGAATTCAGTTGGAGAAAAAGGTTGGCTGAGTAAGAGAAATAGGCAGGGAAAAGGAAAACGACTGCACCAGCTGCGTGCCCCAAACTCATTTAGTTCCGAGAGCATGATGCTTCTCACCGGACTGTCACTCTCCCTCCAGCCATCTAGGACTCAACAGAATGCAGACACTCATTTCTGTCTGCGAACAGAAGATTCCTGATCATTGCCATTCTCCTTCTGGTCTCGCTCCCTCCCTCGCTCCATCCCTCCCTCCCTCCCTCCGCTGTTTGTATTGCTTTATAGTCAGCTCATGGCCTCATACAGAGGCACACAGTGTCTTCTTTCAGTGCAGCAGTCATTTTGGCTCATTTGAATATCCCCGTGTGTTTTGACAGTAGGCCTCCATGGCATTGCAGTGTTTGCTTTGCATACCGTGAGTTCCCACTGTTCCAGCCTGTCTGTAGTCCTGAAATTCCTCCGAATAGTCGCTTTCTATCTATCTAGAGGATGACATGCATGATGTACTCTGTAAGCACCAGAAATCCTAGTCACTTCTACAAGGACAAGTACGCTTTGGGCACTCGTGCTCGAATAAAGCGTACGTTAGCCGAGCTGAAAGTGGCGGTGGTTATTCTATGTACTACACGGCTGTCTTAGCTCTTCGCCACCAAAAAAAAGGACACGATCTCCTCCAGGGTCTTATTGCTTTTGTTATTTTTTTGAGCCTAAGAGCGTTTTGTTAATCACCATGTCACATTTACATGCTGTTTAGTTTAATTAGACTAAATAGTCAGGTACAGAGGAAGAAGTAGCGCCTGTGAATTTATAATCTAAAATTAGTGACATGTAATTAAGAAAATATTGCATTTTAAAAATAATCCTGGCTGAAACGATTACCGAGCTAAACAAGTGTGTCTAATTAGTGGTTCGCAAGGTGTTCATGGCAACATGGCGTTGTTATGGAAACACTGAAGTCTGCTCCGTATCTAGGGAACAGCTGACCTCGGCCATGTGCCGGAGGGCACTTCCTTATGCATTTTCTCCATCACAGCAGCAATTTGTTGTGAATGCCGGCATTACCCGTCATCCCGCAGCACCAGGCTGAAAGACGAAGAGAAGGATGGCGGGTACGTGCACCTCGCTGTTCCAGTAAACGGATCGAAATGAGAAAGAAAGACCCCTCGGTGAAATGTTACCACCGACCTGCCAGGGACATTGATGCAATAACAAGCCATCCATTTGCTCTTTGATCTCCTCCTCTTCCTGCCAGGACCTCCATTATACAGGAAAAAAGTCATAAACAGCAGGAGACGTGTCCGTGCAAGGAAACCTGTGTCTAATAGCTTGGCGTGTGGATTAATTACATGCAGCTGTCACCTAATTTCCATGATTATTCGCTAAAGTCAGGGTGCGTCCTATCGGAAAGTGGGTCCTGCTTTGAAACGTCGAGAGCTTTGAAATGTTCTGAGCTCACTTTGTGCAATTAGGGATATCGTGCTTAAAAAGCACAGCAGATCTAGAAACTGTTAGCATAGCCTCCAGGGTTTTCTCTTACTGGAGAGATGTTGAATTGCCTTAATCTTTTATTTCCTTTTTCGATCTGATCTGGAGCTTGGTGCTAAGAATAGTTCATTACCTAGAGTATGTCACTATACGACTTTGGTAGTATTGTTGAGACACTCTATATTACTTACAGACATAAATGGGTTACAGACGTGCTTGCATGGGTTTCCTTCAGGTACTCTGGTTTCCTCACGCATTTCAAAGACATGCGCATCAGGCTGATTGGTGTTCCAAATTGCCCCTGGGTGTGGAAGTGAGTGTGAATGGTTGTGTATGTATTGGACCTGCAACGGTCTGGCAAGCTGTCCAGGCTGAACCCTGCCTTTACCCAGTGTCGGCTGAGATGGGCTCCAGCCTCCAGACTATAATAGGAGTAAGTGGTTTGGCAAATCAAAGAGTGAGTGAGTGAGGACTCAGGTTCCTATTGGCTATCCCGGACAATTTTAATTAGTACAGTAGAGTCTGATTAATATGCGCATATCAGGGTTCAGTGTACCTCAGTGCATATTAAGTGAGACCGCATTTTAGCATTTTTGCTAATGTTTTAGCTAATATGCAGCTGTGAATGTGCTTTTGTGCAGGTGTGAACGCTTTCATGGATCAAAGCAGGATGCTGTCATATTGCTCAAATTTTGGTCAATTTCAGACAAAATTATGGTCCAGTTCAGTGAAAAATTACAAAAAATGCACTTTTTGGTCATTCCGATGTTATAAAATTGGGGTCCAAGGGGTGGGCGCATATTAGGCGGAAACGCATTTAAAAGAAGCGCATAATAATGAGATAATATTTCATACACTACACAGGAAAGGCGTGATCTGATCCTGAGGTGATGATAATGGTTGACCCAAAAAAACAGACACTCAGTCTAAGTCACTCAGGCAGAGTCATCATTACCACACTTTCAAATGGAAACAAGGAACGATAAACATATTGCCTTTAACTACACAGCGCTTAGCGCTGCTCAGAGTGCACGGAGCTCACCTGACCTTCCTCTCTCATTGTTCAAATATTAAATAGAATTATATTATATATATATATATATTATTATATTATATATATATATATATATATAATAAAATTAATTACATTAGTATAGAAATGTTTATTTAGTTTACTCTTTATGTCACTGTGTGGTATAAAGTTAAACAGTTGGGTTGGTGGATGTTTTTAGCAACTTCCTCCTCGTCTTTGGTGAGTAATTGTTAGCTAGCAAGTGCAGCAACGAATGGGATTTGTGAATGAAAGTTATAATCACTCTTCAGTCTGTTTGAGTGACTTTTACATGGGTCAAGATGCCCCTGGAACAACTTGAGCCCAGAGTCAGTCGTGGCTACTTTAATACAAGTTTACATGGTCTCGCTCAAGTTGGTGGCAAGCCGGAAGTTAGAGGGACAACATGTAAACCAATCACTGGAGAAGAATCACAGTTTGGCCGCGAAAGCTCTCGAAATGACATTACCATGATGGACGCTGCTGTGCACATGTAAACCCTTTTACTTGACACCCATTGTGTTCAGACAGCAAGTTGCACCCGGAATAAGAATTTCTGGAACGTCTTTCACCACCTCGAAACATTACGCAGTGTGTCCAGGGACAAATTTTTGCACGACATTTGCGCAGGGGGCACTATGTTCTGGCCGCAAGTCGTTCCAAGTGCAAGTGTCCATGTAAAAGCAGCTTATGTGACTTACTCTTTTAAATAAACTGCAAGATTAAGCTTGACATCTAAATCTTCCAGGTTTTAAGCTTAGCTATGTATTTACGTTCCCTGGAATGTCCTATTGGGTATCTAATACAGATGCATGTTACTTGTAGTGTCACAAGTAGGACCATAATAAAGCCAAGTGTTGCGATAAATATATAAACCAATTCAAAGTCATTAAAGCTGTCAGAGTGTGTTGTGACTTTCACCTGTCATATTATCCATTAAAAAGGCGTCAGTAAATACACACGTTAGTTTCTACCTAGATCTTTTCCCCTCCGTTTTCCCTGCCTCTAAAAGTAAAAGCCAATTTCTTCTTGTTTGACTTTATTCATGCATCCGTCATGTACGTTCTCCGCTAGCACTGAATATCTAGAAATCGTTAAAGTAATTAATTAGTCTCTGGATTGTGTTGCAAGAATCGAGGGGTAGGGATTTTTGTAATTGCTGACGTGGATATAAACATTTAAGAAGGCATTATGGGTATGAGCATTTATGTGTCAGGACTATTAAAAGATGCGCTGACTGTTTATTTCTGTCAGAGCTTAACACAGGGATGGGATGGGGTTTGCGGTGAGTGTGTGTGTGTGTGTGTGTGTGTGTGTGTGTGTGTGTGTGTGTGTGTGTGTGTGGCGGTGGTGCTGGTTGGGGGGCTAGCATGATGGCATCCTGCTGTTAGTGAAAGCAAGCAAACGTTCTCAGTCTGCCTGCAGACATTTCTGCATCTTACTGTTTTTCCCTTGTTGTAAACATGAACCTTTAGGCTCTTCTTACTTGCATAATATAGGCAGCCACCCACTTCAGTTCCCGAAGGAAAATCCTCAGCCCGATAAAACCTGGCCTGAGTTTAAGGGACGTCTGCAGGATAACACATTGCTTCCCATTCGTTTGAACGGAGAGACTCCCGACAGAGAATTTGACAAAAGACTTTGACTCAGGTTAAGCCGTCGACTCTGCATAAACAGTCTTCTTTCTAAATAGAAGTATATTGGCAGTACTTAAATTCAAGACCTTCACGTGCACCTCGTTTTACCATCAGAGCACTTAAATTGTGCCAGAACAACACCTTATTGAAAAACTGGATTTGGAATTATAAAAATTTGAGCCTTCTGATGTCAGCTCGCATCCTGGAAGCCGCGCTACCTTTTCTTTGTCTGACATTATGATATTTTGGCTGGTGCTCTCATTTCAACTTGATCTTCCTTGTTTGAAAGGTCATTCGCTCAGCACTCTCGCGTTCTGTCAAGGACAAAGTATTGAGATCATTAACATGGAATAAAATCCGTCAAATGGCGGCTAACTTTAGCTATCGATATTCAGTGGTGACTGTCATACTGGTCGTATGAAACCATTTCACAGTACAAGAGACCCCGGACAAGCATTTGGACTTCGGGTGTCAAGACTTTGTGTGATGTGTTTGGGGCGCAAAGCATGCTGGTTCACAACAATAAAGAGTCGGTAAACAAATCCTCATATCCAGAATCTGATCCGGGTCATCTACAAACATCTGATGGAGACTTCCTTGTCCAAGGCCACACACTTTGTGTGTAATCCTGCTAACAAACAAACAAACTAAAGGTAAAACATGACTTCCTCAGTGGAGGTAAAATAAATAAATAAATAAATGAATAGGAATTTAATTTATATGTGAGCTCCTCTGTTATTATTATTTTTAAAAAGAGTGATGTGCTAACCACTGAGGGAAATTGTGGTCAGATTTCGGATAACAGGACTTCCTGCTCTTTCTTCTAGCTTTTGTTAATAATGGATTTTAAAACATAATTAACGAAGACCTTGTAGCGGCAGTAATGACGCACCTGCCGTCTCTCTCTCTCTCTCTCTCTCTCTCTCTCTCTCTCTCTCTCTCTCTATCTCTCTCTCCTCTCCCCCTCTCCTCTCCCCCCCTTTTTAAGTACTCTTCACAAAAGGGCCTGAGCTTACCATGATGTCTAGCTCCGGAGCACCCTGCCAAGATGAGCTTTATACTGCAGTGAAAGCAATATCAATTAGTGGTGTCGGCCCACTGTGCTCTGTGACTTAGATTTATGATTAGAGAGGACTAGGGGAGGGTGGATTAAATATGAAGCCTGGAGACTTTTTTTGGGGCGGGGGGTGTTTCGGCGATGTGAGAGGGGGGTGAGTCACTCGAGAGCGGGGTTCTCATAAACAGCAGATATACACTGGGATTTTGCTCAGTGGAAAACTGACAAACACTTTACAGAAAGAACAGATACGTTACGCCCTTCCACACAACTCCATGTGGACTTCTGAGAGACAGACAAGTATGAGAGAGATGACCTCTTCATCTAAAGGTCACCTGCCACCTTGGCTCCACTCTCTCTCTCTCTCTCTCTCTCTCTCTCTCTCTCTCTCTCTCTTACTCTCCCTCTCCCTCTCTCTCACTCTCTCTCTCTCTCTCACGTCCGTTTTCTGATCCCTGATTATTTCTCCTCATGTCTCTGTCAAGAGGAGAGCTGAAAATACACCACCCCCCTGCAACCTAGTGGTCAACGGTCATTTGTTAAAAGTTACGTAGGAGGGACGAAGATCCAGATAAATGAAGCATGACTGTGATAAAACTCTCAAAAAAACAAAAAAAACCCTGCAAGTAAGTTTCAAGTAGGAGACGTCTCACGGGGCTTTTTCTGACATTAATGTGCTCGCCGAACTTGCTTTAGCCTTTTGCCATGTATCAGTCCCCTGTAGCTAATTGGGTTAGCACTCTCCCATTACACAGCATCGGGGTGGGGGGGGGTGGGGGGGGGGGTGATGGGATCTCGAGAAAAGCAGTCTTTCTGTTTAATCTTGTGTCAGATCGGTGCGATTAAATGGTGAAATCAGTCCCATCGTCCAGGTTTGTGTGTGTTCATGTGTGAACGGTCCACAGGGAGGATGAGTGACACAAGCAAGCTGGACCATTAAACCAAAAAGAGAGGACTTACAGAGAGAAAAAAGGAATTAGCAGTAATAGCGGCGTGCCTTGCTCTCCCGAATGCCTACGAGTTGGCAAGGAAGTGGAACGGAAAGAGACGTATAGCTGGAAGCCAGCGAGGACATTGTGTAATGAGTTCAAATAAAGAAAGCAGCAAATATGAGATGGTAAAGAGGCTGAATAAGCAGAGACAGAACAGATTATGAATTCCTACACAGCATTCTTTACATTTTTTATATTGAGAAATCTTGTATGTTGCTGCAGCGGGAAACTGGCAAACAGCCCTAATGAGGCAAAATACTTCAACAAGGCTTTAAGGAAAGATATTTACATGCAGAATGATTCAGAATTTAAAAATAACATGCACCCTTACCTGTGCTGTCTCCCTGACGTACGTCAATAAGGAGACATTTTAACAAACACGTTTTTAGTGACGGTTTCAGTTTCTACCGCGATTGCTAGGTGTGCGTACTTTACATGGTGAACATCAGGTATTGGTCAAGATAAAGATTACTCAAGTTGTAGGAAAATACAGGTTGTATCAGTATAAATACCAGCTGGTATATTACCCATGATGGACATGCACAGTTATATAAATAGATTTAAAATGAAGCAGTGAAGATGTGATTGTACTGTAGTGAAGTGAAGTGAAGTGAAGTTTCAGCTTCATTATGAGGGATTTAGTACGGAAGGTTTCTCCTTAATTTTATACGACATCCATTTTTACATAGTAACACCATTTTTACAGGTTTAAGAGCAATTGGATAATTGACTGTTAAGAAGTTCATTGACAGTTAAGAACTGCGGTATTGAGGTTCTAGTGTTGAGTTTTATTCTGTCCGCCGTCAATTTGAACTCCTAATATGTGGGCAAATTAGGTCTCGGGGCAAGCAAAGGAAGCCATGATTACACTGGAAAAAACAACAGATTTAACAAAGGGATTTTATAAACTTTAGGAGCCGTCAAATAATCAATTACATTTTATGTTGCATCATTAAAAGGAAGGGATACCCTGGCAAGCTCAGAAACACCCAATCACCTGGAATACCACAGAAAACAACTTAAAGTGTACCTGTGGTGAACTAGTGTTACTCGCTTTTTAAGACAATCACGTATGACATCGTCGGCTCCTTCCAGCAACATCAGTCCACGCTCTTTGTCAAAGTATGTGCGAGTGTTACGACTCTAGGCGTGCTCAGAGACATGTTGTCTTTCTGATTGGCTGTTCCAGCCTGGTAGTGACGTGAACTCGTTGGATTGGCTGGGCCGCGTCACTGACCCCGTGCATCATCATAACACAGTATCGTCCAGTGATGAGCTGCACAAACAACAAACGAAGAAATCACAGAAAACATTTCTTTTTGTTTCTGACGACGGGAAAGCCGAGACGGCAAAACGTTAGCTGTGTAAGCCATTTTGGATTCACCGTCACGCTCATCTCTGGCAGCGTTCTCGTCCTCAGAGTCACTAGAATGTGACGTCTCACTGTCTCCACAAGAGACTCCTCCCTCTCTGATTCAAATAGGTTACCATTTACACCCATTTTCTCCAAATTGCTGCCATAGTTGCTTCTTAATTTTTTTTTTTTTTTTTTTTTTTTTTTTTTATTCCCGAAAATGTTGCACAATTAACAGATCTGCTTGTTTAGGTGCATTGGACAACCCCACCCAATGAATTCACGTCACTTCTGGGAAAAACGCCTGGTAACTATTGATTCAACCCCCGCTAGTAATCTACGAGATAAAATCACCTGGTTTTGTGCTTTTTATGATAGTTTATGTTAAAATAAGCATCTTTATCACTTAAACATATTACATACGCATGAAATATGCGACACTTTTATGGATGTGAATACTGAGTCATTTCTTCAAGATGCAAATCACTGGTAACACGAAAGAATAGAAAGGTCAGATTAGACTCTGTTAGGCAGCCCAGTTCTGGACCAATCTTCTCTGGACTGATGAAACCAAGATAATCTTGTACCAGAATGATGGGAAGAGAAGAGGATGGGGAAAGAACGGACTTGTGATCCAAAGAATTCCACATCATCTGTCAAACATGGTGAATATGGACATGTATGGCTGCCATTGAAACTGATCCCTGGTGTTTGTTGATGATGTGACTGGTGGTGGATTCATTGCATCTTAAAGAAAATGCAAATAAAATAAATATGTGTTTGAGTCTTTTAGGAAATCTGAGTGTTGTTGCCCTTCAGCCGAGTCAAACTGGAAACAGTATATGCACATTTCTCACATTTTTTATGTATTTATTTCTTCTGGACTTTACTTCTGATTGAGGTATTTACAAAAGAGGAACATATTTCAGTTCAGGAAAAGTCATTTTTCACAACTTCATATAATAGAAAATGTCAGAAACGTTAGCATGTGAAAGGAAAATGAATGAGGTGAAAACTGAACGTGCGTCCGTTAGACTTATACAAATACTTATACAGTCCTTTCACTTTTTCTTCTCGATCCCACTTCCATCAAGAGCTGTTATACTTTTTCATATTAGGAAAATCTATTTTCTTATATATATATTATATATATATATATATATATATATATATATATATATATATATATATGTGTGTGTGTGTGTGTGGGGGTGTGTGTGTGTGTGTGTGTTTATTTTTTT
>JAOUQZ010000001.1:12953673-12977125 GCA_028564935.1 Neosilurus hyrtlii
AGATCATCAGCTGCTTCATTTTATTGCCATGTTAATGTTGCTGAGCCTCGACCGGACCAACTGGAGCAACACTGCCACGGAGATTACATGCTGTGATTGAGGCTGTGGACTCAAGGGCTGTGTATTATGAACGTTTTTTATTAGAGTGTAGTACTATAAATAGTCCCCTGTTCATTTTTTTTTAATTGTTTTTATTTTTGAAAATGGACATGCTGATCATGTGGATGTTATATGCTGAAAGAGAGAGCGGCTGTGAGGAAATGTGGTGCACTGAGGGGGGAAATAATAATGGCAGTGTGCAGCGCTCCTTAGCCCAAAATAAAATGTTGTATAATTTAGTCGTGGTTAGAAATATGCCGGGGATTTCTGCAGGTTTGACTGGCGTCAGGTTTGATAAAGTTAGGAAGAGGTGGCAGTGAAACAGATTGGGTAGAGATAAGCGGTAATAGCCTGAAAGGCATTTTAATCTGTAGTTCTGAGGCGAGCTAAGAGTCGGATCATACACCGTGACTAAACCGTGACTCCGTAACGCCCCTAAGTCCACTATAGAAATGTATGCACATAAATATCCACCTGAATGTAAGTTTTAAATACGTGTGGGATCTATAACATGAAAGTTTTGAAGTGGTTCTCGGGTGAAGGAGACGATGAGCACCTCTGTGTGGGACTGGCTGACTCAGCACAAACAGGAGAGCCTCGGAGCGATTACAGGAACGCACGGAGACCCGACGGGGGCGCGCGTGGTCGGTGTTTGTCCTGGAAATGGAAGCAGGCATTTTACGTAACTGGGCCACATAGTTCTGCGAAGGACTTTGTGGGTTCTGGCCTTTTTAAAAAATAAATATGCCAGGAAAATCAAATCACGTGAAAGAAAAGCAATTATGTCGGATGTGAGATGAGAATATTTTCTTTTGGGAACTGAGACAGAAATGCATACGCTGTCCAAAACAAAAAAAAAGTGCATTGTTGCCAGAGATCTTTCAGGTATGAGGGACACCTTGGTGTATTCCTGATGTTTGGGTTGAAGTCTCAGGGGTCAGAGATGTTGTTGGAAAAACAAGAAGACAAACTTTGCGAGTAAACTTGGAGAAGAGCAGAGAAGAGCATCGTGACGGCTCAGAGATTCAAAACAGCAACGCTAGCACGCCGCGACGCACCTGTGTGTGTGTGTGTGTGTGTGTGTGTGTGTGTGGTTGTGTGTGTGTATATATATATATATATACAATATACGTATATGGATCATGAAAAGTGACTTTGAGCCAAGTTCTGCTGCTCTTACTTGCAGTGGGTGTGTTAAAACTCGAAAAGAGAGAGAGAAAAAAGAGAAACAGCACACACACACTGATGGATATTGCAGATGCTGTGCAGAGATTTGTATATTCTCTCAGGTATTTCAGGGATGGAGTGAAGGAGAAAGGTTGAGGCTGAATAGTAAATTGTTTTCTGTTATAGTTCACAGGGGAGAGTGCAGGAAGTGTAGGAGGTGCTCAGGCGATCCACGCTGTTCTACTGTGCAAATCACTCCCTGTTTTTATTATTATTATTATTATTATTATTATTATTATTGTCATGTCATGTCATTTTCTGAAGCGCTTAATCCTAATTAGGGTCACGGGGAGGCTAGTGCCCATCTCAGCCGACTCCGGGCGAGGGCAGAGTACACCCCGGACAGCTCGCCAGGCCATCGCAGGGCAGAGACACGCTGACGGCTATGCAGCTACTCTTGACGAAAATCAGCAATGGTTCTTTTACATTCCTCTCACCACAGACAGTGACAGACACGGCCGGCATTTGATAACCCAGTTAGCTGCACTGGGGGATAATTATTATTATTATTATTAATTTATTTATTTATTTATTCAGTGCATCTCGCTCTATGCCATTCCACTCAACCGCCCCAACCACCAACCAGCCCCGCCCACTCTCCCACTCAGCCCCACTGCACGCCGCTCCCGTCTAATCCTTTTCATGAATCTTTATTTTCATCCTAATAAGTTATTTTCCCAAGTGCACAATTCCCAAGTACGCCACGCCACGCCCTTTATTTATCTTTTCCGTTTAAGGCCTGTCAGATCTCACCCATCTCATCTTATGATGAAAACGAAATCCAATAGAATGAGTTCGCTGGTGCTCGTTCGCAAACTAAGAACAATAGAATATATTCTGTTTGATTATTTTTTTATTTTCTACAATTATCCCATAATAATGAAGTGGTCTTCCAGCCAAAACTATTTACTAACTGAGTGAAATTGGATTCTGTTACACCAGAAAAAAAATAAATAAAAAAAAGGCTAATTAAGAGGACACATCGACTCCCGAAGGAAAGAATCTTCCATTTCTTCTCTCTTTTCTCTCACACATTCTCCCTTTTATTTCTGCACAATTACTCTCTCTCTCTCTCTCTCTCTCTCTCTCTCTTTCTCTCCCTCCTCTCACTGTTTTCTGTACTCCTCCTTTCATTATGTGTTAAAGTCCTGCTGAGCGTCGCGGCTGCTTCATCCCTCCATCTCTCTCTATCTGTCTGTCTTTCCTTGTTTCCTTATCCATTTTTAGTATCTCTCCTCTTTTTCATTCTGTCTGTATTTCTGTCTTTCCAGCTCACTCTTTTCTTTGTCTGTTTCTCTCTTTCTTTCTCCCCCTCTCTCTCTCTCTCTCTCTTGGTCTTTTACATGTTTCCTTGTCTCTCTCTATCAATCGCTTTTTCTTTGTTTCCTTTTAATGTCTGTCTGTCTGTCTGTCTGTCTCTCTCTCTCTCTCTGTTTTCTGTACTCCTCCTTTCATTGTGTTCTGTCTTCTTCATTCCTCCATCTCTCTGCCTGTCTTTCCTTGGTTCCTTGTATGTTTTTCTGTCTCTCTCCTTTTTTTGTCCCCCCCCCCTTCTCTCCCTCCTCTCTCTGTTTTCTGTACTCCTCCTTTCATTATGTGTTAAAGTCCTGCTGGGCGTCGCGGCTCCTCTGCTCCTGCCACATGAGGACTTTACTGAGGTTTATCAGCTGATAGCATTCTGTCTGCTTCATCCCTCCATCTCTCTCTATCTGTCTTTCCTTGGTTCCTTGTCCTCTGTCTGTCTTTCCTTGTCTGCTTTTAGTCTTTTTTCATTCTGTCTGTCTTTCTCTTTCTGTCTGTCTGTCTATATGTCTTTCTCTCTCTCTCTCTCTCTCTGTCTGTCTTTTCTTGTTTCCTTGTCTATCTCTCCCACTTCAGTTCACTAATTTTTTGTTTCTCTCTCTTCCTGACTCCCTCATCAGTCTTTTACTTGTTTCCTTGTGTCTTTCTATCAATCTCTCCTCTTTTTCTGTGTCAGTCTCTCTCTCTCTCTTCCCCCACATGTTCTTATCTCTATCTGTTTTTCCTCTTTGTTTCCATCTCCCTTTCTCTCACTTTGTCTTGTTTCTCTCTTTCACTCTCTCTCCCTTTCTCTCGCTCCGCCATGCTCTTCCTCTGTCTGTATCTCGAGTCTCTCGTTCCATAACTTCTTTTACCTGTCAGTCTACTGATCTTTCTCTCTCTCTCTCTCTCTCTCTCTCTCTCTCTCTCTCTCTGTCTATCTTGTTATATTTATGTCTCCCCCACTGTTTCCCTTACACTCTCCTCTCCTCCATCTCTCCTCCTCTTTTTCTCTTTCACACTATTTTCTTTAACCCCGCGTCTGTTGGCCTGACCTTGACTGCTTCCTTTGACGTTTGTTCCATGAGAGAGTGCAGGTTTAGTCAATCTTCTCTCTGTTCACCCCTCACTCTCTCTCTCTCAACCCCTCAGCATTTTTCTATCTCTCCTTCTCCTCTCACTCTTCATCTGTCTCAACCCGTTCTCTTCCTCCCTTATTGCTCACAGAGAAACGCACACCAAACGTGTCAGAAGCATGAAATGCCGATTTCAGTACTGCAGAATGTCTAGAGGAAAATTCAGATAGAGAGAATTTCTTTTATTGCCCTGCAGTACTCAGTAATAAATCTTCATGAGTCTTGATGACGACCCCTGAATTGTCATCTCTGGTTCATTAGTATACTGGAAAGATCTATTAAATTTCCATAAGGTCTATTTTTTTCCCCTTTCCTTTTACATGGAAATGAAGTTTATATAGATGCAATGAAAAAACACATCTCTATTTTTATCTCAGACGCAGTGATTTATTTTTCCGCAATCGTTTTAGGCTCAAACGTCTGCATCATTTTTCAGTGGATCAAATCTAGATGTAATTTACACATGAGTTAGTGATGTCATAATTACCATTAGTTTAGCATCCAATATTCCTTCCCTGTATTGCAATTCTTAACGAAGGCGATTTCCTGGAGTTTTCCATTATTCATTAAAAACAACAACAACAACAACAACAACAACAACAAAAAAGCAACAATTAACCTTGTTTCCCTCATTTCAGCTCAAGACAGCGTCTTATCAAAACAAAGAAGTGTTTCACATAATCATTTAGACGAGGCAATTACTGTATGTATACAAATGACAGCACTGTTGAACTGGATTATTATTTTGCATATATGTATATATATATATATATAAATTGTTATTAATTAGGATGTCGTTAAGCCGCATGCTCGGATTTGAACTTGGTGGGATCTGGTAATGTTGCTGTTAATGATGTACAGCACAGGTCAAGCCTCTAAAGCCGCACGTTGGTGAGCATAACTGGCTACGATAAAATATAGTCAGTATGGAATCTGCGATGTTGTAATATTGCACATACAGTGCATACATTTATACAAGTAGAAAAGATCTGTCTGTCTGTCTGTCTGTCTGTCTGAGACACACACACTCATGTCAGTGTGGTTTCCTATGGACTCTTCCTCCACTCTGTGGTGGTATTAATGAACTCGGCTGAGAGACTAATACAGCAGGCAGCAGCACAACCCCTGGCAAGGGTAAAGCCATAGCTCACCCTATAGAGAGCCGACATTACAGTACATCACTGACAATCATTTGCTTTTATTTTCTGTTTGCTCCCCTCTAATAACGCGAGTACACCACAGTTTGGGGTGGGATGGGGTATATTTCTTTCTCCTCCTCTTCCCCCCCGGAGGGTAAGAAAAGAGCAGAGAGCGAGCAAGGCGGAGGTTAAAAGAGAATAAGTCAGACGAGAGTAAGCCTTATTTAGACGTGCCCTGCGGAGCGCCAGCACGCTTACAGGGACTCGCGAGCACCATAACACAATTAATATTACACGCCGCTTAATCAAAAATGCATACCGGTCTCGGGACACGCCATGAGCCGAGCCTGACATGAACTCGGAAGGAGTCATGAATAAGTGGATTGCCAGGATACGGATAGCTACGGAGATACTAGAGCTGGGAGACACCTGACTGTATAACACCATCAGATTGAACGCAAATAAAATTCAGGAGAGACGTGAGAAATAAAAATGTGTCTGTTTCTGTTAGCGCTTACTTGTGTCTCAAATTATTGCTTAACCTGAACTTGAAACTTCATCAGTAAAAATGGGGCAGCCGTGGCCTAATGGTTAAGGAAGCGGGTTGGGGACTGAAAGGTCACTGGTTCGATTCCCGAACCAGCAGGAAAAATGTGTGGTGGTTGGGGGAGTGAGCCGCACCTTCCCATCTTCCACCTTCATGGCTGAAGTGCCCTTGAGCAAGGCACCTAACAGCCAGCTGCTCTCGGGCAGCCCACTGCTCCGACTGTTCACGTGTGTGTGCTCACTTTGGGTTAAATGCAGAGGCAATAATTTCCCTCGTCGGATTAATACCTTATAGCAAATAAATAAATAAATAATTCGGATGCTTCAGTTGGTAAACAAAATGGAGGTTATGATGTAGCAGCATAGACAGTAAAAAGAGTGGGCGGGGCTATTGCATAGGGTTTGATTGCTGAGAAGTGGAGACACATAATAATGCATTACTCATCAACTAGCTCCGCCCCTAAAATTCTTCCGCCTTTTCCTGATTTGAATAGAATCAATGTCTTCTTGTTTCTTCAGATTTTTTGTGTTAAGATGTTTAAGGTTTTCGAGATTCTGTTGAGAACAGTACAGTTACTTCTTTTCTGTGCAGTTGGATGTCGCAGGTTTATGATGTCATTTTTACTACGGCTTAAAAACAACCTCTATGTGGAAATAAAGTGAGTTTCGGGGTTATGGAGCCAGTTATACGGTATTGCGGTTCTCTAGAAAATAACAACCTTCATATAAAAAGATGGAACAAATCTGAAATGTGATGTAAAACAAGAGCACTAGGAGAGAGCGCATGTATGGCAGGGACGGCTCAGTAGTTAAGGCTCTGGGTTACTGTTGTGTAGGTTGGGGGGTTCAAGGCTTGGCATAACAGGCCATAGTATACCCCCAATTCAGACTATACCCGGGGTTAAAGCAGCCTAGGCTAGCTTGAACTTGGACTTGGCGTTTACATGTTTCTCTGGAGGTAGATCGGGGGTACTTTTGATGTATTGCAGTGTAGAATGTCAAAAACTGCTCATACAGTTCCATATTCTGGCCCGGAGAGGTATAATCTGGCCTAGGCTATTTTACAGCCTGGGTATAGTTTAGCCTTGGACAGTACATCCTCCGGGGTATACTCTGGCCTGTTCCAAACTATACCCGTGTTTAATCCGGGCAGGGGTTAATTTCGCCTGTAACACCCGGTACTACATATCAGCCACTGTTGGGCCTTTGATCAAGGACCTTAACCCTAAACTGATATAAATGAGATCAAATAAAATACAATTCTTTCTGAATAAGGGCGTCTGCCAAACACCATAAATGTAAATACTGTAAAAACTCCTGGATTCAGAATTAAAAATTTGGTAGAAATTTTATAAAAACCTGCACATAACTTTTCGGGTACAACGCAACAAACAAACCGAGGGTAAAGCTTAATCTTCTAGGTGGAGGTAAAAATGAATGGACGTCAATGGAAGACTAATGCCAGGTGAGCGTCTCACGTCCTAATGTGGGCACGTGTTCCAAACGCATTAGACTACACCCTTAAATAGCACTTACACACACACACACACACACACACACACACACACACGAGTATTTTTTTACTTCACAGAAGAAGATTTTACCCCTACATTCTCTCCAAAATCACTCCATCCAGAACCAGCGTGTAACAGATGGGGTTTTATGGCATTGCACGCTGAACTAGAGGGTTTTCTCTTTCTATCGGCCTGCTAGGTCTTCCTCGTTAGCTATGCAGAGATCCTTAGCGCCTAGATTCAAATGACCTTAATAAAGATGCTTGTGGAGGTTACTGTGTTCTCCACCACCTGGTACCTTATTTTAGCTCAAAGCACCGATTACCATCATGACATGCATAACAGTAAAGACGCACAGAGCTTTAAAGTTCTCTTCGCTTGTTCTTGGCGGATTTGTGTGTATTAATAATTTATCCGCTCTGTTCTTGTGCGGTGTTGCTTTTATCTGTATTTAGAGATCCGTAGGTGAGATTGTGCTGGTATTAAATTTTTATCTTAGTGATCACCTCAACTTTTATCACATTTTATAATTATATCGTATTCTTAAAAGATTTATCCGTCAACAACAACAATAGTCATGTGAACAGCGTTGTGTCTGTTTACGTACTGCATGTAAGGAAGAAAAGAATGGGACATTAAAGCGTGTGGGAGTGATCTGAATCTCTCTGACACCTGTACGTGGATCTTATTTTTTTAACGGCCATGTTAGCATAAAGCACGCAGACTCTTTTGACATCAAAGCACCCAGTTTGACAAGATTATAGCACGCATCAAAATATATACGCAATTCAGTTCTGATATAGAAGCGTGAAGTGACACTTGAAGCAGACAAAACCATCCCCCCCCCCACCCTCTTCCTCTTCAATCAGTGGAAAGGAAAGCGAGAGGGGAACAGTCTAGCCGGAGTGCATCTGTGTTCAGGATTCAAAAAGTTGCTTTGCGTTTTGGCTCATCGTCCGAAAGAGGGCGTGGCAGCCAATCAAGAGATGAAAAGCGAGACGCTACGCTCATCACCCCACCCAGCTTCTCGTGTTTGCTTTGGTCCTGATGCTCCTGTACTCGCAGCTGGAGCAGCCACACAAAACGCCTGATTATAAGTAGCCCTCCCACAGCGCCACAGCGTTCGTGTCGCCATCGTAGACGCAGTTGTAAAGTTGTACTTGAGATTTGGTTTGTTGATCTCACAGAAATACTTTACATTAAATATTGTTACTCACAAATCTTTTTTAAACATCTGTTTCCATTCTTCATTTCATTGAGACACACCCCTTGTCTATATTTTGGGAACTGTAGATGATCCATTTCCTAGGTCGATTGTGCGATGCTCTACGACGTCCTGAATCTCATACGCTTTGTGAGTCATCTCGTTCACGCAGAATGGTACAGTTTTCTTACAGAAATTGCAATCTTAGATTGCGCTGCATTAAATCAACAGGACTTCCTGACATGCCTGCGTGCCATGTGGAATATTTTTCTACAGTGTCAGGTTGAGCCATAAGCCGGTCGTACTATAAGCTAACCGACTAAGCTAATCACTGGAGTATCGTACAAGGACTTTTCCGATTGAGACAAGGACTCAAGGGCTCCATCGTATCAGTTTCATATGAACATTTTACGACTTGACTGACAGATCTGATCCATTTTCCTCACAATAAATGTACAGCATCACAGCAAGAAGGTCCTGGGTTCGATTCCCTGGCTCGTGGCGTTTCCGTGTGGAGTTTGCATGTTCTCCACGTACATGCGTGGGTTTCCACTGGGTACTCCGGTTTCTTCCCACAGTCCAAAAACGTGCACAGTAGGCTGATTGGCTGCTCCAGATTGCCCCTAGGTGTGAGTGAGAATGGTTGGATGTGTGATGGCCTGGCGAGATATGTTAATGCATTTACGCAGCTTTCAAACCCACCTTACCCAAACATACATCAGTCCCCTCTGTCGTAGCACCGCTAAATTCATTCGAGAAAAATCGCAGATTGTTTGCGAGAGGGGATTAAGGAATAATACAGGTCAGACCATGCCCTGAACCACACATCACTCTGGAGTGACTTATTTCGCTTATATACAGTGTTAAAATAGTTAACAGAAATTATGACAGGTTTTAACTTGCAGTAAAAAAAAATGACTTTGTTAGCTTGAATAAAAATAAAAACAGCAGTAAATAGTATCTACAGTGAAACACAAACTAAAATAAAAATCTGATTTGTTTTCATTGACCCTTCGTGCTGTGGTTGCTACCCTACTTTACAGATGAAGATGAGACAGTAACAGACTTGTCCCTGACTATAGCGTCCGAATAAAAACCAAAACCTCCAGCACTAAACACATAGCCAAGCTGTAAGGTGTGACCTGGCTGTCAGTAAAACTATTTCTACTGTACGGATCAGTTCAGGTGGTAGATGATGTTTTTTTTAGAATCCGGAACATAACTGTCACGGCTAGATACAGGCACCTCATGGGTAAATAATTGAAGAGAAAGTAAAGATGCTAGCCGTATGCTAATTATATTTTATTAAGCGTGATGCGGGCGGCACGGTGGCGTAATGGTCAGCACGTGTGCCTCACAGCAAGAAGGTTTTGGGTTCAAGTCCCGGGCTTGGCGAGGGCAATTCTGTGTGAAGTTTGTATACTGTCTGTCTCTGTGCTTGCCTGGGTTTCGTCCGGGTACTCTGGTTTCCTCCCACAGTCCAGAGACATGCTCATTAGGCTAATTAGCTGTTCCAGATTGACCCTAGGTTTCAGTGTGTGTGCAGTGGACCTGTGGTGGACTGGCAAGCTGTTCAGGGTGTACCCCGCCTTCACACAGAGTTGACCGAGACCTTAGTAGGACTAAGTGGTTCACTTGGGAGCACAGCAGAGCTTTCAGAGGGTTAGATAATCTGAAACTGTCACCTTTCCATGTTTTTATTTTCTTTGTGATTATGACAGTTCGAGAAGAATTATCCTAGTACATTTATATGTAGTAGAGGATTGATGCTGGACCTGTTACTATGCTTATTGTGATTTTCACTTAAATAGGAAAGCATAAATGCATATTTTTTTCTCCCCCACCAGCTCCACAAGGCACTTGAGTAATAATGTTGCAGCACAGAGTAAGCCTTGCAACAAATTGGAGAAAAAGCTGAAGGTTTCTCTTGAGAGCTTTGAGAGAGCAGGTTATGAGAGGAAACTTAATGCATGTTTACTGGGTTCTTAAAATTCAGCTGAACTTTATCAGACTCCAACCTCAAACTCCCTCTGGTTGCTCCTATAAATCTGACAGAGAGAGAGAGAGAGAGAGAGAGAGAGAGAGAGAGAGGTTGGCTGGCAATCAAGCAAACAAAAGCAAAGACAACGAATCAAAAAAAAGCATGTGGGAAAGCGCTTGCCCGTTCTTGGTGCGCGATCTGGTGATGCGGCGGCGTTAAAAAGATGCCCCCTGATCCTCACTGATTGTGTTGGGATTTTCCTGCGAAAGATCCAAACTCTTATTGGTTCTGTCCGTGACCCGGAGAGGTTCTGCCCATTACTGTGCCTGCTTCCTCTTTCTCAAGGCAACAAGCCTGGATGTTTGTCTTGCTTCCTGGCTGTACGGTTATATTTTATTTTCCCGTGCTCCGCGTGTGCGTAGGGTTAGTGTGGGGGCGCAAACGTACACACAATCGCGTGTGCTAATATTCATTCCGTATCTGATCACTAAACACCGTAACAATGTGTTAGAGACATCGTTTCCCTCTGATCCGGCCTGTGTGACATGTTTTAGTGTTTTCTTTCTGAATGTGCGAAAAGGCTTTTCGAAGTTAGAAATCACTGCTTTGACAAAATGTTGCTAAAGTGCTAAAATCTTGGAGAGGAAAGAAACAGATGAGGAGAGATAGCTTGCGTTTCCCTGCATCCCTCACTCTGACTGAGAATCAGCTGCGGGGAGACGGTGGGGGTCTCTCCGAACAGTAGGACTCGTTTCCTGAAATAGTGCCACAGCACAAGGAATGCTCCCTGTCCCTGTTGTTTTTCCAACTGATCTCAAATCCAGTGGATCTGTAGCGTATGTGCAATTACCCCAGTCATTCCAGGGTGCTGAGAAAATTCATTTACAGCTAAAACTGAATTCTGTTAAACTTCAAACTTCAAACACATCAACGGGAAAAGGTTTTACTTTATCCGTAAACACTGGATTTCCCTCACGAGACCTGTGAATGCCCAAACCTGTCTGATCTCGGAAGATAAGCAGGGCCGGGCCTGGTCAGCACTAGGATGAGAGACCGCCTGGGAATACTAGGTGTTGTGGAGGATAGGGAAAGACCTGGCAACCCACCCTGTAAAAAAAAAAAACAAATCTGCAACCTCGCAAAAAAAGTCAGATTTCGCTTAAGGTATAAGCACCCACTGGATATGAGCAATCATACATTCCGATTGGCTAATCTACCAATGAAATATCAGCTCATACACCATTTGTAGCTACCCTGCAACAGAAAAAAATCCCAAAGTGGTCGCAAGTCCACGCTAGGCTAAAAGCAATCCCTAGCCGAGTGACTCATCCGTCATTTTAGGCCATGAAGAGTCACACCATTTGGAATGAAAGTATTTGATGGTGAGAACATATTTTTATTTATTTTCCAGAAATATATTATTTTTAGAATGTTTTTTCCCACCAAGTGCAACTTTATCTGCCTGCTGTGAAGTCAACAGGCCTCCAGTCCTCAGCGTCGGCCGATGCTAGTGAGCAGGGAAGGGACCGTCGTAAGCAGCGTGCGACGAAACAGAAGGACAGTGAGTGGGCGGGACTCTCAGCTGGGCTAAAAGCGACCCTAGCGCATATCCGACTAGATCTCATGGAATTACTGTGAACACTTTCTTTAGAATAAGTTGACAAGGGCCGTTAATATTTATAGGGATGACTGTACACACTCACTCACTCATTTGCCGAACTGCTAAAACCTAGTAGGTTCACAGGGAGGCTGGTGCCTATCTCAGCCGACAGTAGATGGGGCTCACCCTCAACAGCTCGCCAGACCATCGCAGGGCCAACACACACACAAAAATTTGCACTCCCATCCAGTTATTCTAACAAGCATGTTTCCAGACTGTAGGAGGAAACCGGATCACCTGGATGAAGCCCACACAAGCACGGGAAGAACATGCAAACTCAAAACAGAAATGCCGAGTTCGGAAATCGAAAACAAGACTTGCTTGCTGTGAGGTGGACGTGCCCACCACCACACCACTGTCCCACCCTGACCGTGTACATTAAAAATAACAGTACGCAGTAAAGGCCTCTGGATCTGAGGACGACCCGTACAAAACTGAGATGTAGCCCACTGATTGGTGTGTATATTATGGTTTATAGGTGAAAATGGAGGAACATGGACGTGAGAGGACCCTCAGGTCAGATTTTAGCTCAACCTGCATAACTGAGCATGCACCAAGAAGATGCGTGTGCATGATCACACCCTTCCGACGTTGTTCAAAGTCAATGGACAGCCGCGTTCCTAGTAGCGTTTCAGATCGTGTTTCACAGCGTTTATAAATAAACTAATAATTCGAGCAGACATCTGTACTGGAGCTTTCACTTATTTCCGACAGATGTGCATGTGAGAAGGTAATCGCTTCGACCTATTCACCAGGATGGGTAAAGTTTATAAGATTTTCAGAGTACGGCTGAAGACAGCAATTCCGTAACTAGCTGTGTTAGCTGTGAGCTTAGCCGTTTTAATGACTCAGTGTCTGTGTTATCCGCCCGGTAAATCGTCCCAAGGCAGAAGGAAGAAGAGTGTGTCTGGTACAAATGTGAATGATCAGTAAGGGAAAAGAATTCAGGAACATCGGACGCCGGTCCATCATAGGGCTCCATGCATGCAACAAGTCGTATAATTGTTTGGCTTAAGACTGTTAAAGTTACTGTAATTTGAAGAAGCCTTCATGGTCAGTGAGTTGTCATTTAAAAGCTAAATAAAAACAAGACAAAACAAAATTTAAAAAAATGCAAGAACCCACTGAAGAGGACCTCCCAAACCCCCACCCCCACATCCACACCCACTCCCACTCCCACCCCAGCCAGCCAGGATTCTCTCTTTTTCGTGCTGTTCTTCATGCTGTAGATCTTTTATTCAGGCAACAAAATTTTGAACTCTTGAATTGCAAATGGCTTGATGTAGGCCATAAATCTTTTTAAGTGTGTGAGCAATAATAACTCTGAGTCTATGTGTGTGTGTGTGTGAGAGAGAGAGAGAGAGAGAGAGAGAGATAGTGTGAGCCTTCCTGTGGCGCCTGTAGAAGGGACGGGACTTTCCAGATTTTCAGTCAGGACCCCAGGGCTGACTTCAGCCCGATGTTAATTCATTCATTTATTCGCCGGGTCTGCTGGCCCGACTCCGTAGCTGCAAAAAGAATGAGTGAGTGAGAGAGAGAAAGAGAGAGAGAGAGAGAGAGAGAGCGCAAACCACACGCTTGTACTATCTCAAGTGGTTTCTTTTCCTCTTTTCTTCCCTTCTTTCCGTTTTTGTTTATTTATTTATTTATTTGGCCTGCATGTTATTTGTAAGGACTCCAATAACCTGCCTCACCCCCTCCTGCGCCTCTCATTCCTTCAAGTGGAAAAAAAAAAGGAAAAGGGTAAAATAAGAAACATAAACTTGAGAAAACAAAGCGAGGCTCTGCTCAGAGGTGTGTGACGGGTCATGTTGCCGTCACTAGCGCGGCATTCTTGGCGAATCGGTTTTATGGAGATGGAGGAGGCGGAGAGGGGCCACGGTGCCGAGTCCAAGCTCCTAAACAAACAACCTGACAGACGAGAGCAAAGGGGCTAAACCAGAATCCGTCGCTCAGAGCTCAGGGAGGGGAAAGCAGATTAAATTTAGAAAAGTACCTTTACATTTTTTTTCGCCCTAGCGAGTTTGTTACACAATAGCACTGCCAGACAATTTAGGTGTCTTTGAGGCAATACACAGTTGACTGGTATAAAAGCATGTTGCAATAAGATTCAGAGCGCGAATGAAAGTGGTGCAGATGGGGACATAAGAATCGGGCTATTTTCAGAGCGTGGGCGCGAATGCACACTGCACAACGCTCGGGGGGGGGAAAAACCTGCCCTACATGTTGCATTCATAGAAAGTCACAGTGAGTGAAGTGAGAACATTTATTTTATATAGCACACAGATGTACCGGATACACAACACGTATCTTTATATATATATATATATATATATAAATACCCAACCCTTCCTTTCTATATCATATAATCAAACCATCCTGCTTCTGTTAGCAGCACGTACGAGGAAAGAGCATCACAAGCCGCTGTGGCCTTTTAAGGGTCAAACCAAGGTTGTTGGCCGAACCTACCTCATTTGCACGCATAATCAGGCCGCCCGAGGCACGGCCGCTGATTAGTTCCTGTCTGTTCTCTCACATTTTATACATTTGCTGTCTTTAACTAATTACCCTCTTTTTCTCTTCTCTCTCCCTGCCACGCTGCCCCCTCCCCTCCCCCTTCCACGGATGCTCCTTCATAACCTTTTCGGGACTCAAGGTAAGACCCGAAGCTTTCGTTCAGAGCCTCTCAGCTTTTGAGACCGTAGTTAATGATAAAGTTACACCTGTGATGGAAGGACATCAGGCATCTTTGTGATAAGAAGCTCCAAGAAATTACACACACACACACACACACACACACACACACACACACACACACGCACAGTAGACAGTTCACACTATCAGCCAGACCAGATGGCCCCTGACTAGACGTTATAATTTTGAGACAATTCTACAAAAGAGAAGTATTTTTTTTTTCCCCACCTGATTAGTCCACACTGACCTCTAAGTATTTCCCGCAGATCTGTGGTGTGTATCATGTGGTTCGCCCTGCTTCACTTACCTGACACCATGCTAGCAAATAGAATCCTGGGAGTCTCGTCTCACCAACACACGAACATTTCTAAAAGTGATTCTGATTATTAATAAATAACGTTTTTACACTCACCATTTTCTGACCCCGGGCAGTGGTGGCCTGGTGGTAAGGTGCTGGATTACTGATACCAAAATCGGGGGTTCGAGCCCCACTATTGACGGGTTCTCACTGCTGCCCCCCCCAGTGCAGCTAACTGGGTTATGAAAGGCCGGCTGTGTCTCTCTCTGTCTGTGGTGAGAGGCGTGTAAAAGTACCATTGCTGATTTTCGTCAAAAGTAGCTGCATAGCCGTAAGTGTGTTTCTGCCCTGCGATGGCCTGGCGAGCTGTCCAGGGTGTACTCTGCCCTCGCCCAGAGTTGGCTGAGATGGGCACCAGCCTCCCCGTGACCCTAATTAGGATTAAGCAGTTCAGAAAATGACATGACATGACATTTTCTGACCCCTGTTTTTATTTATTTATTTATTTAACCACAGTCCCCCAGTCAGTAATGTTTGTGGCCCTGGTGTTTTAGTATGTGACTTGTGTGGACTCAGGACCACCTAGTATCCCAGAATGCATTTCGCACCGAGCGGCAAATACCAGTTGTGTAATTTATGTCTAATTTTTTCTTTTTTCATTAATTTGAGTTTTGTTTCTCCTGTGAAACACAACTGTTCTCGTTCATCACAATCTCCTGCAACCTTTTCCCTGCCTCTGGCTTTTTATATGTGTGTCACAGATCTTGGATATTATTTATAAAAAAAAAATGTAATATCTTAAAATGAAAGGCTTGTTTTATATCATATATATTAACTTTGCTGTGAAGGTGACTGAATGTAAACGGAAATGGATAACGCCGCAGTACGCTGCTGTTCCAACTGCTAAATAACCGTAAAGCTCCGTCCACTCCTTAGAGTTTGTACTCCCAAGTCGAGTCTATAGAGTCCGAAAGGGTCGATGTCATGGCACTTAACCGTCAACTGCTTAGTTATATAAAAATGATAAATGAAGGGCAACTGCCAAATGCCATGAATGAAAATGTAAATCTGTTTTTACATTACGGGACAAAACGCATGTCCTCATAACACACGATATAAGATGTTTTAAGGTTAGGGTTGGACTCAAGGAAATCAATGTGAGTCTATCTATTGTCCGCTGAAGTTATGGAAACATGAGTGTGCGCTTGTGTGTGTGTGTGTGTGTGTGTGTGTGTGTGTGTGTGTTGCGCTGTAGTCAGGTTGAGCGAGTCCCCCATTGCTAGATCATTACTTGGCAGAGTGGAGTGTCCTTGCCTTCACATTCAACTCCACTGTACCGAACGGCCCACGGGACGAAACGCCTTCTGATTGGCTTCTCATCACATTACCTACTGTGCCAACCCCCCCCCCCCTGTTTTTCTTTCTCTCGCTCTCTCTCTCTCTCTCTCTTTCTCTCTCTGTACCCACTTTACCCCCCCTGCCCTTCCATGTCTTTTCTTTCCAATTTTGTTCATCCTGTTGTCGTTCCAACACACTAAAGGAAACGATACAAATAAGTAACCAGCGATAAACCGAGACAACAACAAAAAAAAAACTTCAGGAAACGTTAATCCCACAGTGAAAATCTAATCAAAACAGATGTGTTTACTTCAAACAAGTGCCTCCTCATGACTTCTGGGGGGTTTTTTTTCCATCTCCAATCCACTTTTTTTTTCCTGTCAGGAGTGAACTGGTCGTTCCTGCTTTAATCAGCGTTGACTAGAGCGTCGTTAAAAAACGCTGAAAAAGCTATTGCTAGAGTCAGAGGCAGAGCGGAGTGAGCGCTATCTTAGATTAGAGGATTCCTGAGTAAGCAACTAAATCACGGCTAGGCGCAAACATCACAGCAAACAAGGCGGATTCGGGAGAAAACCATGAAATCTAATTTGAGGGAGGATATGTATGTATAAGTTGTATATATTGGGTTAAACACAGCAGCGGGTTCTGACGCGGTGTGCACTTAGTTTCTATTCATGTACAAAATACAAATAAGATGGAGAGAGTTTGGGCAGTGATGTCTCAATATGTACCCTCAGTAATCTCCATAATTCAGCTCAGAACCGGAGAGAACCCAGAAACCCGTCACGTGATCAAATTTGGATCAGTTTCTACTTCGCGTGCTTCTGAAAACTGAAATCTGTTTCTCTTTTGTATGAACATCAACCACAAGGAAATGTTACCATACCGTTTTTTTATTGTAAAGGTAAGATATCATAGTCGGGTGATGCGTTAGGACCATAGCTGGGATTTCTGCGGCTCAAAGTTGCTTCCTGGCTCTCTTGTATTTCAAATGAAGTGCACAGAACACTGGAAGTTTAAAAATTCTCTACCGTTATTGTTCATTCCAGCTACATGAGGCCGAGGATTAAAATAAAGGAAAGGAAACCGCAGCCAGCAAGGTGGCGCAGTGCTTAGCACGTCCGCCTCGTAGCAAGAAGGTCCTGGGTTCAATTCCAGGGCTTGGGGGGTTTCTGTGTGGGGTTTAGATGTTTTTCCCGTGCTTGCATGGGTTTCCTCCGGGTACTACAGTTTCCTCCCACAGTTCAAAAACATGCACAGTATGCTGATTGGCTGTTCCAAATCACCCCCAGGTTGTGTGTGTGTGTGAGTTGGCTGAGATAGGCTCCAGCCTCCCTGCAACCCAAACAGGATTAAAAAGCTTAGAAAATAAATGAATGAATAAAAGAAAAGCTTCAAAATTGTCCCTGTTACATTGAAGATATGCATATTTTCATCATCAGGTGGTTTTTACTTACATTTTCGAAATTGCAGTCTGCTAAAATATATTCATTAGTTTGCATTAACCTGTTTAAAAGGGCTGGCATTTGTAGTCCGTTTCACTCTTGCGAGAGTGCGAAACTGCAGGTAGAGGACATATAGGTATTAAACTAACAAATCAGATATTAACTTATGATCTTCTGAATAAAATAAAACTAGGCGCTTTCGCACATAATACTGCATTACAAACATACATCAGACAGGCATCTGCTCGTATACGTGAATGTATGGTATGTAGCTCAGTGCAACACTTCCATGTTGACAGCTTCTTTTATATGAGTCACATTCCACTTTTCGCAGCAATTTTGTGCCCCGATGTGTGAGAATTTATTACTCTTATTACTTTTTTTTCCCCCCGAAAAAGGCTTTATGAAGCACAGCACGTTTTGGTATGTATGGACAAACTGTGCATGCAAGCTTTTTATTAAGTTTGGATTTAATTCCTCTTTAACAGCGAAAATTACTCGTGATTGTAAGTCAAACTTAATCGAGCCTGACTCGTCAAGGGTCAAATCAACTCCGTCTCGGCCATCGCAAACTGCCAAAATATTCGGTGCAATCACAATTTTTCAGCTCATCATTATCTTTTTATCATCTCTCCCCCTCCTGAGAGAGAGCAGTAGCGGTGACGGCAATAAAGTCAGAAGAAGTAAAGGAGTGCACCCTGATTGATGGGAGGAAAGAGGGGGGAAAAAAGCTCCAAGCTCTTATGAAGGAATCGGCATCAGCAGGCCAGACATTTCACACCAAGATTAAAGGCGTGAATCTGTACATTAGTGGCAGAGTTTTTTTTTTTTTTTGGTGTGTGTGTGTGTGTGTGTGTGTGTGTGTTTCCTTATTGCGAGTCTGATATCTTTGTACAAGCTGTTCAAGCTTCCACAGAACTGACATTTAAAACATTCAAGAAAGACCCAGGTGGCTTCTTCCATGTGCTTTTTTATTAAAATTGATATGTTGCTATGTTTAGGAACCAAATGCTGGAGCAATGACAGACACTGATAACACACCGGAGTCTGTGGTATAAATACCACCAAAAAAACATCACACATGATGCCTGTTCTTTGTTTCTTGACAGGCAAATTAAGGATGTGTGGCATTAGACAATGTCAGAAATGTTCACGCCGGCCGCCCCAGTCATAACAAAATAGCACCGAGGCTGTGAGGTGAAGATAACAAGATTTTGTGCTGAATCTAAACATACGTGAACATAAATGACTTCTCAGGGTGTAGCGTGTAGCACCACAGCTACATGAAGAGTGCTTTATGTTTCTCTTGAAAGATTAGCATGCTTCTGCTCTGTTAGCAGGCTGGTGTATACGAACGAACCGGGCAAATAGAATCTCTGTCATTGTTCAAAATAAGAACACTGGAAGCATCCACGGTTGCAAATAGAATGATGTACGATGAAGCTGGGGCTGGTTTCTTTCTGGCGAAAGCTGTAGGCATGTTGTTGACCAGTTAAGTCATGTGACTAAACAAAGGGAACCCCCCCAAAGATTTGATGTCCATTCGTTCATTTTTTTCATTCATTAAGCCGCTTAATCCTAATTAGGGTCTCAGCTGACTCTGGGCAAAGGAGGCGTACACCCTGAACAGCTCGCCTGGCCATTTTAGGGCCAACACACACACAACCATTCACGCTCACACCTAGAGGCGATTTGGAACAGCCAATCAGCCACCTGTGCAAGTTTTTATACTGTGGGAGGAAACCGGTGTACCCAGAGGAAACCCACGCCAGAACGGGAAGAACATGCAAACTACACAAAGAAATGTGCCAAGATTCAAACCCAGGACCTTCTTGCTGTGAGGTGGACGTGCGAACCACTGCGCCACCGTGCCGCCCGATTTGATGTCCACTGGGGACGATTAAAAACACTCTGAGTGTCCCTGATAGAGTCTGGATCTGTGACCCTAACTAAGATAAAGCTCAAGTCAGAATCAGAATCACTCCCGATCCTGGTCCTGGAGTTCCACTGCCAATACGGCATGTTGGTATTTTCCTTCTTCTAAATCCAATTTTAGAAGCGTTACGGAGCTGATGAGTTGAGTCAGGTCAGAGTCGCAGGGCACCAGGATGTGCAGGAGCAGGAGCGAAAAAAAACGAAAAAAAAAACACTGAGTCACATTTTTGCACAGGGTGAATCATCTCTGAATCACATCTCCTACGACCTTTCCATCCCTCCAGTGGCTCGGCTAAGAATATTTCTGTGCTTCTTCACGGAGCAATATCCGTCATGTGGCACTATTTTTTACTCTCTTACTGAAAACAGTCAAAAAAGAACAACGTACGGAGTCAACCTCCGGACTTGACCTGCTATTATCTGCCACTCAAGCCTGTGAAATACCGTGTGTGAGTAAAACATTTGTTCAGCTGCTTAAATCCCCTGCTAGTCTCTGATGTTGGTTATTCTGAATAATCAATTAATATGCACACACACTGACCGCTGAGCACCCGGCCTCGAATGTTGTCGTAACGTTTTCCTCGTTATATTCCACAAGTCCATTAGAGCTCGTGGAAAAACTCTGACCCCCCGATGCGAGAACAGTCAAATGAGGTGCGCTGAATGTCACGGATAATAAAATGCATTTGACCTCACCAAAGGAACGCGACCAAGGAAAGAACGTAGCGTGCTTCGCAACCCCGCTGATCGCATCTTCTATTATTGCTAAGAAGCAATTTCCGGCCCCGCTCCTTATCGCGTGCGCACTTGATTTTTCCCTGATTTCACCTCATATGCCGCAAACCTGATTTAGATTTATCTCTCCGTTCATTTATTTAACACCCTGACCCTCTTTGTTATTTTTTTTTAGCAAATACATAATTAAAATCTGCCACTGACAGGAAGACAAATGAGAAATTTGAGTTGTTGTTTTTTTTTTTTTTGCCTCCACACGACGTCCTGTAACCAACCATGGCGGACACGGAGAAGAGATCCCGGCCCGCTGACAACAGAGCATCCGAATCATCTCACGGTGTGAAACAAGCACGAGCGTTTCGATTCACGGGAAGAGGAGCACGCGTTCCCTCTCGCAGTCATAGCACATCTGGAGAAAGAAAACTCATTAGCGTGCGAGGGAGAAAAGAAACGCAGCCGCCGCCAAACAAAAACAACAACAAAGACAAGAGGAAAGAAAACAGAGTGCGACTAGAATTACCATCTCAGTGCAAGCAATCAGCTGTCAAGGGGTTAGCGTCTGAGCGTTCTCCTCATCGGTTCGCACTTTTCAAACGAGGAAACATAAAGGCAATAAATCAGCTCAGTGTGGAGACAGGGCTTCCTTTGGACTTTGTCAATGAGCAGGCTGGTTATTCATGTCTGTCTGTGTGGTATATGTACTTAGCACTGTTCAACTAATACCCATGTGTGTGTGTGTGTGTGTGTGTGTGTGTGTGTGTGTGTGTGTGTGTGTGCTAAAGCCACAGGACTACTTTGAGTTATCTCAGCACCGTACACAATGCGGTCGCGAATTAGTCGCAGAAGCGCTTCTTCCTCTCGTCTCCACACGTGTGTGGTTAACCATGGCAGAAATGGATAAGAATAAAATGAATTGTTCAGCTGCCGCTTTTTTAAATATGCTGATCCCTTCTCAGCTTTCATAACAGTGCAAAGAAAAGTAAATAGCTCTGAGAGCAGAAACAAATTTTGGGTACGGAGCGATTTTTTTTTCTTCTTCAAGGTAATCCGTCGACGAGCCGTATTTGTAAATAACGTAATGCGATCGTGTTCATTTTTGGCGAAGGGCTCGGGGCGAGACATGACGAGTGTGTCGAAGAGCAAGATCGTGGACAATAAGTTTTGAAGCTAGGATATTAGGGTGATGTTGAATCGGGGCCATGTGGCATACACACGCGGCGTGTGAATCTCGAACTGTCATGTTGCTTTGTTGTGTCTCTGCGCTGTCATTAGCGTGCTATCTGTTCGTGTTCACCTGCTCTGTGTTAAGCCTTTATTTACTTCGGAAGTTGTGAGCCTTGTTTCTGGTGTTCTGTGTTTAGTTATCATTTATGATGAAGGATTATACCTGTATGACGTCGACCGTGTGACTATGATGATGATGATGATGATGATGAGAAAAACTAGCTAGAGATATTTTTACTGTATATGACCAAAAGTTTGTGCACCCCGACCATCACGCCCGTATACATGGAGTGCTTTACAGTGTCATAGTGTGCTGTAGCTTTATAATCTTCCTAAGATTGACACTAAGAACAACGCACTGGGCTTAGCAGCATTCTCAGAGAGATCACAAGCAGACAACGCACCCTTTTTGGGCATATTGGACAATTCCAAATGCAATTACTTTTCTTGCCCTTAAAGCTGCCATCCAGTTCAATCAAGGACAGCCTCCTGCCTCCTGGACAAGGCTTCGAGGTCGCCCTTGGCTTAACTATATGAAGCAGATGCTGTCCAGCTGACAACAAGCGTGTACCAGTCTCTTGCCCTTGACCGAAAAAGTTGGATGTCACTACGACCCATATGATGGTCACATGCAGCAGCAGCAGCAGTATAGTAACAGTAGCGCTAGTACCAGTAGTAGTAGTAGCAATAGTAATAGTAGGAGGAGTAATAGGAACTAAGAGGACATAAACACTGTTCCTGCATGACAGTGCAGCTGTGCACAAAGTAAGCTTCATGAAGGCATTCTGTACAAAGGTTGAAAGAAAGTCGACATACTCGAGCATCCTGCATAGAAGATCCCTGAGCACGGAACACCTTGGGGATGAACTGGAGCACCGACTGCAGTCCCAGATCTTCTCGACGTCCCCACATCAACACCTGACCTCCACACTAATGCTTTTGTAGCTGAAACAAACCAAATCCCAACAGCCAATCCAAAAAAATCTCCACAGCCACACCCTTAGTCTGATTCCGATGGTCAGGTGTCTACAGATGTTTTGCCGGTTAGTGTCTTAGAAGAGAGGCAACGACATAAAAACACCACAAGAAAATGTGTAAAACGATGGAAGCTAGTAATATTTGTAATCCACATCCGTCCCACCCCGCGCAGCACCATGGTGGCACAGTGATTACCACGCTCACCTCACAGCAAGAAGGTTCCGGGTTTGATCCCCATGCTCAGGGCATTTCTGCATGGAGTTCGCAAGTTCTCCCCTGTTCTCCCTGCATGTGGTTTCCTCAGGATACTTTGGTTTCCTCCATCAGTCCAAAAAACAGTAGGCTGATTGGCTGTTCCAAATCACCCCTAGGTGTGAGTGTGAGTGTGAATGGTTGGGTGTGTGTCGGCCTTGCAATGGCCTGGCGAGCTATCCAGGGTGTACCCCGCATTTCACCCAGAGTCGGCTGAGACGGGCGCCAGCCTCCTCGTGACCCTTATTAGGATTAAACGGCTCAAAAAACGAATGAATGAAAAAAAACCCACACTGAGAGAACCAGGATCTTTAAGTTTTACAGCCGAAATGTCCACATGTCTGAGACAGCTGATCTGCTTTACTCTTCAGCTCACCGTCTTGCTGATGTCACTCGTCATGCAATCCAACCCATTCCAATCAAGTCCTTCTGAATGAGCTGTTACTATAGAAACCGTAACATACTGCAACGAGCGATTTCATATAAACCCGACTTTCATATTATGCTGCACCACTGATGGAGCTGATGAACTAGGAAATTAATCAACCGATCAACCAATCAGAATCCAGAATTATTTCCCCAACGTCTTCTGTTATGGCACTGATGATGAGAGTCGGAAACTGTGTGTGTGTGTGTGTGTGTGTGTGTGTGTGTGATCTAGCTATTCATCACAGTGTGGGGACACAAATATGTTTACACAGTCACATTATGGGGACTTGGCTTCCATATGGGGACAAACCACAAGTCCCCATGACGTAAATCATTC
>JAOUQZ010000001.1:12985991-12997319 GCA_028564935.1 Neosilurus hyrtlii
AGGGAGCGAGAGAGAGAGAGCGAGAGAGAGAGAGAGCGAGAGAGAGAGAGAGCGAGAGAGAGAGAGCGAGAGAGAGAGAGAGCGAGAGAGAGAGAGAGAGCGAGAGAGAGCGAGAGAGAGAGAGAGCGAGAGAGAGAGAGAGAGAGCGAGAGAGAGCGAGAGAGAGAGAGAGAGAGTTCTGCCTCCTACACAGTTTTGCTCTGTTAGACTCCAGTGTCCTGACGATTAGTCCTAGGATGATCTTTATGATCAGAGAGGCGAGTTTTAGAATGTGCAGGTAGTTGAAAACACATAAGGCTTTTATTAATATCTTCTAACGAGTGCACACATTTACAGGTTGAACCAGGAAATTACATAATAACGTATTCAGAACATGGTGGACCGACTCCCGAAATACTGAATATCATCTGAATCCGGAGTCCAGACAGTCCTGACTCCTCTGACAGATTTGGCTATTTGTTGAGCTGTCACGGTGTCAGATGGAGCGGTGGAGACCTGATGGTCTTACATCTCAAATTTAAGCTTTTTTTTTTTTTTAAAGGCCAGAAAAAAATAAATAACACAGCTGCCACTTTTCTCTTTCAAAATTTTGACAGCACATCAGAACCAAAAGTTTCCTGTTCATAAAGTCGTGTAGTGATGTTGGTGGATTTCATGCACAGTGACGTTAAACGGACGGAAGAGCTCTGTCTCTCTGTAAAACTTTCTGACGTTGTCGTGAGTCTTTTAAAACAATTAATTCACTCATTTATTCATTCCTTGATTCACTTACTGCACCACTTTATCCTCGTAGGGTTACGAGGAGGCTGGAGACTGGAGTCTGTCGGTTGGTTGCATCATGAATAGCCCGCCAGTCCATTGTAGGGCCAACATACACAACACCATTCACACTTGGGCTCCTGAGTGGCACCTCAACCTGGAGGGATGGCATGCGCTCCCCTGTCACTCACAGCGATCACCAGCCAATCCATGGGGGTCTGTGAGCTCAATCAAACGGGGGGTGGAAAAATTCACACCTAGGAGCAATTTGGAATACACATTTAGCCTAAAGTGAATGTCCTTCGACTGTAGAATGAATCCAGGTTACCAGAGAAAATCCATGCAACCACGGAAACCCCGCTGTGCCTGGGACTCGAACCCAGGACCTTATTGTTCAGCGGACACACTAACCAGTACCCCACCGTGCCATTATAGGCAACATGAGAAGGTTTCACTCAGTAATATCACATAAGGATGTAATGTGAGACACAAGTTTGCCACCAAAATGGTACTATACTGCCCCCGCTGATTCTACTTGGTATTGTAGGACCCAATAACACGACGATTCAAATGAACGCACCACATGCAGGGCAGCCATCTTGTGTATTTGTAAGTAAAAGCAGCTTTAAAATAAGATTTGATGTTTACTTTGTTTAATAATTTCTTTTAAATATTTCAATATCAGTCGAGCGCATGAGGCTTTTTTTTCCTTTGAAATTTCTAAAGTAGCTCAGGATAAAGGAAATAAATTGCGATCCTATCAAATGTCTCCTCACATCAGCAGTTCATGAGAAGAAGAATCCCTCCAGGGTTAAGCGTGCGCTAGGAAGGCTGCTTCAGGTTTCTCCTACCCATGATACGACCTTCACTTGCTGGAAACGGTTGCTCATCCCTGACCTTTCTGCTCACCTATGTTTCGCACAGACGTTCTCTTTATCGAAGCCGACACTTGCCTGATGCTAACAGTCCACGCAGCGCCGATGATGCGCTCACCGTTTTGTTCCTATCTCCCATTTCGCTGCTTCTTTTTCCCGAGCTGTATGTTGTGGGGGTTTTTTTTGTTGTTTTTTTTTTTTGCTTTGGCAGCTATTAATTGCAGTCACTATCAATCTGCTTCACTCGCTGCAAAGTAAAGGGGCTATTTACCGCATGGCTGTACATGTGCGAGAAGACAAGCAATTGGCCCAAGTAACAAGTGGAAAAGTTAGAAACAAATTAAAAACTTGGGAGTTTGTGTGATTACAGGGGGAAATTGCAAGAACAACAAAATGTAATTTGAGGGAGACAAGCTTTACCATTTAAGGGGATTTCCATTTTAATGAGTATTTAGGTCTACGTTAAGTGTTTCTAAGCAATTAAAATGGTTTATTAATAATAATAATAATAATAATAATAATAATGTTTATTTTTCTGCTTTTCTATTTTTGATTTTCCATTCATTCATTCATTTTCTAAGCTGCTTAATCCTAATTAGGGTTGCGGGGAGGCTGGCACCCATCTCAGCCGACCCCGAGCAAAGGCGGGGTACACCCTGAACGGCTCACCAGATCACAGCAGGACCAACATACACACAACCATTCACACCTGGCGCGATTTGGAACAGCCAATAAGCCTACTGTGCATGTTTTTGGACTGTAGGAGGAAACCAGAGTACCCAGAGGAAACCCACGCAAGTGCAGGAGAACATGCAAACTCCACACAGAAACACCCCAAGCCTGGGAATTGAACCCAGGACCTTCTTGTTGTGAGGCAGGCGTGCTAACCAGTACACCCCCGTGCCGCCCTAGTTTTAATTATCATTTCTATTATTGCTCTTACTGTCAGTGTTAATACTTTAGTTCATCTTGTACATTTAAAATAATCATCAGCTCTAGTAAAGTTTTTATCCAAAAAAAAAAAAAAAAACAGAAGAAAGAAAGATGGATTTGGGAAGTGAAAGTAAATAACGATCTGTCAGTGTGAACGCTGCTGTTATTCCATGCGAACGTTTTATTATATTTAAGGTAGGCTGCACTGACAGATTTTCAGAACTAATCGGCCATCTACATCTCAAGTGTTTCTTTCTTTTCCTCCTCCTTTCCTCTCTACTCACTCGGCTAACTTCTAACCGAGACGATGCCATTCCAATAGTTTGTTTCATTTTATTTTTATCCACAAAGGCACCGGGTTTGGCGCTGGGACAACAGAACAACAATCTCGCTAAGTGTCAGCTTCTTCGTCTGGCTCGCTGTTTCTTTTCTCCTCTACAATTTCACATTTTTCTTATCATTGCTTACAGACAAATTAACAAGCAAAAAAAAACAGCACCGTGGTACACGGGAAACCGAAGCTAAATGAGACGAGAGGCACTCAAGGTGCTCAGAGGAGGCAGGGCCATACACCATGGCAGGAGTCCAGTAGTACACTGAAAGAGGCGATCTCCTTCAGGATCCTCCATCGACTGCGGATCGATCACGGCATGATACATCACCCAGGCCTGCACCCGACAGATCTGGCCCTAAGAATCTGAACTACTGCCATCAGTGTCAAAGAAGTAGCAGGTGTTTGCGAGTCAACGCACGCATTTAAAGCAGGCAGCGCCCAGGCTGGGCGGGACACCAGCCTCATCCCTCGTTCATAATTCATTTCCCCAAACCTCATTCACCTCGTTAATATTGATAACCCAAAAGAAGGCCACGGCCGTGCGTGCCACACAACTCAAAATGGAACCACCGTGATCAGACATAAGGCAGCAAGGAAAAAGGTCGGATCTAAGGTCCGAATAAATCGGATTTATTTAACCAGAGCCAAATTCAGTTTAATCATTCGTTATCGAATTTGTACAGTTGTTAGAATTAACTTTTCAATCACACAGGATGTAATCCAAACCTCAATAACTCGACAAGTCAGTTTTACAAACACTCTCAACTCAACTCCTTTTATTTTCCCACCTCTAGGCAGTGTAGATGTCTTATTTTATGTTTGTTGTTTAACTGTCTTTCCTCCATCGATCCATCCATCCAACAACCGTCCATCCATTTAGCAAATCAACTGTCTGTCCATCCAACCATCTGTCCATCTATCCATCCACCCAACCAACCAACCAACCATTCATCCATCTATCCATTCATCCGTCTGTCTACTCATTCATTTAAGCAACCATCTATTTAGCAACTCATCCATCATTTAATTTAACTATCCATCCGTCCACCATCCATCCATCTATCCACCCAACCAACCATTAATCCATCCATCCATCCATCCAACCATCCATCCATGCATCTGTCTATCCGCCTATACATCTATCATCAAACCCTCCTTCTGTCTTTTCATCCATCCTTCCACCTGTCTGTCTGCCTGAGCCTTCATCCAAGACTCTGGTGAGAGTGATATCTCAGGAATGAGCTCATGACTGTTTATTGTGTTTTTAAGGAATAATATAAGAAATATGTGGTTTAAGTATTGTTCCAGTTTCCGTGGATGCATCAGTCAGGACTTGTGGGGACTTTTGTAGTCAAGTGTCCCAAAATACATTTCATAAGAAGTTTGATTAACGTTTGTGTATTTGGTTTGTTTATCAGCATATATGGGATTGGTTTATATAACATTCGTGGATGGAGTCTCCAGTATTAGCACTTTTATTTTAAGCTTTATAACGTCCGTAACTATCGGCAAAAAGAAGTACGATGCCCTGGTAGACCCCCGACATAAGGTTTTAAAAATGCTCTGTTTAAGGTCCATGTTCTAGTTCTGTTGTGAGACGTCCTATGAGCTGCACTATGGTGTCCTACAGCTGTGTTATGATATACATATGAATTTCATATGCTTTTTGGGTCACCTGACGCACTCAGTCAGAGTCATACAATTTTCTTTCAATGGTGCTATGATTACTTTATGTTAACCCCACAGGACTTCCTTATATACTTTTGTATATCGTACAAAATTTTTACTATAGCGTTGGGTTGAGCCCTGCTGTACGTTAACCGAGTATCAAACAAATATCGTACAAAGATTTTTTGTATCAAAACAGTCTAATCTCTTTCATATCAACATTGTGTGATTTGACTTACAGACCTGATCTATTTTCCCCACGACGGACGTACAACGTATATTTTATAAGTGAACGGAACCGGGCAGCTTTCAAATCCATCTCACCCAAACATTCACCGGTCCCTTCTGTCATCACTTCACTAAATTCATACAAGAAAAAAAAACCCAAAAAGCATGCTTTGCATTGAGACGTGCCCACAGTAATTAGCCAATTAACTGCTTGTAATTTTAAATTGACTGAAAGGTCGCTGCAAGGTCAAACATCTGCTATTTTTTTCTTCAGTAGTTTCTTGGACAAAGTATATTTTATAAGAGATAAATTAAAAAGAAGGAGGAGTAGATTTGCTGGTGGCGGAGGCTTCCTGCTTCGGTGTCGACTTCTGCTTGTTGTTGAGATAAAGAGCTCTCTGATTGAGTATTCTGGAACCACAGCATGACTGAACATCAACGTTAGGATACTATACTGTCCTTCTTCATCTCTGTCTCACATTTTCTCTTGAAAGCCCTCAACAGACGTCAAACAATCAACTGCAAGCAAACAGGGACGTGCGTTTCTACGCTCAGGGTGTTAAGGGGAGTATTTATCTCCGGCACCACATGTAACAAGCTCTAGCCACCCCATTTTAAAAATTAAGTGTGTGTGTGTGTGAGAGAGAGAGAGAGAGAGAGAGAGAGAGAGAACAGGACTGGGACTGAAACCGGGGGTGTGAGCTTTATGATTAATGACTCAATTTCCTCTCCCACTTTTTAAAGTGGAGCGTCAGTTTACTTCCTGAAGTTCTTTGATTTCTCCTTGACTGAGCGAGCGGAGAGGGAGAATAGAAAAGAACGAACGACGGATTTGATTATGATTATTGTGCGTTACTAACATTATGCCGTTCCTCCTTTGCTGGCGTACCTGGCTGACAGGAAGTTCTCTCAGGCTTCCCGTTTAAATCGGAACAAGCATCAGAACCAAATATTCTGAAAGATTATTTTAAAAAATAAATAAATAAAAATGAAAACAACAACCACGTGAAGCTGTTCACAGGTTGAATGAAGTTGTGTGTGATATGATGAGAATAAAATAAGGATCAAGCGTTCGTAGGAATTTATTTGAAATTGTCAGTGCCTCCCGTCTTCTCGGAGTTTTCCCGAGTGCCAGATCAGTCCGCCGGATCTCTCGGATCGGTCTGATTAAAAGCGATGCGGTTGGGGTTTAGGGAGCGAAACCGAGCATGATTCATTTCACACTTACTCCAGGTTTAAGCAATTATAGTCGGGTTCACTTGGGACAAAAGACGGAGACGAAAAATTGATTCCTTACTTTGCCAGCTTGTGATTTTACTTTTATTTTCTCTTATAGAACATGAGGGAACTGCAGGAGAAGGTGGGGCTCTGATGGATATTTTGCTATCAGTAATGGAAGAGGATATGTAGTTGGATTAGCTTCGCTTTACTATTTAGGGACATTCGAAACAGCGAAGAAATTACTTCCATCTTCGATTGATGGCTGCAATAAAGTCTGAGATTTAATAGGGGAAAGGTGTCTTTCATGATCTCATTCATTCATTCATTTTCTAAACCGCTTATTCCTAATTAGGGTCGCGGGGAGGCTGGTGCCCGTCTCAGCCGACTCTGGGCGAGGGCGGGGTTCACCCTGGACAGCTCGCCAGGCCATCGCAGGGCCTATCATGATATCTTTAAATATATTTAAATAATGAATGGAGTGGAATGAAAGTATTGAGATTGATGTTGAGTTTTGGCTGACATATTGTGATCACCAGCTACCTTTTGCCGGTTTTATACCAGACTTGGAAGGGATACTATTTTGCTCAAGTCCTAAAGATGATTCAATATTCGAATGTCAAGGTCAAAGGTCAAGGTCATCAAAAGGTCACAAAGTTTTGGAGAAAGCAGGCAGCAAAACCAAATGGCATGGTCCTATAGATGGAATAAGGGGCAGATAGAAAACCATATACGCACTTTTAATTGACTTAGTTACCCTTGACCCCGAGTGACCTTGAAAAATCTAAATCAAGGTCACAAGATTTTGAGTGCTCATAACTTTGAATTGAGTGCCAGTGGACATACTGTCACTGCCAAACACTAATAGGAAACCATATATGGACTTTCAAATGACCCAATTACCTTTGACCTTAAGGTGACATTCCGTGTCCCAAAAGCCAGAGTCAGTAGACGAGGATCGTTCCCACAGAACCCACGCCTTCGCCTGCCACCCAGCTCACAGTGCACCCGACCCCTATAGCCCCTCCCATAGGTGCTGTGTCCATGGGAGGGCACTAAGAGGAGCCAGTCGAGGCGGCTCGGGCATCTGATTAGGATGCCTCCCGACACCTCCCTGGTGTGGTGTTTCGGGCATGTCCAACCAAGAAAAGACCCCAGGGTCGACCCAGGACACGCTGGAGGGACTATGTCTCTCGGCTGGTCTGGGAACGCCTCGTTGTCCCCCGGAAGAGCTGGAGGAAGTGGCTGGGGAGAGGGACGTCTGGACCTCACCGCTTAGGCTGCAGCCCCCGCGACCCGACCCCGGAACAAGCGGAAGAAGATGACTGACTGACAGGCCTTTGACCTTGGGTGACCTTGAAAAGTCAAAATCAGTGTCACAGAAATTGTGAGTGCTGATAGACACTCCATTACTATGGAACACTTATAGGAAACCATATACAGCCTTCCATACTGTAAGATGAGTACGTGAGTACTTAAAACGAGTAACCATATAGGGTCTATTTGCTACATTATCCCGTGCTGCGTTGCAGAGGTATCTTACACTCAATAAGTGCCCCTGTAGTTAAAGTTTCTCAGCTAACTCATATATCACGATACATATCATGTGTCATAGAATTGTCCTCGAGTGTATAACAATATGATGTTTTTGCCATAGTGCCTATCCCTAGAGCAGCCTTTTACCCTTGTTGCTTTATATCGTTGGTGTCGTGACTCACACAAAGTATGAAACAGAATCAGCTCCAGAGGAACAGCTGCTTACCCAAAATCGACAAAGGCGGACAAAGCTTTCTGTGATTTATTTATTTTTTACTGCTATTAAATGCACGTCCATCTAAATACCACCTCCTGATTGACCGTGAAACAAAACATACAGTGTGTCTGAACAGTGTCAGTTTTCACATTTGTTGTTCAACCAGAGTCGTTCTGTCGTAGTCACAGCCTCGCGATTCTGCGAGTTTAGCTTTCTGAACACAGAGGTACGACTTCCGAGGTCGTCTGCTGTGAAACTGTGAAGACACACACAAACAGCTCCAAGGTCGCAAGAGAAAGAGCTCTGAGATCTTCCAAAGCAAAGAGAGAAGCGTTTGTCTGGAATTCTCGCTGCAGGCGTGCGACTCTTTATTTCCCCTCGACTTTAGTTTAAAAACACTTTGAGTCGGATTGAGTGATTGTGAGTGCAGAAATTCAGAGTAAGACCCGGGTGTCGGTCCTCAGGTTAACTCCAGGTGAGAGGAGTGATTGCCTGGAGCAGGTTCACTGGAAGCCAAATGACCCGCCTCCAGGGCAGAGAGAGAAAGAGAAATCGGCAAAAAGAGAAAGAGGAGGAAGGAGAAGGGGGAGGAGGGGGGTTCTGCAGCAGAACTCTGAAGCCCACAGACCTTCGTTTTCATTTTCAGCACAAAACTACTTTGTCATACGACATGAAGTGCGGAACAGTAATATAATCAGAATACTAAAGATAGAGAAGACGAGGAGGGGGAGGAAGAGATGCTGAGAAGAACGTGACAGCGAGTGAGGAAAGAGAAGGAAAAAGACGGAAAATAGAAAAGTCAGAACGAACAAGCCTTTGAGAATCGCTTCCTAAATAAACTGGAATTGCCAAAAAAAAAAAACCCACAGTCATCTTTTGTTTATATATTTTTTTTCTCTTTGCTAAATTATAACAGGTCATCGTTTGTGTTTTACTCCACCCGAGGACATGCCACGGGACTTTAGGGGCCTGCCTTGACAAGCTGTGAGACAGCACTAATAAAAACCGAGCCGAGCCATAAACAGGAAGACGAAGGAGTGTGTAGCACGGTCGGAGAGATGATAAAAAAAAAACTCTGATGTTTAAAAAAATACAGCTGAAACAATAGAGCCGAGCTGGCAGAGAGGGAGCATCCTCAGAGTTCCTCTGTTCCTTTTATAGAGAATAAAACTTCAGGATTCCTCATCAAGCCCTCGAAAGCACAACCACTGAAAAACTTCATTCTGAAGGTCATTCACTCATTCATTTCCTAGGCCCCTAAATCCTAATCAGGGTCACGGGGAGGCTGGCTCTCTGGGCGAGGGTGGGGTACACCCTGAACAGCTCGCCAGGGCATTGCTGGGCAACACATATGCAAGTATTCACACGCACACTAACACCTAGGGGTGATTTGGAAGCGCCAGTCAGCCTACTGTGTATGCTTTTGGACTGTGGGAGAAACCGGGGTACCCAGAGGAAACATGCAAACTCCACGCAGAAATGCCCCGAGCCTGGGAATCGAACCCGGGACCTTCTTGCCATGAGGCGAGTGTGTTTACCTCTGCTCTGAAGGTGTTGATCATTTTTTAGAACAGCAGTTCTGACACGAGTGCCTCTACAAATCACAGGCTTGTGTTAATCCACGGTATTGTTTCTATGGTAACGGCTCATTCATAGTGGAATGTAATGTGTAAAACATTAAAGCGTACCACACACAAGGGCAGGTGTGATGTTGGAACCAACTAACCTGCCAAAATATCATGGTGGTGTGGCAAAACAGCCTCACACAGGGGCGGGTCTGAGGGTGGTTCAACGTGGTGTGAATAGGTCTTAATGAGGTCGCAGGAGGTGACATCACGGCAGCTACAAGGCAGCTAGACGGTGATACACGGCTATGAACCGCCATCAGATCATGAAACATATTGAAAATCTTGCTGTTTATGGCGGTCGGTGTTGGTCGACGGTAAACACCATCACAGTGGCAGGACGTTGTTACTGAGTACTTTGTTGTTACTGAGTTGTTCCAGAACTGCCTCTGCGCCGGCGATGGTTCTTCGAACTTTGCATAAAAGTTCATTTTGACTCAAGGATAAGTTTTTTGATCTTGGAGGTCATAGGTCAAAAGTCAAGGTCAGTGCCACATCAAGTGACCTATACTTGTGAACCCAGTATCCCAAGGACACTCTGTGGAATCTTCTTAAACTTTGTGCAAATGTTCACCTTGACTCAAAAATTAACTGATTAGATGTTGAAGGTCAAGGGTCAAGGTCAATGCTGCCTTACGGCACAAAAGCAATATAGCTACCAGGTAGTCGTCCGAGAACTTCCTTTCCTGCAAAGGGACGTTGTGGAAGTAGTCTCCAGTGATAGCACTGTGTAACAGTCAGATTTAAAGCTCTAACGTTACGTTTTCTGATGTTTTATTGATATAATAACTGCGGGTGGAAGAAGTGAGGCTGGTGAAGGAACGAGTGCTGAGTGAGAACGGAAGGTTCCAGAATAATAATGTGACTTTTTAAAAACAGAATGTGATGTCATTCCCCGTGTCTTTCCTGTAACAGCATGCTCTGTAGTGTTTTATTCATTTACATATTCCCTTTTCCCCGGTGAAGAGCCCCGAGGACAGATCAAATCACTCGCTTCCCTCTGTCGCTTCTCTTCCCGTCTTTCCCTCTCCTTAACGTGTCACTTCTTTGCATAAGCCCTCATAAGGCACCCGTAACATTCCTCGATGAAGCTGTTAACCTTTCCACGACACGCCTCGACTCGATAGGCCAGACAGTCCGGACACGGATTCCGCTCACGGCTCATGCGGTCCACGAGACCACCAGTGCATAAAATGAGCTCCGAGTCTCTACAGCGATCACGGAAACGGAGGGACGAGCAGCCATCGTGCATGTCAATGACATCGTGTGGCTGTCTGCACACCTTTCTTTATGGTCATCTTCAGGTCATGTGGAAACATCCGGCGCTCCTTTTTTTTTTTTTTTATAACGACAGCTCTGACATGGATGCCAGGGATCGTCTGGGTGCTGCTTTAGCTTGCTGACAGGGGGCGTGGCTTACTAGTGGAAGTGTACAGCACTCGCAAATACTTTTTCTTTAACCATTTTAGTGGAGTTTATTGATATCTGAGGGCAGAAGAGACTTAAAAATGAATAAGTGGATGGATAAATGTCATGTGAATATATTTCTTCAGGTGAAAATTCAATCATATTGTTTTTTTTTTTCTTTTTCAGGAGATCGCTGCTTACTTGATATCATTTGAAAAGCATGAAGAGTGGCTAACGACATCCCCTAAAACCAGGTACGTGTGTGTATTCGTTTTTTTTTTTTTTTTTTTTTTGCCTACACAGCATATTAACACCTCACCTGAAGGGGCGAGATAGTGCTTTCTTTTACAGCTGGCCAATTTCTGTGTTTTTTGTAGGATGTCCAGACAGATAATGGAATATTAATGGCAGCTTCTAATGTGAAATGTGGCCAGGCTTATTAAGCGCAATGCTCTCTCTCTCTCTCTCTCTCTCTCTCTCCCCCTCTCTCTCACATGCCTCATCATTTGCTTAACTTTTCTTTTTTCT
>JAOUQZ010000001.1:13003061-13010561 GCA_028564935.1 Neosilurus hyrtlii
GGGGGGGGGGGGGGGGGGGGGGGGGGGGGGGGGGGGGGGGGGGGGGTTTGTAATTGAAAAAGGAAAAGTCAAGTCAGAAGTATGTGTGAGATATAAAGGATGATTGTAAAGATGTACAAGGCTCCAAAAGGGGAATGAAAACAATCCAAACGTTATGAGAAGAACCAGATATTAACGTTCGTAAAGCAGGCACAGAATAAACGGGGTTTCTGTTTCCTTCCAGGTTCAGTACGTATGAAACATCCCATAATAATAAGCCGCTGGAGGGTGTTCCACATCGACGTCAGTTGAGCTAGTATATTCCCACAGACATGCTAGTCAGCTAAGTGTCCATTGCTCGTCTTTGTCATCTAGCCAGGCTGATTTTTTTAATAATAATTAATGGTCTGTTTGATTGACTACCGATATCAGAAATCATTTAATTTTATTGTAATTGTATTGTTTTATTGTACATTTTATTTTAATATCATATTATATTTTACTGTGTGCGTCATCTGTTAGCAACAAGCTAGCCGGCTAACCGTCATGATTGATGAATATCATTCATTCATTCATTCATTCATTTTCTGAATCCTAATTAGGGTCACGGGGAGGATGGCGCCCCTCTCAGCCGACTCTGGGTGTGGGCCGAGTACACCCTGAACAGCTCGCCTGGCCATCGCAGGACTGATGAATATTTTTCCTTAAAGAAGCATGTGTTTGGTCACTGATCTGAAACACGCTCTCACTCACTCACTCGTTTGAAGAGCCACTTAATCCAAATATTAGGGTCGCGAGGAGGCATCTTGGACAGCACTGGGGGAACGTGGGGTACACCCTGAACAGCTTACCAGTCAATTGCAGGGCCAACACACAACCATTCACAGTCACATCTAGGGGCAATCTGAAACAGTCAGCGTGCATGTCTTTGGACTGCGGGATGAAACCGGACTACCCGGAAGAAACCCGTGCAAGCACCAGGAGAACCTGCAAACTCCACACAGAAACACCCCGAACCCAGAACCTTCTTGCTGTAAGGCAGACTTGCTGACCCCTACACCACCGTGTCGCCCTGCTTCGAAACATATCAACCCATTTATAAGTAAAGCAGCGCTGCCGTATTTACCGCCGATCCTGCGAGCGGCTATTCTGATTCAACATCACGAGCTGAGCTCGTGGTCGAGGAGACCTTCATAAGGAGTCAGAATTCTAATTTGAGGGGGCGTTGTCTTTCTTTCTTTCTTTTTTCTTGGTCTGAGGTTGCGAGTTTGATTTGAACACAATAAGTTACAGGCTCGGGTACGACGCTAATGTCACCGTTCACTTTCGTTTCGTTCCTGTTGAGAAAGTAATTATGTTCTGTTTAATTGATCTTATTTGTTCATCCAAGAAATGAAGGCGTGTAACTTTAGAGCCCTGAAGCTTTGAATTCACGTTCGAGATGTAAGGTTGATCCGTTTAGGATACTGGAGGTGACACAGGAAGTGTTTTTGTTCCACCAATAAGCGTTTATTCTTCAAAGAAAGTTTTTATTATTTTAGGAACTAATCATCGTACCTTTTATCTGTTCATAGTGTCTGTTCTCACAAACTTTTCCTTTGTATCTTTTTAACATTGAGATTTCTAAAGACAGTGTTAGACTTTTTTCTTTTTTTTTTTTTTTTTTTACTTTTGTGGGCCAACAGTCATTATCCCATTAGTGTTCCGAGCAATTCTCTTGAAATACTTCAGTGCTGGAGAGATATGTTGAGAACTGGCTTCTATTCACAGAAAGTTTGGTCGGGGTCAGTTGCTGGATCAGTTCAACCTTTGCTACCATAAAGGCATCCGTCAGGCTGACATGGCCTCCCAGATGTTACCGTAGATTTCCGTGGTGGTAAAAATGCACAGCGACTTCCACATATGCATCACAATTACTGCTGGAAGACATCAAGGCTGTGATGTACGTAGATGTTCAGGCTTCTCAAGCAAGTGCATATTTCCAACAGACCGCTTCCGAAATCTGCCCGAATGGTGACGGAATGGTCACAGTTTTCCCAGCTAGGATTCTCACGCATCGTAAGTGAAAACAAAGAAACATGGACAAGTTTCAGCCTTGTATCACGCTGTTACATAGAGCCGAACCTGGAGACTACTTCCAGTCATGTTATGTAGCATTATACACTGCGCCCGGCCCAAAAAAAAGTCACACACACGAATATATTGTTGTTTCGTCTTTATCCTCTCTTACAGCACGTAATCACCACGCCATTGTTTCAAACTTTAGCAACATAACATTTATTTCATCCAGTGTCGGGTTCATTTCTCACCGACTTCTTGAATCGATGAGGGAAAAACTGAACCCCTCCGTAATATCTTCTCCAGCACATCCCCAAAACTTTCAACAGGGTTAAGGTCGGGACTCTGGGGGGCCGATACATATGTGAAAATGATTCCTCGTGCTCCCTGAACCACTCGCTCATTATCTGAGTCTCCATTTTATATCCGCGCCATCAGGGAAGAAAAAGTGCATTGATGTGATAACCTGCTCATTCACTACATTCAGATCACGTTTATTGCCACATTAATGTTGCTGAGCCTCGACCGGACCAACTGGAGCATTACATGCTGTGATCAAGGATAAATGCTCTCCATGAAAATATTAGCGTGTGAGATCTATTTTTTTTTTTTGGCCGGGCAGTGCACGTATACTATACTGTTTATAAATGGGAGGACATGGTGGCGTAGAGGTTAGCACATCCGCCGTTCCTGGGTTTGAGTCCCAGGCTCAGCGAGGACATTTCTGTGTGGAGTTTGCATGTTCTCCTCATGCTTGTATGGGTTTCATGCAGCTACTCCGGTTTCCTCCCACAGACCAAATTAATGCACATTAGGTTAATTGGCTGTTCCAGATTGCCCCTGGGTGTGTAGTTAAGTGTTGAGCTGTTCAGGGTGTGAACACCAAGAGATTGTCTCCAGCCTCCCTGTGACTCTAGTAGGATTATGCGGTTCAGCAAATGAGTAAGTGAATATCATTTATTATTTATTATTATATGTATTATATTATATTTTTATTATGTTATATATTTTCTCCTTACAGAAAACTTCCCTGAAGTGATTGTTTTTTATTAGGTGCATTAATCAGACGAAGTCCGACTCGGCGTAATTAACCTGTGACACACTTTTAAACACTTCTTGAAAAGTGACGACGATGATTTCATTTCCATTCCCGAATAAAAAAGTTCCCAAATTTGGAGCAGCTCAAGTATTTGAGATGGAAATAGTTTTCTCTCATTAGCCAGAGAGTTTGGGGGATCTTTGTTGTTTTTGTTGTTGTTTTTAGGAATTATTGATACTTGTGAATGCAAATAGGAAAAAAAAACAGGAAAACGAGCTCACAAATGGATTCTTTAATGTGTCTGTTGGCGTCGAGGTCGGCCTGGATCTTGGGCTCGACCCAGCGTTCTGTGGGTTGTGCTGTTCCACGCGAGGCACTTGGCAGTAGTTTGATAATGGAAACAGATGGCCATTACATCGGGGTCATCAAAGGTCAAGCACGCAAGGTCGGATCAGTCAGAGATTTAGTAAAACACCCCCATTTTTTCTTCTCACGCTATTTGAGCAGCTCGAGTGGTTAGTGGACCGGCGTGATCCATCATGGCGGTGTTTCACATAAATAAACAGAATAATCAATACATGTGTGTGTGTGTGTGTGTGTGTGTGTGAGACTCAGAGAGTCCATCAGACATCAGAAAGGTACAAACTGACTCCTGACATGTCCGGGAAGCTTAACGTCCCGAAGCATTTCCTCTCCTACAATACTAAAGACTTCCTTTAATTACATCTCCGAGCTCACAGAACAAAGTGTTTGTACAGACCACGCCAGAGGGACGCCTTCGTGAAGCATCAATCACACAGGATCACAATGTACAGACTTTCTACTTCCCAATAGCAAAGCGATGTCGAATTCTCCGTTCTGATTGGTCAGAATCAACACAGTGCTAATGGATGTGCAGCTGTGTTTTTATTAATGCGCTCGTTCTTGCGTGGTATTGTTTCTCTGTATTAACCCCTTATTCAGAGAGACTGACGTGCTGTACTTAATATTTATCATTCTGGGAAGGAGTCTCCAGTATATATGTATATATATATATATATATATAGAGAGAGAGAGAGAGAGAGTGAGAGAGAAAGAAGAAAGGATGCATGTGAGAGAGTGTTTGTTTATCGCTGTTATAAAGGAAGTGAGAACGTGTTATATCATTATAAGAACATAAAAACTGTTTTGATTCTGATTAATGAATTAAACACTGCAATCATGTAGTATAAGTTAGGACATGGTGTTATTGATCATTATTCGTACCCACAGCATGTGAGCAATCGTGCATTCTGATTGGCTAATCTGCCTGCTGGAACGGTATCATCCATTGGGAGGTGCGTCATAATAGAAAAAAAAAATTAAACTGAAGACATTGCAACTGGTGCTGCCAGTCAGCTCGTCAGTTGATTTTAATTAAAGCATCCGACTGTGGGCAGCGAGGTGGTGTAGTGGTTAGCACGTCCGCCTCACAGCAGGAAGGTCGTGGGTTCGAGTCCTGGACTTGGTAAAGGCTTTTTTTTTGTGGAGTTTGTATGTTGTCCATGTGCCGTTCTGGGTTTCCTCTGGGTACTCCGGTTTCCTCCCACATTCCAAAGACATGCACATTAGGCTGATGGGCTGTCCAAAATTGCCCCTATTTGTGAGTGGGAGTGTAAATGTTTGTGTGTGTTGACCCTGCGATGGACTGGTGAGCTGTTCAGCGTGTACCCCGCCTTCACCCAGAGTCGGCTAAGATAGGCTCCAGCCTCCCCGTGACCCTAATAGGATTAAGCAGTTCAGCAAATGGATGGATGGACAGATAATCTCTGTAATAAATTCACATGTAGTAGAAATCTAAGCGCTCTCTTGAAGAGAGTCACCAGTTCTGCTACGATTTCTGAAGTCCTCAGGCAGCGTTAAGTACCCGTGATGTGATTAAAAACCCAGACGCAGCAACGCAGTCGTCATAGCAACGCCACTCCACAGACACCAGGTCTCCCCGAAGGCTTATGTTTTCACGAAAGAGCCGTGAGATTCAGCAAAGAAATTAACTTTGGTGTGTGCCGAAGTGATAAAAGCTTTGAATACTTCACTCAAGGTTAAAAAAAGAAAAGTATAAACTCTTCTGATATTTAATGTACAAAAGCAAAATCACTGGAAAGATTCACACCTTAAAAAAAAGTTTGTTTTGATGACCATGATGTTAGTAAATGATGCAAAAATGAAGCGTTTAACCAAAGATCAAAGAAAATATTATTGCAGATGAACTTATTACAGCTTTATTACCTCTGCCAAGGAGCTGACGGTTTACCCTCAGCATGTGTGTGTGTGTGTGTGTGTGCTGTTTTTTATTAAAGTTCTATCAGAGGCGGGGTTTCGAACACGTAAGACTCCAGTAGAGTTTGGAGATGATCCGGATCAGATTCTGAATCCGGAGATTTTTTTAAAGGATTCTTTAACATTGTAAGATCGGTCAAAATTTTACATTTTGGTTTTTATGAGGGATTTCTGCGCGTGGCAGAGGTTTGCACTCTCTGAGTAGTCTGGTTTCAAGTGTAAACTAGCGTGATAATGACATATTGCATGCTAATAGCTGGCTGTCAAAACACTAACCGATGTGATAAATACAAAAGGATGGTAAAGGTTCAGTTATTACGCATTCGGTCTCACTGTTTTTGAAATTTAGGTATCTAATGTAAAGATTTAAACCTTTTTCTGACTTCAGAAAGTGTGTGTGTGTGTGTGTGTGTGTGTGTGTGTGTGTGTCACAGAATTGCAGTTCTTGCTACAGATTTTCTATCTATTCATAATTTAAACACCCGCTAAGATTTTTTTTCCCCCTGACCACTAACGATGAAGAATTTATACTTAATCTCAGATCAATTTTTCATGATCGCATTAATATATCTAAATCTGTTAACTGATCAATTATGCCTGCTCCCGTGCCCCGTTTTAAAGGCTGGACGATTCCATGCCTGTTTAAAAGTTAAGGCGATTTTCTGAATTGGAAAATTAATATTCATAACTCCTAATGAAGTTTCTGGAACGATCCTCCGTTGAAAGCTTAACTGGGATTTAATTAGCACGGCAGGAGACCCTTCTCAGACAAACCGACGGCACCTCGGGTCATTCCGTAAATCAATCCTAATTTATTTTACATTTCAGAAATAACAGAAATATTGAATACCTTTGAATAATCCACTCTGTTATGTTTAATTTAATGTTTTTCGTATCTATTTTAATCTCTTAAGCACATTAAAGACAATCACAAGCAACATGCCATTCACAATTTATCCTGACAAACATTAAGAGTAAAACTACTTGTGTGTGAAAACAATGTCATGCTGCGCTGAGCAGTAATGAATATATTAGGATTCTGGCATCTGATCCAAGGTCGGCGTAAAATCCCCTGAAAAATTTATGACTCAAATAGACTTTTCGGTAATTGCTACGCCGTCATAAAAGTTTAACCCTCAAACCAGCGACACCGATGCCAGATATCGAGCAGCGGGCCAAATTAATCCGGTCATTATGGAGTGGAATATATATCTCACACATCATCTTTAAATGCTTCTTCCTACACGCCTCTCTGGCTCGATCTGCATTTCCACTACTGATGTTTTGACCTCTACCAAATCGCTGTTGGCTCATTTGTAGCTGACAGGCACATTTATAAAGTCCTGACGGATACGGAAGGATAAAAATCACCCCTCGTCACACGCATGCTCAAGCACCTGCCCCTCTCTGCCCCTCGAGGTCCACAATGCCCTTTTAATAATTTTTTATTAATATGGAAAAGCTATAAATAAAAAGCCCTGGCTGATGTCTGTCAGTTTACATCATGTGACCTTAATTTGTACCATGTTTACATAAATAAATAAATAAATAAATAAATAAATCGGATGTATAACGCTACACTTCACACTCTGGACCCGGTGTGGGTGCTGTCCGTGGTGCTGAAATGCAGGAGAGTCAACTGAAAAATCTGGATAAGGTCCTTTCTCGTATTATATTGTTTGAATCACACCCTGGAGCGATTTCATGTTTGGTGCGCTGCTTTAAGAAGGAAAAGAACAGCAATCACACTCTGGTGCAGAACAAAACAACCCACCTGAGAGATCCGTGGTGTCGCTACGGTTCCACAGGAACTCTGCTTGCACTGATAGAACCTTTCAGTCCAGAATCTGACCAATTACAGGTAGGAAGCTGAGCACACAGCGTGCTACGGAGAGCAGACGGCGTTTCTCTGTCGCCATGAGTCACTAAATCAAACAACGAAACCCCAACTGAGCCAAAACAGAGTTGAAGTGTTGCGGAAATGGGACGTGTTCTGAAGAGTGAATAAACGATTGACGTTTTTAAAACCCGTTGCTCTGTATTTAAAGAGTAGCGGTATCGGTCATCCTTACAGCAAAATCTGAGTGTTCTGTTAGGCGACACAGAGCTTATCATAACATCAGTGA
>JAOUQZ010000001.1:13026395-13037015 GCA_028564935.1 Neosilurus hyrtlii
TGTGTGTGTGTGTGTGTGTGTGTGTGTGTGTGTGTGTGTGTGTGTGTGTGTGTGTGTGTGTGTGTGTGTGTGTTCGCAGGGTTATGCAAAATGAATTTTCAGGGCAGCACAGTGGTGCAGTGGTCAGCACGTCCATGTCACAGCAAGAAGGTCCTGGGTTCGATTCCCGGGCTCGGGGTTTTTCTGTGTGGAGTTTGCATTTTCTCCCCGCACTTGTGTGGGTTTCCTTTGGGTACACCGGTTTCCTCCCACAGTCCAAAAACATGCATGGTAGGCTAATTGGCTGTTCCAAGTTGCCCCTAGGTGTGTAGTGGTCTGCTGAACTGTTCAGGGTGTACCCCGCCCTTGCCCAGAGTCATCTGAGATGGGTGCCAGCCTCCCCGTAACCCTAATTAGGATTAAACAGATTAGAAAATGAATGAATGAATTTTTTAAAGGATTCTTTAACATCGTGAGATAGGATCTAAACCCTCGGACCTAAACTCGTCTTTCCTGAAGATGTCAGAAAAGTCATCCTGTCATCCTTAGCCCTGACACTGGAGACTCCTTCCTAGAAGTTGAATAAAGATCTCCTGCCAGAAAACTTCACCACATCCATAATTTTAAATCCGATCAGCGTGCAGCCGTTTGACGTCCATGTAGTTCTGGAAAATGAAGAAACACCCTCTGACCAATAAGAATTAAGAAGTGGGCAGTTCACATTGAATTTTAAATTGATCGACCTTTTCCACGGTCTAAACACGAACTCGTTGTTCTTGCGTTCTGAACATTCTTAATTTTCTTAATCAAAATAGTAATTAGGATATGATTAACATATCTGTAAGCTCAGTATTGGTAAAATGACGTGTAAAAGCAAAGAAAAAAAAATAGAGCTGCCATCAATAACACATAAAAGACGGAGGCGACTTTTGTGTTCCCCGCCTCGCATTCTATTAACCCTGTAGGTCACCTTCAGTGACACGTACACACTCTCGCCTCCCCCAGAACCTCATCAAGTCATGCAAATGAGTTTATTTTAAACACTCTCATTCCATTTCATCAGACCCTTCGAACTCTCTCTCTCACACACACACACCATACAATTATACTATAGAGCACAAACAAATGTTGTGTTTTTTCTCCAAGGTTTTACTAAAGTCCCTGTCAAATACATCACACAGCAGGTACACGACAGGTCAAATTTGACGCAATGTGGCGAGCATGTCATACGAAACACACCTGTTGTTTGACATAAAATGGCGTCGAAGGTCCTTGTCGTGGAGGTTTGAACATGCTCGCTTTTCTTCTGTCTTGTAGGTTTTTCTCAACGTCAGGTCCATTTCTTAGATCTGTTGCGTGATGCCTTACGACATCCTACAGCTGCGTTTCGATAAACATACGAATTTCATACACATTTTTTTGGGTCAGCTGACACGCTCAGAATCTTACAGTTGTGCTATAATTGCGATGCATTAAACCTATGGGACTTCCTTACATACCGACGTGCACCATACGACATGTTATGACAGTGTTAAGTTGAGCCGTACGTGGCCGTACTGTACGTTTAAATATCACAGGAATATCGTACGAGGATTTCTTTTTGTTTTGCAACATTTGTATCAATTTCCTATAAAAATCGTAGGCTTTGGGCTTTGACGTACAGACCTAACCTATTTTCACTGTCACAGACATACAATGCATATTTTATATGTCAACACAACTACGCAGCTTTCAAACCCACCCCATCCAAACAAACGTCAGTCCCGTCTGTCGCAGCGCCGCTAATTTCATAACAGAAAAAAATTCATCTCAGGTTGTCGGTGGTGTAGTGGTTCACAGCAAGAAGGTCCTAGATCCGATTCCCGAGCTCGGGACGTTTCTGTGTGGAGTTTGCATGTTCTCCCCGTGCTTGCGTGGGTTTCCTCCAGGTACTCCAGTTTCCTCCCACTTGCAAAGACATGCACGTTAGGCTAATCGACTATTACAAATCGCCCCTAGGTGTGAGAGTGAGTGTGAATGGTTGTGTGTGTGTTGGCCCTGCAATAGTCTGGCAAGCTGTTCAGGGTGTACCCCGTCTTCGCCCAGAGTCGGCTGAGATGGGCGCCAGCCTCCCAGCGACCCTAATTAGGATTAAGCTTCTTAAGAAACGACTAAATGAATGAACACATTGCAGGTTGTTTGTGAAAGGGGGTGAAAGAACCCTGGCTAGGAGATGAGAAAGGTTTGACTTCTTGGTCATTACTAAACCCACAGCTTCCTTTCGCTCCAGGGGTCACCTTATCATTTGTGGAGTCACGAGAAGTCTTTGAATCATGGGTAACAGGTGGCCAGGACAGAAAGACAAATTATTCTCATAAAAATTTGATAAAATCCGCTATTTGCTTGGACAAAACCCAGCTGGCCTTGTGAGAACGCTACATTATTATGATGACTTGCGTCAACAGCCTGCCATATTCGTTAATGAAGCGTAATCTTAATAGCATGTTGCCCCAGCTAAAACGGGCAGCGAGCCACACTAACAAGCCATCATGGGTGGAGGGTGTCATTGGCCTAACGAGGGATGTAAATCTGACACTGCGGGACAAAGGGGGGTTTTACAAGGCTGCAGTTTTCCCCCATACGCACAGTGGCGGCAGTAAAGAGAGAAAAACTAAACAGAGGACTTCCATCAACTGAATCCAGCAACAACTATTGTTTTTAAGCCCAGATTGTGGCTTGTCGGTTGTCATAAAGGTAATAGGATGTTTATGACCTTTGGCGTCAGGGGGCGGGGCTTCTGCCATTATCACTGTGGAAACATCTGTAGGGTTCACCTGGATGGTGGAGTGTTGATTCATGGCAAATCTCCCATTCTGCCTGGCACGCTGCTCACCACTTTACAAAACATTGAATATATTGAATTCTGGATCGTGATTGGTCAGAACGTGTTGAGGTTTTCATTTCGTAGTCTTACAGCAGCTGTGAAAGTCGTAGGCTCGTACCAGTACCTTTATTTATAGCCAGACGACGACGACAGCCTGCGTTCGGCTACATCATTGCCACCGAAAGCAGTTTAGTGTGGCATGAGTCAGATCTTCAGATCATTTTTCTCTTTGAAACATCACACCATTTAACATTCTTTATTAAGAACGTTTGTATGGCTGCGAGGTGTCACGGAAGAGTATCTGCTGCTGGATGGTAGTAGATATTTTTCCCAGGATGTGTCAGGAAGCACTATTCTGGCTCAGCGCCATCTGTCTGAAAAGATGAGCCATGAAGAGAGGAGGAGGAGGAAGAGGAGGAAGAATATGTTCGAATCCAGAGAGGGCTCCCACTGGGTGGGGAAATAGAGGCAGGAAATGGGGGTCAAAAGGATCAGAAGCAGAGGCGACCACGGGGAAGTCAGCGTGGTCATTGATATTCAGTATTTCTGCTGGCAGCAATGTTGGAAGAGGGGCTTATGGGATGGGAACAGAAGTATTCGTCCCTGCGCTGATGCAGTATTTATCGTCCTGCACGCTCCCCAACGACACGCTGACCCTCAATGTCAGGACCATATGTTACAGAGGACCGCGTCTCTCCCTGTCACGTTCTCTTTCTCTCCACCTCGCTGTCTGTTTTCACTCTTTATTTGAGTCGGTCAATATTAGCTTTGTGCAGCGACTATCAGTTTCAGGGTGTTGGTAATGTCACCTCGACATTTGCTTCATCTCTTTGCCTGTGGCATAATTTATGACACATTGAAAGGAAAACAAAACCAGAGTGGTACTCCATGCTGTCAGAGCTAAACAGTGACCAGTAGCACGCCATGGAAATCCCCAACCCGCGCGTACAACTACGTATCCGTCGTATATCCCTAAGGATACTGCAGGATTTGTTTAGGGATGCTCTCCATCTCAGAGACATGTGTCATCCTAAAGCTCCTGTTTATCTTCGTCAGCTGTTCATCATGATCCAGTGCCAGCACAGCCCGCTACGCGCATCCACGCAGCACCCCGTCCTCACGCGCCAATTCCTTTCATTCCTCAAGTAGAATTTCTTTTACTGACACAATGGCTTGAAAGGATAAATCCAGCCTGGAAACTGCCGTGAGGCGGTCATAGCTCATAGTGGCGTCTTCTTTCACATGTCTTTCATGGCTGAAGTGCTCTTAAGCAAGGTACCTAACCCCCAACTGCTCTACGGGTGCCACAATGTGGCAGCCCACTGTGCCTCACTGTTTACGTGTGTGTGCTCACGTTGGATGGGTAAAATGCAGAGCCAAAATTTCCCTTGTAGGATTAATACAATACAGCAAAATCAAATCAGTTCAGGAGGATTTTGGGGAAGGGGGGGGGGTTGTTGGTCTGGATGAGGAATGTTGGTTGGGTGGAGGAAATACGCTCTTGCATGAAAACCATGAGCATCTTGGATGCATGCGCTCCAGCCGTCATGTCTACCAGCGCCAACTGTGATGTATATGTGGTAGTCCTCGTTCCATGTACATTTTATCTCCATGGAAATCTACCCTAACATCCAGTGGGCCATGTTTGCTGCACAGATGCCTTTATGGTTGCAACGGTTGAACTGATCCGGTGTTTGGCCCACGGTAATTTTCAACACCGCAACCCAAACGCTAACCCTCATGTTTTAAAGGTTGCTCACGTTGTAACTGCGCCATCTGAGCGCCACTATAAAGCTGCTAACTAACTTCACAGAGTAATAAAGAACACCAGCCAAATACTGTGGAAATGGACTCAACGTTCACAGCACCATGAGTTATATACTGTATAATATGTGTAATAGTGCACAAATTTTTATTAAAATGATCTTCTATCTTATTGAGGTTGTGAGCTTACTGTCTTTTCTTCTTTTTGTGCACCTCTTCATCCCTTCCCATGGCGTAGATGTGTGGAGTGGGTCGATACTGGGCCCAGCAGCCACACTGTGTGCTGGGTCATTGGGCTGGAGAGGCATGCCACTGCACACTGATGAATCAGGGTTGATCCATTGGATTCCTCGGGCAGCACCACTAGCACACAATGTGCAACGCTGACCACGGGTCTGCCACACATTCCTTTTCAGTCTCTCACTTTTTTCTTTCCCTCTGGGAAAAGAGAGGGAAAAACTGCTGAGACAAACCTGTAGCAGAGAAAACATCAGGTGACTTCGGGTGAAGCCAAGCAGAGTAAAATGTTCAGGCAGCGTCGACGGTGACGGGTCGTTAATGCTCAGTTTTTGGTGGACACGTGTATGAGATTTGAAGTTTCCATTTTCCGCCCCCCACGACCACTCTGCAGTGACGAATGAGAGCCGATGCTTTTGGATTCCTTGATGGCGCAACATGCGAAAAAGCTACCGACACACACTTTCTTTTTCTCTTGCTTTTATTTTTCCTCTGGGAAAAGACAGAGGACCAAACTGCTGAGATAAACAGCACAGTCAGATAAATCGCCAAGTCAAAGCCTGCAGTCTTTAAGCCACCCGAGTGCCCTCCTCTACCAAAGAGTGTTGATTAACGCCACGTCCGTCACCAAAGATACATCGCTGTATCTGGACATCACAGTTTAATTATACTGAAGATGACAAAACATCTGACTGTTAATCAATAAAGGCTAAAGATAAGATGAAACCAGAGGTTGTTCAAGGAGAGGAGAAGAGAGAGGAAGCTTGGAGAGGAAGAAGTTGCGTCAGGGGAAGAATGAAGAGAAGACGAGAGGATGGAGCATCTGAGAGGGATAAAATCGACAAACATCCGAGACCCCTTCGTATCATTTCGAAGATTAATCTAATTTCATTGCAGTCAGCTCTCGGGCTTCGCCGCCTGTCTCCCGCACGATCGTCAATGCCAGTCTCACGGCGTGCTCTCCCTGGGCCCCCGGATGTTTCACTTTTCGGTTATTAACCTGAACGGTGGGCGCATCTGAGACCAGGTTAATAAGCTGCTGTCTTCTCCTCACTCTTTGTCGAGAGAACAATGTTGTCAGGCTTCCAGAAATTGCCAATTTACAACAGAGATGGAAATGGAAGGCAAGGCGTTCGTCGGTGGAAGGCTTTTTATAGCCGGGGCGCTCCGGCGGAGCCTCGTTCTCCCCGAACCTTTTAATGATGGATATGAAATTACAGAGGTGTGAGACAGGGATGAGACGAGAATGGGAATGGACCGAGCCTACGCTGAGCGAAACCGAGGCGAGGTGAAGCGAGGTAACGGAGAGGCAAGGCGGAGGGGAGAACATACTGTTCTGTATTTAGACAGGGTTTTAAATAGGGCAGAGTCAGGGGCCACAGGCGAGGACTGGTCTAGCTTGTGAGACATAGAAAGCCTGCACAGGTTGGGGGGAAAAAAATAATCTTATTTGATGAAGCTGAAAATAGGACTGAATGGATCGTGTATGGAGCAGCTCGTACATTTCAGGGTGTAGGGGGTTAAAATATTGAATATGATTAAACTCTCATTTTTTAAAAAAATCCCAGATTTTTAAGAATTTCACTGGCGTGACGCATTAGACAAGGAAGCAACTCCATCACGTCCCAGCGCGAATCCTGATTCCATATAACAATAGAAAGCTCTGCTCAGTTTCAGAGGCGAGCGTCTCTTTCTTTATACCCCGCAGTCTTGCAAGAAATTAATTTGACTCCCTGTGGGTGTGGTGAAAGAGTGAGGAGGAGGAGGAGGAGGAGGAAGAGGAGGAGGAGGAGGGATGAAATACGTGATGTATTGTGTGTGTGTGTGTGTGTGTGTGGGTGTGTGTGTGTGGATAGGCGGGAGACCTCACCACTGATAGTCTACATCCACACACTGATGTATTCCCGTCACAACCACCGCTACTTCAAACAGCTTAATTAAACCTGGGCATCAGTCCTGCACATATTCTGCCCTTCTCAAACAGATGAGATAACCGAACACAAGAATAAACAGGGTTTCTCTCTCTCTCTCTCTCTCTCTGTCTCTCTCTCTCTCTTTCTCTCTCTCTCTCTCTCTCTTCGTCAGAATTTCTGGAAAAGAAAACCAGAGCTGTGTTGTTTTTAGACCTCTAGTGAATAGTCATAAACTTTTCCTCGAACTTCAGAAACATTTTTTTCTCCCCTCTCTTTCAGACAATTTATTTATTACCGTTTTTTTTTAAAGAGAGCGGCGCGTTTTCATCTCCTAAATAGGACGTTTTGGAACCTGAAGGCAAACTAAACACGAATACCTAAAAATAAAGCATCCAAAGCACCCGGAGACGAATCGACTTTAAGGCAGCGATGACTCCATCCCATGAGTCGTGTTCGCGCCGCCTGTTTCCGACACGCACGCCTATTCCTGACTCACACCGTCTGACACCGTAACACCATCTTCACGGCTTACAAAGACTTACAGATTTTCCATTACAGTCCACGGCGTGACTCCAGGCTCCACCCTCGCTCCTGACCCCCAGACCCCCGCGGTGATACGAATCCATAAAACGAGACGCCGATCAACCAACTTTGCGAATGCGATAATTCAACTCACAAACCTTCACGAGTCAGCCGTGCCTCAGCGCGTGCTTGGATAGGTATCTGAAAGTGTCGCGTGTTTTTTTTTTTTTTTTTTTTTAAGTCACCTGTGGTCACCTTATTGATCTCTGGCAGCATGGTCGCTCTCTGCTTTGGGGAGATAAGACGCTGGAATCTCACCGCTTGCCTTCTAGGCTCGCTGACACAAACAACCCCGACTCGCGCCCTAGCAGCGACAGAAAGCGCCCTTTATTTATAAACCCTCTGTGAGGTCCTTCATCCAGATAAGCTCTGCAGGGACAGCGGTTTGCTTGTTTGGAGAAAATCAAAAGCCTCGACTACAAAAACAACGCACGCTAGCCTGCCCTAGCCTAACACACGCCATTGAGCATGAACGTACGCACGCACGCATGGCGGAGAAAAACATTTACCCATTGTATATTGATTTTGTGTTTCACATCCATTGGTTGTTGAATCAGTACATGTTTGGTGCATAACTCCAGAGCGCAGGATGAATAGATGACCGAATATGACTGCGTATTTACATTTAAAGTACTTCCTGTCAAAGGACATGATAGCCAGCGTGGTCTGATAAAGCACCCTGACAACAATGAACTGCCGTCCTCCATCGCTGGCCCTCTGCTGACACTACACATCACGTCACAGCATGTGTGTGTGTGTTTTATGTTCCTAACACACGAGCAGGCCCAGCCCTCATCCTCACGCTAATGGGATGATTGAGTGATGTGTAAGATTGATGGCGCCGAAGCCGAGTACATAAGGTTATTTGTTATAGCTGTCTGACTTTTATTAAAAGGTGAAGATATAGACGTGATGTCCGCAGACAGAGTCAGTCACTCCAGGAAAAGAAAAACGCTCTTCTACCACCTTGTGGGAAAACCCGTCGCTAAAACCCAAGGCCCGGCGATGTTACTCCAAATAGCTTCTAGGACTATTTGTTGCAAATACACTGACCTTGATCTGTTTCTGCTTGTAATTTCGCTCCCCCCCCCTCCTCCTCCCCCTTCCCCACCCTAGAGATTTGATCAAACCACACACACTCTCTCACACACACACACACACACACACACACACACACACACACACACACACTCATATATGCACACCTGGTTCAGCACAATGACCACAGAAACAACTCCCACTACAATTACCTGAATAAAACCACACGTACACATTACTGTCCAATCTTCCGCTCCGTGGTTTATCAGTAACGTAACGCGAGTCAGAACAGGAAGTGACCTCTTATACAGACGTTCCACAACATTATATATACCTCTAAATGGATGGAGTATACAATGTGCCATTGTTATATAAATATAAATACACTCGACTCTCGATTTAACAGACAAAAGAGGTGAGCACCGGTCCGGTTTTGCCGATATTTGCCAGAATTCATTTTCATTACGGAAAAATTTCTAAAAATGCTTCGTATGAATACACGTCCTAGAGTAGCCATCCACTGAATACTTAAGAGGATACTCGGTAAGTTTTTCTTCAGCCTTGCGTATATCCGACACAGTTTGCTTCTTAACGCTATACACACACTTCACCGAAATACCTCTCTCCAGCTTCCTACTAAGCTCCAACTTCTGCGCCACCATCAAATTAACCCTCTTCGTCTTCTCTCCACTTTCTATATAAGTCATGGCGAACACTTCCACAGAAAAAAACGTGTGAAATGCCAAGGGAAAGCGTGGGTGTACTGCTGACTGCGGTACACAAACGGACACGCGCCAACTAACATCGACTAACAGCCCTTGCCGACCGCCGAGCCCTCCCTGACAGAATCGGCTATTCCAGACTTTGTCCGCAGCTTCCGGTAACCGTTCGACCGGGGTCCGAGGAATCGATGGTCGAGTGTAGTTGTATTTTTTATTTGGACACGAACGCTGGATGAGGAGTTTATTGGAAGCTGGCAACCAAACCAAAACTGGAAAATATGTTATCTGGTAGGCTAACACACGACAGAAAACTAGTGAGTCTATACGGTGAACACGGTGCACTCTGGGACAAAACAGTAACCCATAAACAGAGCCAAAAGAGCCTGTGACATCCATGTCACATGGTATAACGTTCCACAGATTGACGGATGCAGGAGGAGGCCTTATAAATTACTTTTACTATGTAAAGCTGCTTTGCGCTATACAAATAAATTGAATATTCACTTCCTGATTATGCCGACTGATGCATTCCAGCATTAAAGCGCACCATGTAAACGCACGTCATCAGCGAATACGGTCATAAATGTGGTATAAGAAGAAAAAATACTCCTCATGTCCACGTCTCACGACTTCAACTTGTTGTTGATGATCTCTCTGCAACAGCATGACATGGACGATTATATTCCCTTCATATTGTTTTCATAAAACTAGTGGTACCTCCACCATGCAGCATGTACAATTAACAAACAACAAGAAAAAGAAAAAACTCACGTTTGAAGGATTCTCGAGATGGATGGGGTTTGGCCCTTCAAGGTCACTTTTTTTAAGGTCTCATTTGAAAGCTCTTATATGATTTCCTGTTAGTGTTCCATAGTAACGGCATGTCTATCAGCACTCGCTTCAAAGTTATAAGCGCTTCAAAACTTTGTGACCTTGCTTTGACCTTGATCTTTGACCTTGCAAAACAAAATTTTATCTGGGACTCAGGTAGGGTAGTGTCCCCACCAAGCTTAAGCAGCCTGAAATTCTTGGACTCAGAGCCCCCTCAGAATTGCACTTAAGAACAAATATTGCACATGAATTTAGCATTGAGATAAAAATACAAGTAAGAATAAAACGATATAAGTGAAAGGAGTCAAAAAAATTATATATTTATATATAGATAGATAAATAGATAGATAGATAGATAGATAGATAGATAGATAGATAGATAGATAATGTATACATATAACTAAAAGGAATGTGACTATAAATATAAATATATATCTATGTATGTATGTATGTATGTATATGTACATAGTGGGATAGAAACAAAATACTAGTGGAGAACACTAAGGAAAAAACACTAAAGAAAAACACTAAAAACAGTAAAGTGGTTGTAGTGCGGAGGTAGTGTGTGCATGTACAGTGTGTACAGTGAGTGTGCAAAACGTGTGCAGATTGTCCAGCAGTTCAGTAGCCTGATGGCTTGTGGGTAGAAACTGTCCCTGAATCTGCTGGTGCGAGTCCTGATGCTTCTGTA
>JAOUQZ010000001.1:13037115-13052082 GCA_028564935.1 Neosilurus hyrtlii
GCTCAGATCCTCAGTGATGTTGATCCCCAGGAACCTGAAGCAACTGACTCTCTCCACCGCTGTCCCCTCGATGTGGACAGGGGTGTGACCTCCACCCTGCAGTCTCCTGTAGTCCACGATGAACTCCTTGGTCTTGCTGACATTGAGCAGCAGGTTGTTGTTCCGGCACCACGATGTCGGGGCTCTCACCTCTGCTCTGTAAGCGGACTCGTCACCATCTGAAATGCAGCCGATGATGGTGGCGTCATCTGCAAATTTAATGATGGTGTTGGAGCTGTGTGTGGCCGTACAGTCATGGGTAAACAAGGTATACAGTAGGGGGCTGAGCACACATCCCTGGGGGGCACCGGTGCTGAGCGTTAGTGTGGAGTCCATTGAATCTGATTGGTCGAACTCCCACGGGAGGACAGTGTGGCATACAGTCATCCCCCTGTCATTCAAAGAGATCAACATCCAGTCATGGGCAGAAAGCGCTTTCTCTGTGAGTTCTCTGCTTGCTCGCATCCCTCCTTGGTTGGTGGTGTTCTCATAATAAGGAGTTAATACTTGATGGGTGGGAATTGACTATGATTTTAATTAAAGCGCCGAAAAATCTTTAGTAAGTTGCCATGTAATAAGCGGGATAATGTACAGTAAGCCGGCCGTTATTGCAAAATAAACCCCTTAGGTGATTCAAGACTCCTCTGCTATGTGTTAAGCCACATTCCCACATTACTCTGTCAGCATTTATATCATGATAGCGATCGGTTCGTTTTGTTTTATATATGGCATCCATATTCTTGGAAAGATACAAGTGAGGCCCTTAAAAACACTTACTGTGGTTTCTAGGTACACTGTATTCATTCCCACAAGTATCCAAAGGTTACACTGGCAGACAGTACACTTTAGTATCTATTTTAGAGAATTTAATGTGTGAAATTATAGTTTTTAAGGTTGTCCTCGTGGAAATTTCAGCATTTTAAAGTACAGAATGAGACCCTGTACGAAAGATTGAGCTCATCAGTGTCTTCTGCAATTTCATGCTGCTCCATTGTTTCAGCTCCTGTTTAATTATAATCCAAAAAAAAAAAACCCAGATCCAATTTCCCATTTTCCTTAATTTACACTCCCCCCAATGCTAAACTGCTCTATATGATAGCCAATAGTATTATACAGTGTCATAAATCCCTCCCAAAAAATCACCACGAACCATTTTGCTCATTGTGGTGTCATTTTTATTGAAGGTGCTAAAAAGTTGCCTTCTTTCCACAGGATCATAAATCCATTCCAGTTTATCAAGGCTTTATATCAGTGATGTATAAGCATGACCATTTCCTAACCTTTCCGTATATTTCACTGTTCATACAGTGTGACTCCAGATGGTTTGTGGAATGTGTGTTAACGAACCCAGGCTGGATTTTAGCTAGTGCTTTATTGCTGGTGGTTATAATGAAGCATTCATCAAACATTCCTTTCAAAGAAATATTAGAATGATAGTGAAGGGGTGTCATTTTAAAAAGTCAGACCAGTCGGTTTTTTACTGGGTGCTGGATTACTGATCCCAAGGTCGGGGGTTCAAGCCCCACTATCACCGGGTTGTCACTGCTGTCCCCACAGTGCAGCTAACTGGGTTATCAAATGCAGGCCGTGTCTCTTACTGTCTGTGGTGAGAGGAATGTAAAAGAACCATTGCTGACTTTCATAAAGAGGAGGCTGCATAGCCGTCAGCGTGTTTCTGCCCTGTGATGGCCTGGCGAGCTGTCCAGGGTGTACTCTGCTCTCGCCTAGAATCGGCTGAGATGGGCGCCAGCCTTCCCGCGACCCTCATTAGGATTAAGCGCTTCAGAAAATGATGATGATGATGATGATGATGATGATAGCCTGATCAGATATGTGTGGGGGTGTCAGATCCAATAATGATTGACAGGAGCAGCTACTCGTTGCTGGAGCGGGTCACATATAAAACGTAGGTGGAGGTACGCACAGAGCCGAGCTTCAACAGTCCTTTGTACACGTGAGTCGTTATCGTTGTATTTGCTGATGTACATGCGATCCTTAGCTAGTTTAAAAAGCAGCTAACAGCCCTCAGTGTAACCATGGTGCACATTTAACATTCCACTAACATTCAGTTCAGAAATTCATAAAAATTGAGGCTTTATATGTAGAATAGATTTTATGGGCATTTTTCAAAAACTTGAGCAATTTCAGATACTCCAACCAGCTCAGGAGAACCTCAACCATAAAACTATCTACACTACCCACCTTACCTACCGAGGACCAAGATCATCATCACCATTGTGTTTTAATTAGTAGCTATTATTATCACGTATTGTGCGCGGATTCTATCAGCGCACCAGAAGGTAGAATCTACGTAGCGTAGGTCCATGGACACGTACTTACTAAGGGATTATGTCGCCTTATGAATTAATTGCATAATTACAATGCAGCTCCCGAATGTATCCGTACCGATTCCAGGTTTTACATCTTCTTAATGCATGAAGAAATCACCGCAAGCCCATTCATAATTCATGGCAGCACGAGCCACCGCCATTAAAAGCTCCTTGTAAGTTCTATTTACCAGATTTATATTGTAAACTAAATTCGAGCCGTTCTGTCGATAAGAACCGTGTCCCTTTAAGAACGCGTGCTTTCGGTGGCACCGAATTATTCTCCATTAATTTTCTGAAACAGAAGGAGGCCTCTGTCATCCGCGTCCGATAGGGAAGAAGTCGCTGTTCCTTTTCTTCCCCGTCCCTCTCCCCGTGTATAAATATGTATAATTCCGATAAGATTAATTGGATCGCTTACGTACACAGAGGCAGAGGAGAGAGAGCAGGGGCCTACGGCACGCACGCTGCTGATGCAAATATGCTCGGGGCCCGCCTTACAAGACCCCAGCTAAAGTGCTCCTTTTATTTATTTATTTATTTTCCCATCCTGGGAACAAACCACCTTCAATTAAACAAATTAAAACAGTCTCCCTGTAGGGCAGAAGCACAAAGGAGCAGAGCATGTAACGTTCACACCGGGACCATAAATAGCCCTGATATGATATTAAATCCGCTGCAAACGTTCCAACATACCTTTGATCGGCTTCCGTTCAAACAGGAAACAAAAATGATTCACAATCATACTATATATGTTTATAAAAATTTATCAAAAAGATAGTGTGTGTGTGTGTGTGTGTGTGTGTGTGTGTGTGTGTGCTGTCAATAAATATTATATACATGTGATCAGATTTATTGGACCTCCCATTTTATGGAAAAATAAATGTTTAGGAAGGGACATGTTTTGAGAGACGGCAAACCTTCTGTTACTTTTCATCTCTTACGGTACGACGCTTCTCAAGAAATTACAAATTGCTGATAACAGTGTTTAGTGCATGTGTACCTTTACAGCGAATATGGTATGTGGTTTCACACTGAACGTTATAACCGAGTCAGAGCCCTTGTTTAGGAGGGGACATTATTGAAGGACAAATCATGGCATTCAGCCAGTAGGGAAAAATCAGTGTCTTAGATACAGCATGTAAAGTGAAAAAAACAACAAATACATGTCTTATTATCCACCTTATATATTTCAGTTCAACATGATTTATATAATATCGAAACAATTTCACAGCAACATGTGTGCATCATTATGTCTGTATAAATCACAGTATTTAAGAAAACGTTAGTCAGAGACCTGCAAAATTTATACTGGAGATACAGAGGGGGTATAAAATAGTAAATAAATCGCATCATATTATTAGTTTTTTAAAAAATATATAGGTGCTAATGGTCAAAAATCACTTTTCTTCCCTGACTGTAAAACTACCTGTATACATACACACATACACACATATCCTTGTTCATTCATTCATTCATTTATTCATGTTCTGAAGCGTCTAATCCTAATCAGGGTCACGGGGAGGCTGGCGCCCATCTCAGCCGACTCCGGCCAGGCCATCGCAGGGCAGAAACACGCTGACGGCACCGCTGCGCAGCCTACCCTTTTACCAAAGTCAGCAAGGGTTCTTTTACACACCTCTCACCACAAACAGTGAGAGACGGCTGGCATCACGGAATGTCCTTTTTTTCAAATGAAAATATAAATAAAACATAAACAGTGTAGAGACGGTTAATGATGTAAATGACTATTATTGTTGGAAACGGCTGGATTTTTATTGGAATATCTATACAGGTGTACAGAGGCCCATTTTCAGCTACTATCCTGCTTGTGTTCCAGTGCCACATTGTGTCAGCTATTAAATTCTTCATATTAAAAGTCTAATTGATCATTAGCAAAACCATTTGCAATTATTTCCGCACAGATAAAAACTGTAGTGCTGATTAAAGAACCAATAAATCTGGCCTTCTTTTGGTATCTGGAGTATCCACATTTGTGGGTTTGATCATAGTCTCAAAACGGTCAGGGAAAAGAACTTTCTTCTGAAATTCATCAGTCTATATTTGTTCTGAGAAATGAAGGCTAGTCCTTATGAGAAGCTGCCAAGAAACCGAGGATCTCATTCAATGGTGTGTTCACAGAACAGCACAAACTGGCTCTAACTAGGATAGAAAGAGATGCCTGAGGCCCCGGTGCACAACTGAGCAAGAGGGCAAGTACACCAGAGTCTGTAGTTTGAGAAACAGATGCCTGACATGCCTTCAATTGACAGCTTCATTGAATAGAACCCACAAAACACCAGTCTCGACTACAGCAGTGAAAAGGTGACTCCTGGAGGTGTAAATAAGAAGCCATATCTGAGACTGGTCAATAAGAGGAAAAGATGAAGTTGGGTAACCGAACAGCTGACATTGGTTTGGGAAAAAAGGGCTATAGATAAAAGAATCTAAGTTTAAGATGACCAGGTCATTAAGAAGAACATCTGTAGGGTGCAGAATGTCTGTAAGACACCATCTATCAAACATGGTGGGGGAAATGTAATGCTCTGGGGGTGCTTTAGTGGTGGTAAATTGGGAGACTTTTACTGGGTAAAAGGGATGTCGAACAAGGAAAGCAGTCACTCCATTATGCAACACCCTTCCATATCCTGTAGATGGCATTGATTAGAGCCACTTTCCTCCTACAACCCAACAATGACCCAAAACCCTCCAAACTACACAAGAACTATTAAGAGGAGAAGCAGTCGGCTGGTATTCTGGAGTCACCAAAGCAGTCACCGGATCTCAACCCCGATTGGGCTGTTTTGGGGTAATTGGTACGGAAGAAGTTCCCATTAAGCCAGTCTTACGGAAGTATGGGGTGAAATTTCTTCATCTTACTTTTAGACAAAAGCAAAGACATGCACGTGAGGCTAATTGGCTGTTACTCCTGCCTGGTGTGAGTGTGAATAATCGTGTGTGTTGACCCTGTGATGGGATGGTGTACCCTGCCTACTGGAAGAGTCGGCTGAGATAGCCTCTAGCGTCCCCGCAACACTAGTAGGATTAAGCGGTTCGGAAGATGAATGATATCTATCCATCTATCTATCTATCGATCTATCGATCTATATATGTTTTTTTTAGCTATCTTATTATCTACCTATGTAAAGGGTATAAGAGGATGTATCCTGTGCACCCTTGCTGCCTTCGTGAAAAAAAAACATCAGAAGGAAGAAGAAAAACAGTGGTTTCAGAAGAATGCCATAAAGCAGTGAAGGAGAGGGTTAGCAATAAACTCCCAATACAAATGGGAATCGATGTGGCAGATAAAGAGGCCCGACGGAGACATTAATGTGTGTAATACAGAGGTCTGAAGAACAGTCCATCATTCCTGCTTATGCCACTGATAAACACTTATGAGAGAAATGCGCTGTTCATTCTCCATAACCGATCCAAACGACTGTGCGTGAGGTCGATGATGTCATAAACTGTGAAAATGGGTTTCGTAGATCGAGCGTTTATTTTAGTAGAGAAAGGTCACAAATTTTAATGTCTCATATACAAGAGAAGAAAGAGGCGCCGCGACGTGTGTGTGTGTGTGTGTGTGTGTGTGTGTGTGTGTTGGGGGGGTTGGGGGACATTTCATTCTGAGACGTGAGAAATCGACGGGAAATAAAGAACGCCGTCGCTGATAGGTAGAGTAGTACATTTGCTTATTTTGTTTGTTTTATTTGTTCTCGTGTTCCATCAGAGCCTGACTGTCACTGCAAATCAGTCCAAATCACCCTGGAACCTTTCGATTCTAATGGGCGGGGTCTATTCCAGGATGAATAGACTCCGCCCCCCAGATGCACAGGGCATGAACGAAGGCTCACTGGATGGTTTGATGTGGATGATGAATGATGTATATCATAACCGTTTATGTTCACAACCTCCTAGCTTTCCATTGCTTTGGTACCGTTCTAGAGATGGTGGTGTCTCATGTTAGATTTTCTTTCTTTGTAACTCTCTCTCTCTTTCTCTCTCTCTCTCTCTATTCCTCTTTCTCAGGCCACAGAATGGGTCTATGATTCTGTACAACAGGAAGAAAGTGAAGTACAGGAAAGACGGCTACTGCTGGAAGAAGAGGAAAGATGGCAAGACCACGCGGGAGGATCACATGAAGCTGAAAGTGCAGGGAGTCGAGGTACGAGCGCGCGAGCGGAGGCATCAACATGCTACACACACAACGCTCACAAAAGCCTCCTGAGATAAATAATTCATCCCTTGCATCCATCTTCCATATCAGACCAAACAGAGCAACCTCAGATTCCAGTTCCTGTATATCCCATTCACAGCAAAACAGATACAAAGAAATTCCGGTGTCGAAAACCTTCCTCAGTTCCCGTGGTCTTCCTCTCGTACGCTCACTTTTCCCTCTCCATTTAATATTACCCCGTCAGCTGGAGCCTGAACAGCACAACTCTTCCTCGCCTGTATTGGATTGTGTGCGGATGGAAAGCATGGGGGTGGTGGGGTGAGTTTGGGGGGGTTAGACAGTGCGCCATTCATTAGCAGCAGGAATTTAATAAAGGAGCAAAAGATAGTTTTTAATCTGCTCTCGCTTTAATCTGACTGCGTGCTTAGGAAGAACACGTGCATATATTCATGAGCCTGTATCTACGTGTTATAACGTATCACCCATATCCATGCCTATATATTAAATGAACAAGATGGAGAATGTTTTTTTCTTTACAGAACTCGGTTTAAATCGTGTAGGAAGAAGAAGACGCTTTTATTTGGGCGACTTCCAAGCATTGGAAAAAAAACCCTCCACAACCAATCAGGTCAACAGTAAAAGCAAGTGAAAAAAAACAAACACACGATGAAGTAAAGGCTTTTATTTCACAACGTTCCGACGTAACTAAGATTAGCAGCGTGAGTATATTCGTGACGTTCGCTTTGACAGCCAGTCGCACAAGCAGCTCGACTTTCCTGCCTTCGAACCACAGCAAGAGGCGATAATGATGATCATAAATCTGATCCATTAGCAGAAACTCACTCAGACTGCACAGAGGTTTGAACTGGCGATATATCGAAGCTGCTGAGGTTTTCTGCAATCGGTTTTAGGAAGTTCAGAGTATTCACTGGTGACGCCGTGCCGTGAGAACGCCTGATGATTGTGTGTTACTTGGGAACTTATAATGTTAAAGAAAGAAAGAAAGAAAGAAAGAAAGTCAAAAAAGGAATGGAGTCAGGGAGAAAGAGAGAGAGAGAGCTGGAGAGACAATGTTAAAGAAAGAAAGAAACAAAGAAAGGAGGGGTGAGGAGGGAGGAATGATGACTGAAAGAAAGGAAAAAGGAAAGAAAGAAAGAAAGTCAACAAAGGAATCAAGTCTGAGAAAGAGCGAGAGAGAGCTACAAAGACAGAGACAACGTTAAAGAAAGAAAAAAATAGAAATTGAGGAATGACAACAGAAAGAAAGGCAGAAAGAAAAAGGGAAAGAAAGAAAGAAAGTTAGAATGAAAGAAGAAAGAAAGTCAACAAAGGATTTGAGTCTGAGAGAGAGAGAGAGAGTTACAGAGTCAGTGATGAAGAAGGAAAGAAAGAAAATGAAAGAATGAAAAAAAAGAAAGTCAACAAAGGAATCGAGTCAGAGAGAGAGACCAATGGAAACAGACAAAGACAATGATGAAGAAAAAAAAAAGATAGAAAGAATGAAAGAAAGAAAGGAGGGGCAAGGACAGAGGAATGACGGCAGAAAGAAAGGCAGAAAGTGAAAGGGGGGAAAGAAAGAAAGACAACAAACGAATCGAGTCAGTGAAAGATCCAATGATGAAGAAAGAAAGAAAGAGAGGGAGGGTCACAGAAAAAAATCACACAAACAAGTATAAAAGAAGGTCCAGAGAGAGAGTGAGAGAGAGAGAGAGAGAACATTGAAGAAAGAAAGAAAGAAAGAAAGAAAGAAAGACAGTGAAGGAATTGGCATTATATGAATCTCATCCAGAGTCAGAGAGACTTTACTGACCTTATTGATCAGCTGAATATTCTGTGATCCCTTTTTTTTTTGTTGTTGTTGCTGTTGTTGTTTTTTTATTTTGTTTTTGTTATTTTGTTTTTTCACCGCAGCTCTGCGGCGACCCTCTGCTTTATTCCTCGTGATATTTAAAGCATTAAAGTGCACCGGAAACTTATTTCCCTGCTAAATGTGTCCTGATTAAGGCTTTGTTCCCCCTGGACCTCGTTAAAAGGTAAAAGGGCACCCGCTGGGCGTCTGCGTGATTGTCGTATCGCCTCTGTGATTTTTCTCCTCGGTGTTCAAGGCTCACATGTGGAAACGTACGCACACACAGCAGATGACGCACGTACGTGCTCACATTTCACCTCTCCGCTGCAGTTAATGTCAGCAGCCGTCAGAATGTAAAGGTTTCTGTTGCAGGAAGGTGGATGTGTTCTAATGAAGATGTTAATGAACTTGCTGTAGATTCCTGTTTTCTTATCATCAGCTCGGCTTCTCAGGGTTTCTCGCATTTAATAAGAAAGCTGAGTTTCCCAAATCAACTGCATTTGGCTCATGGATGTCCTTCAGCACCAAGTGTGCATTGTATTTTACCTCAGATTGATAATCTGAGGTTCAGAACAACCTCGTGAAAGGTTGCGAAGGGGGTGGTCACACTAGAGGTGACAAAAAAATTTTTAAACGTTTGAAATTTCCGCAAATGTTGCAGAACGAGGCTCCGACGCGAAGTAGTCTCAAACTCTGCTCGAACGGTCCGCACATACAAAGAGAAGGTCGCAAAGTTGTCATTTTGTTCACAAATAATCCGTTTTCTATTCGCAAGGAAAAGCAACAAGCTGGAGACTTCCGCACGGAAACTTTGACACTTGCTGGCATCCACCAGTCGAGGCGGCTCAGGCATCTGATTAGAACGCCTCCCGAACGCCTTCCTGGTGCGGTGTCTTGGTCATGTCCGACCGGGAAGAGACCCCGGGGTCGACCCAGAACACGCTGGAGGGACTATGTCTCTCGGCTGGTCTGGGAACGCCTCGGTGTCCCCCCGGAAGAGCTGAAGGAAGTGGCTGGGGAGAGGGACGTCTGGACCTCACTGCTTAGGCTGCTTAAGCTTGGTAGTCGAGGTCAAAGTTCAAGGTCGAAGCAAGGTCACAAAGTTTTGAAGCGCTTATAGCTTTGAAGCGAGTGCTGATAGACATGCCGTTACTATGGAACACTAACAGGAAATCATATAAGAACTTCCGAGACGGCTGGTCCTCATTGCTCAGGCTACTGCTTCCACGACCCGACCCCGGACCAAGCAGGAGATGATGATGATGATGATGATGATGATAAATATTTATGCAGTGCCTAAAAGCAGAGCTCTGAAAATATTTGCATTTATTTTCAGTAAAGAAACAGCAATAATAGAACTTCCTCTCTTTTTAATAGTATTCCAAAACTTGTTTTTCCTCAAAAAAAAAAACATTGACTAAACAAGAATATTTTCAGCAAAGTGCGAGTGCAGTCAGCACCGAAAGCGGCGGCAGCACACGTGCAACTTGGGTTTCCTCCCACAGTCCAAAAACATCCACAGTAGGCAAACTGGCTGTTTCAAATCACCCCTAGGTGTGAGTGTGTGTGTGTGTGTGTGTGTGTGTTGGCCCTGCGATGGCCTGGCGAGCTGTTCAGGGTGTACCCCGCCCTCGCCCAAAGTCGGCTGAGATGGGCACCAGCCTCCCCGCGACCCTATTTAGGATTAAGCGGCTCAGAAAATGAATGAATGAATAAAACAGGCTATTAAGGGTTGCGCCGTTGTGCCTGAAGAGACGGACAGTTTCGTCCCGCCTGTTAGAACAGATTCACAGAGAGAAGGAAAGAAAAAAGGGCTAAAATGTGTATGGTAGAAAAGAATAAAGGGAGATGTTCAGGGTGTTTATTGACCTCTGCCACTGTTTATTACGAGACTGATTGAAGTGTGAAGAAACGAAGCCGCCGAGGCTCTTTCACGCCGACCTTTGCTCCTCTTCCTCAATCCCGCACCCTCTAATATCCATTTCCTCTATTTCATCACAGAAAGCGTTTTTCGTTATTTGTAAGAGACATTCTCTTTACCAGACTCTCCAGAAGTGCCGGCGTGACAACGGTCGCCATGGAAGCCGTAGTCAGGAGCAACAGGAGCAGTAAATATGTAATGGATTTCGGTACTAATACAGCTAAGCAGCGTTAATTCCAGGAGGCGAAACCTGCCGTTGGTGGTCTCGTCTGATGAAGCGGGGGAGACACGACACAGCGAGAAAGTCTTTCCTGTTGTTTTTATCCACATCCACTTATTGTCATAGACATTTACTGAACTGATTTATCCTGGGAGGCAAAGCTGGTGTCATGGAATGTGCCCTTACATGAAGTGTAAATAAGACCGCGGGTGCAATTTCTTTTTACCCACCGTAAAGTGCCTTGTCTGTCACGCCCCCAACCCCCCCCACGAACACCCCTCTGCCTGTGAATGCACACGTACACTGCTGATAAAACGCCTCGCACACAGACGTGTTTTAACCCACCGGTGTGTAAGACCGAGGGTATGTGACAGATGTGTCTTAGCTGTATGAGCCGCTCCGGTCGCCTGGAGACTCCTCGACTAAACCAGCAGGAATAAATCAGGCCCATTATCACCGGTGGTAACAGCTTCAGGGAGAGGGGGAGAGAGAGAGAGAGAGAGAGAGAGATAGAGAGGCAGAGAAGAACATGGGAATATCCAGAGTGAGGAGGGATGCAGATGAGGGGAGGATGAGAAAGAGATGGAAGGAGGAAGAGAAACAAAAAGGGACAGAAAAAGACAAAGCGAGAGAGGGACAGACAGAGATGAAGACAGAGAGAAGAAGAGAGATATAGAGCAAGAGATGGAGAAAAAATGGAGAATGGAAGTGAGACAAAGTGAGGTAGACAGGAATGGAGAGATTTAGAGAGAAAGATGAAGGGGGAAGGAGAGGAGAAAGAGAAAGTAAGAAAGAGAGAGGGGGAGAAATTAGGATTAAGAGAGAGAGAGAAAGAAAGGAGAGACGGATAAGGAAGATATATATATATATATAGATAGAGAGAGAGAGAGAGAGTAAAAAGAGAGGGATTAGGAGTGAGAAGGAGATGGGTGGATAGAAAGAGAGAGAGAGGAAGGAGAGAGGGAGTAGAAGGGTGATGGAGATGGGTAGAGAGAGGAAGAGAGAGAGAGGAAGGAGAGAGGGATTAGTAGGGAGATGGAGATGGATGGAGAGATAGAGAGAGAGGAAGGAGAGAGGAAGGAGAGGGAGTAGAAGGGAGATGAAGATGGGTAAAGAGAGAGGTAGAGAGAGAGAGAGAGAGGTAGAGAGAGAGAGAGGGAGGAGAGAGGAAGGAGAGGGAGTAGAAGGGAGATGAAGATGGGTAAAGAGAGAGGTAGAGAGAGAGAGGTAGAGAGAGAGAGAGAGGGAGGAGAGAGGAAGGAGAGGGAGTAGAAGGGAGATGAAGATGCGTAGAGAGAGGGGGAGAGAGAGAGAGAGATTGTGAGGGAGATTGATAGTAAGAGAAAGAGAGAGAGAGAGTGAAAGGAATGAGAGAGGGATTAGTAGGGAGATGGATGGAGGGATAGAGAGAGAGAAAGAGAGAGAAAGTTTAATTATTCTTAATTTTTCATCATAAACAGAATCTTTACAGAAGCGTCTTTTCTCCACTCTGACCTCGTCAGCGAAATTGTTTTCTGTCGTTTCTTTATGAAAAGAGAAAAGAATTCCGAATGAAGTCGTCTCTCCTGCATTCATACATTAATAAAAAGTGAAAGGTTCCCTCAGTGCTAAACGTCGCAGGTGGGAGTGCAGGCGCGCGCTGAGGAATTTATCCGTTCCTTAACGTTTCATTTCGTCCGAAGTGGACGTCCTCACACCTCATCCCTCTCCCTTCCTCCTCACTCTCACCCGAAACACACGGCAGACCGCGGCACAAAACATCTTCATGTCTCCGGCAAGCCCGACAAATCAAACACACATCTCCCTGAGGGCGGGGAAGAGAGAGCGAGGTGCGAGAGGAGTCCGAGAAAAGTGGACAGATTAATATTAAAAGCTCCAAGGAAAATCCCAGAATCACACAAAAAAAATTCATAAATAAAAATAAAAAATTCAGGCTGTCAGCTTGTTTTTGTCACTCGCTGTGTTTATTTAGACTTTTTTTTTTTTTGCTCTTTTTTCTTGCCTCTTTTTTCCTCTTTTTTCTCTGATATTCACCCCCGGCTTTTCCTGGGTATGAAATGAAATACTATACATTTGTCAAATCTAATATTGGGCGAGACGAACGAAACCACAGAAATGAAACAACACAGTTTTAGGCTAAGTGTAAAAATGTAAAAAAAAATGCGACCAGGGATTTTATTGATGTTTTTTATTACTTTTTTTTATTATAGGCCAAACACCAAACATGTACAGATCCACCAATACACCAGATAGAGAGAGAGAGAGAGAGAGAGAGAGAGAGAGAGAGCATGTACACAAATCCAGCTGTTACAGTAAATAAACCCCGACAGGGGGATCAGAAGCCTGAAACACAGAGGAGTATTTGTGTCACCCTGTTTTTATTATTATTATTATTATTATTATTATTATTATTATTATTATTATTATTCTGTCATGATGACCGCCATGCTGTACCTTATCCTGCTTATTACATCACTATTCTCATCACATTCTCTCTCTCTCTCTCTCACACACACACTCACACACACATACTCTCTCTCACACACACACACTCACCTACTTTCTCTCTCTCTCTCACACACACACACACACACTCACATTCTCTCTCTCTCTCACTCTCTCTCTCTCTCTCTCACACACACACACACACACTCACATACTCTCTCTCTCTCTCTCTCTCTCACACACACACACAAACACACATACTCTCTCTCACACACACACACTCACATACTTTCTCTCTCTCTCTCACACACACACACACACTCACATTCTCTCTCTCTCTCACTCTCTCTCTCTCTCTCTCACACACACACACTCACACTCACATTCTCTCTCTCTCCCAAATACACACACTCACATACTCTCTCTCTTTCTCTCTCTCACACACACACTCACATACTCTTTCTCTCCCACACACACACTCACATTTTCTCTCTCTCTCTCTCTCTCACACACACACACATTTACATACTCTCTCTCTCTCCCAAATACACACACACTCACTCTTTCTCCCTCTCACATGCACTCTCTCTCTCTCTCTCTCTCACACACACACACACACACACACTCACACTTACATTTTCTCTCTCTCCCAAATACACACACTCACATACTCTCTCTCTCTCTCTCTCACACACACACACACTCACATACTCTCTCTCTCCCACACACACACTCACATTCTCTCTCTCTCTCTCTCTCTCTCTCTCTCTCTCTCTCTCACACACACACACACACACACTCTTTCTCCCTCTCACACGCTCTCTCTCTCTCTCTCTCTCTCTCTCTCTCTCTCTCTCTCTCTCTCTCTCTCTCGCACACACCTTGTGCTGTGCTTGCGTGGGTTTTCTCCGGTACGCTTTCACCCACAGACATTCCCATTAGGCTAATTGTCTGTTCCGAATCGCCCCTAGGTGTGAGTGTGATTGTGAATGTTTGTGTGTGTCCTGCGATGTTCTGGCGAGATGTTTAGGTCATACTCCGCCTTCTCCCAGTGAGGGCTGAGATAGGCTCCGGCCTCCCTGTGACCCTGATAAAATTAAATAGTTCGGCGAGTGAGAGCTTATACTGTATAAACATTCGCTCCTTCAGTTGAGTTTTCATTTTCGCATGAGAAGCGGCTTCCTCTCCGTTCGCTTGACGCTCCACCAAATCCTTCCTTTAACTACTGGATGTATATTTTTTACTTTGGACGTTTACCATAAGTGCTTCTATTATTCTAAATCCATCCCGTCCTTTACCCAATTAGAAAGTTGGCCTGCTATCAGAAGCCGGTGATTGACGTTAATAAATCAGTTGCATTGCAAAAGGAAGCTCTTTTCAACAAGCACGCCATCATGTCCTGCCTGAGCAGCGCGTGCTTATCGATTATTTATCCGTGCTTACGACGTGCTCGGCTCGTGCAACGCCGCGGACGCGAAGAGCGGAGAAGGTCCATCGGTGCTGCGTTACAGCCAGCGAGCGTAGCATCTATCTTCAGCTGTGTTTATCCAGTGGTGAAAGAGAGAAGGTGATAAGACAGAGGGTTGTATTTGTGTGTGTGTGTGTGTGTGTGTGTGTGTGTGTGTGTGTGTGTGTGTGTGTGTGTGAAGATGCCTGTCAGGTCGATAAGGTGAGGTTGATAGCCTGCTTGATTTTCTCAGCTATTGAGACAATGAACGGAAAGTCGACGGACACGCACATCAACCCCGATCGCCGATTCACGGCGACTCAACCCGAGTCTTTGAAAACTTTTTGATTTATCTTCTCCCCTCCTTCGCATTTTTCTTGCCTCATATACTATTCTTGCTGAATAATCCATTTTAAAGCTTGGGGATCTTGGTTTATGTGACTCTTGTGCACTCATACGCCCGTGCACACACACACACACACACACGCGCACACACACACACACACACACACACACACACACACACACACACACACACACAC
>JAOUQZ010000001.1:13054871-13068834 GCA_028564935.1 Neosilurus hyrtlii
CTCTCTCTCTCTCTCTCTCTCTCTCTCTCTCTCTCTCTCTCTCTCTCCCTCTCCCTCTCCCTCTCCCTCTCCCTCTCTCTCTCCCTCTCCCTCTCTCTCTCTCTCTCTCTCTCTCTCTCTCTCTCTCTCTCTCTGTGTCTCTAACTCATTTTTTACTCCCACCACTGCTTCTCTTTTTATCTGTATATATTTTTTAGGTATCACGCTCCTCTTTCACTTTGGATAAACAGTTCGTGAGTTTAAAGCAAACAAAGCCTCTATTGTCACGTCTCTCTCCCTCTCTTTTTTTCTCTCTCTTTCTGTCTTTCTCTCTCTCTGTCTTTCTCTCTCTCTTTCTGTCTTTCTCTCTCTCTCTTTCTGTCTTTCTCTCTCTCTTTCTCTCTTTCTCTCTCTCTCTCTCTTTCTCTCTTTCTGTCTTTTTCTCTCTCTCTGTCTTTCTCTCTCTCTCTCTGTCTTTCTCTCTCTCTCTTTCTGTCTTTCTCTCTCTCTGTCTTTTTCTCTCTCTCTGTCTTTCTCTCTCTCTCTCTCTGTCTTTCTCTCTCTCTTTCTCTCTCTCTTTCTCTCTCTCTCTCTTTCTGTCTTTCTCTCTCTCTTTCTCTCTTTGTCTTTCTCCCTCTCTCTTTCTCTTTCTGTCTTTCTGTCTCTTTCTCTCTCTTTCTGTCTTTCTCTCTCTCTACCTCTCTTTCTTTTTACCACTCTATCTCTTTACCTCTCTCTTTATCTCGGTACCTTTCTCTTTTTCTCTCCTTACCTCCTTATATCTCTCTCTTTCTCTCTCTCTCTCTCTGTCTCTCGTTATCTATCTCTCTCTTTACCTCTCTCTCTCTCTCTCTCTCTATTTCTCTTTCATTATCTCACTCTCTCTCTTTACCGCTCTCCCTCTCTATCTCTCATTACTTCCTTATCTCTCTCTGTCTCTTTACCTCCTTATCTCTTTCTCTCTTTATCCTTTCTGTCTCTCTCCCTCTCTCTCTTTACCTCTCTATCTTTACCCTTTCTCTCTCTCTCTACCTCTCTATCTTTATCTCTCTCTGTCTTTACCCTTTCTCTCTCTCTCTCTTTCTCTCTCTCTCTCTTTAAGTCTGTCTCTCTTTACTTCTCTCTCTTTCTCTCTTTACCTCCCCATCTCTCTCTTTACCTATATCTCTCTTTACCGCTCTGTTTTTACCTCTCTCTCTCTCCCTCTCTATCCCTCATTACCTCCTTATCTCTTTCTCTCTTTCTGTCTCTTTACCTCCTTATCTCTTTATCTCTTTACCCTTTCTCTCTCTCTCCCTCTCTCTCTTTACCTCTCTCTCTCTTTACCTTTCTCTCTCTACCTCTACCTCTGTCTCTTTACCTCTCTATCTCTACCCCGCTCTGTCTTTACCCTTTCTCTCTCTCTCTCTCTCTCTCTCTTTACCTCTCACTCTCTTCCTCTCTCTCTTTACCTCTTTACCTTTACCTCTCTCTGTCTTTACCCTATCTCTCTTTACCTCTCTCTCTCTACCTCTCTCTCTCTTTACCTCTCTACCTTTACCTCTCTCTCTCTTTATCTCTCTATCTCTACCCCTCTCTGTCTTTACCCTTTCTCCCCCTGTCTCTCTTTACCTCTCTCTTTACCTCTCTCTCTTTACCTCTCCATTTTTACCTCTCTCAATCTTCACCTCTTTCACTCTCTCTACCTCTCTCTCTTTACCTCTGTCTCTCTTTATTTCTCTCTTCGTCTCTCTTTACCTCCCCATCTCTCTCTCACTTTATCTATCCCTCTCTCTCTCTCTCTCTCTCTCATCTGCACACAAACATTTTACCATAAAATCCAGAGACGGTATTCAGAAGTCGACACGGTGAAGCCCATGACACATACACGCATTTGCATTTCCTGTCTTCTTCACTAGTTTTTTTTTCCCACCCTGCTGTATTCCACACCAAACCTTCTTGCAGAAGTGCTAACAGCCGCGGTTTAGCCTTAGCAGTTGTGAATTTTGCCCCTGTGACACCGGAGCCACCTGAAAACGAGGCATTTTCGCTTTCTCCGATAAATCAGCATTTCAAGCGAACAGAAGGAAGTTCTCCTCGGCTGTGAGTTCAGAACATGACGTCAGATCAACATGGAGCTCGCAGTGTCAAAAATATATATTTTATATATATATATCAGGATTCCATCAGATTTTGGAGAAACAGAGGCACAGAGAGAGACAGAGTAAGAGAGAGAGAGACAGAGAAAGAGAAACAGAGGCACAGAGACAGAGACAGAGTAAGAGAGAAAGAGACAGAGAAAGAGAAACAGAGGCACAGAGACAGAGACAGACAGGGAGAGAGAAAGGAAAGGGTGGAAGAGAAAGAGAGAGACAGACACACACACACACACACACATATACAGAGAGAGAGGCAGAGAGAGACAAAGACACACAGCAAGAGAGACAGAGTGAAAGAGAAATGCACACAGAGAGAGAGGCAGAGAGAGAGCGAGAGAGACAGGCAATGAGAGCGACAGAAAGAGAGAGAGAGAGAGGCACAAAGAGAGAGAGGCGGAGAGAGAGTGAGAGAGAGAGAGACACAGAAAGGGAGGGAGGGAGACAGAGAGAGACACTCAGAGTGAGATTAACAGATTTATTAGTAATGTAAAAGAGTGTGAAGTGATTAGAAGCCGGTTTCTGACTGTAGACAGGAGGGTGCAGTGATGTGATGGATGAAACCACAGAACCGAAAAGAAAGCACATACCTCGTCACTACAAATATCTACAAAAGGTTCAAATAGAACGTAAAACTTTACTGAAAGTTAATCCGATGACCCGACATCATTTCTTTTTTTGCCCTTCATCCTTTGGATTTTTGAAGAAGGTATTAAGGGAAACACCTGGTCTTTAATTGATTAATACAGCTGACATGTCGACTCTTCCAGATGTTTAACTGTTAGATTGGGACACCGCTGCACGAAACCATTCCTTCTCCCTTCCCTCTCGCTCACCAGCTGTTTGGCAGCTGATAAAGTGACCCTGTAATTCTCCCGCTACTCACCATTACCAGCTCATCACTCTAATTAGTAACGTTTAAACACACTGGGCACCGGAGAGTGCTGGCCCAAGCAAGAGGAGGCAGGCATCGCTCAGACTCAAACCCCGTCCTCTTATCTGCGGAGATTCCACACACAAGCGCTTCCTCTCTTCCGGGTCTGCGTCTGCATAATTACCCAGGTAATTACCCGGTAATTGGTGCCATCACCTGCTCCTGAGATGCGCTGGCATTGTTTTATCAACAGCTGGAGTTTAAACCTGTGCAGCAGCATCACACCAGGATGAGGGAGACTGTGGGAATAAATGAGAGAGAGAGAGAGAGAGTGAGGAAGGGGGGGGTGGCTGCCTGAGGTGGAGTCTTTCCTTGTTTAGAATGGAAATTTATGGAAATATTTCCTGCCTACAGCAAACGAATAAAAGAAAGGTCGGGGACGTCGAAGGGGGAGAAAGAGTGGGAGACCGAAAATGGGAAGAGACTAAAAAGAGAAAGAATGAGAGAGAGAGAGAGAGAGAGATAATGTGTGTATGCTGGAGGGAGAAAAAGTGGTGTCAACTTTGTTCCTTTCTTTTTTGGCTGCGGAGGAGGAAATGAAGCAACATGGTTTAAAGCACTTTTCCATTTTATTCATCCTCTTCAACATATTGGGCCGACTTCCTTTAAGAAAAAAAACATGTGGTTTTTTTTTTGGTTTTGTTGTTGCTGTTTTTTTTGTTTTTTTGAAAGCGTACAGTGACGGGAACTTTCCGGCACTGGCGAGCGCGCTAATGACATTAAACAGAGCAGATGGATTGACACCTCGAGGCTGTAGCGCCAGCGCAATCATATCGACTTCGCACGGTTCTCAGTAATGATCTTCCGTTTTTCTTTTTTCCTTTTTTTTCAAACACAAGAAAAGACGCCGCCTACACAGTGTCCTCCAAGCCAACCCATCTGTATACACACACACACACACACACATGCAATATCCAAGGAAAGCAGAAATGTGCAGAAGTGTGTTCTGTTGGAGTGTTGAACCTCAGTGATGTCTGTTTATTCGCTTTTTCCACCAGTTAATAACGTGTTTCATATATAAAAGCAGGAGGGTCAAGGTCAAGGTCAAGGTCACTGCTGCAGTGGAATTACACCGTCCCTCGTGACTCCGGTTAGAAATTGTACACTTTGGCAAAACTATATCCCTGAGGTAGGCACACGTAAACAAACATCGTACGCGTACACACTCGTACACACACACACGTTTTTCAGTCTGCATCTGCTGGCATCCTCACCACTTCCTGCGCGTCTGCGTGTTCTCTTATAGATATATATAGTAGAATAAATACTCAGTCGTAATCTGATCAACCGGAGAGAGATTTTAGATGATCAGATAGGATGAAGTGGATCACGCTCTAATGATCTGTTAAATAGATGATAATAATCATGTGTACTTGTCGTCTGTGTGAGAGTTTCGAGACCTTGATCGGTTTTCATCGTTCGATATTCACCATTGTGTCAAAGAAGCAGTAAAATTAGAGAGCTGTTTATTGGAGGCCAACCAGAAGTCTTTATCATCATAGTGCAGAGCAACGGTCAAAACACAAGTGTGGTAAATAAACTATATGTAGAAAAAATAGACCGCAGGGGTGCAGACGCTCCCGCCAAAAGGACCGTCTCATTATATGCCGATATAGAACAAACACAGCAAGTTTAAAAGCACCAGCTTCAGCGCACAGCAAGGAAATGTCCGCGAACTAAAGAGTGACGGACAGACGGACAACGGACGGAACCCATTCCTATACCTCCAGACGGGCGGGAGCTAATAAGTATCATGAAAGAAGATCTAAACCAGGAAGAGCGCAGAGCTTGGAAACAGGAATATAAAGGATTCGATTTAACGGATAATATATAGATTGAGGCACTGACTAAAAGTGGAGCTCCCACATGGTTTCCCTTATCTCACAAGTTTTTGATGGGAAATCTTAAACCCCACACACCTATCCTACGTATATCAAGATGAATTCATTTTAATAACTTGTTTATAGAAGGAAATAAAAATGAGGGAAATAAACATGCAGTCTTAGTCCCGACGATGTAAAATCCACCGTTTAGAACCCGTAGCTTTAGAGAACATAACACAAGAATAGCATCACGTGACCTGAGCACAGGGTTCCCATGTGCACACGTCGCCAGGGGGACGGAGAGCATTAGGTTTTTCTTGATGTTCCAAAAGCAATTCGATGGTTAGATACTTTTTCCTTATCAGTGGCGCCCCGCTTGCGTAAAACATCAGAGAGCAATCAAGGTCTAAATTAAATCAAGAACGGGACAGGGTGGGATACCAGGCACAACCCAGAACAAAACAAAACCCGCCCTCAGTCATGTGAATTAAACAAAACATAAAACACAGAAGCGATGTCCCCGACACCAGTCACGATGCTCATCCAGACAGAATTACATGGATTTAACTCTGGACACCAAGTCTTCTTCTGCAATCTGGGCTCATATTTAACTGAGATTGGGAGAATAGCACATACTATTCATGCAGGTCTCACTTAAGGTCGATTGGCAGCAGGGTGAGACCGAACCGACGATCACAGCTCACCAACGGAGAAGTAAACCGACTCCCTCCCTACACGGTTATGGCAGGGACACGGTGAAACCAGTGTCAGCAGGCTGGTGGATCTTGGCAGCTGCTGAGCATTGGCTGAAATAGGCTGGTTGGTCAGCATTGCTCTTTTCAGCCGGCGGAGATGATTCCCTAGGAACCCACCCTCCAATCTCATGAAGTACGCCTGGGACGTTTCTCTACAGAGTTTGCATATTCTCCCCGTGCTTGCGTGGGTTTCCTCCAAGTACTCCGGTTTCCTCCCACCATCCAAAAATATGCACCGTAGGCTGATTCCAAATCACCCCTAGGTGTGAGAGTGAATGGTTGTGTGTGTTGGCCATGCGATGGACTGGTGAGCTGTTCAGGGTGTACCCCGCCCTCGCCCAGAGTCGGCTGAGTTCCCTAGGAACCCACTCTCCAATCTCATGAAGTTAACCAGAGGTGGGTGGCTCCTCATTGACTCATCATTCCCCACCTGCTCCCTCTTCTCAAACCCTCCCCACTGACTTTCTCAGCCCTTTGCCTGTTTTTATTTTTTTTTTCCGAAATGAATTAAGCAGTAGGAGGAGTTCAGCTCAGAGCTGCAGGAGGAGTTACACTTCAGTAAATCTTTGCATGTAACCATATCCAGTGTTATGCTAGTTTCAGATCAAAAACAGCAGTCAGTGGTTTTATTTAGGGTTGTTGGGTGGTTATTAGGGCGTCACGGTGGCACAGCGGTTAGCATGTCCGCCTCACAGCAAGAAAGTCCTGGGTTCGGTTCCCGGGCTCAGGCGTTTCTTTGTGGAGAGGCATGTTTTCCCTGTGTTTACATGGGTTTGCTCCGGGTACTCCGGTTTCCTCCATCAGTCCTAAACCATGCACCGTAGGCTGATTGGCTGTTCTAAATCACCCCACATGAGAGTGTGTGTCTGAATGGTTGTGTGTGTGTTGGCCTGGTGAGCTGTTCAGGGTGTACTCCGCCTTCACCCGGCATGGGCTGAGATGGGCGCCAACCTCCCCGCGACCCTAATTAAGATTAAGCGGCTTAAAAGTTAATGTGTGAATGAATGTATGGTCATTGCGCATTTAAAGACACCAAGGAAGTCATGTGATCACACTGTCGGGGAAGTTTGATCCACTAGCTGTGCTTCACCACAGCGCAGAAATAGCTCTTGATCCTCGTCGTTGGTGCATTTTGAAGAAGAAAGTTTGTACTTGTGGCTTGAGGGGGTTTGAGATACGGTGAAGGATTTAACTGTTACCATCAAGGACACGCCGATTTACTTTTCGCTTTGGAGGGTCTTTAAACCGAACGCAGGAAGTCAGTGAAGGGAACGCGGCAGCGGAATGATACGGATGAACACAGTAAGATCGAAGCTCTTGTGTCGCGCTCTGGGTCTAGTTGTGGGGCTGTAATGTTCGCCCACACACAGGAAGACCAGCCAGGAGTTGAAGTTATGTCTCAAGAGGACGAGGCTGAGTGTTCTCCTGACGGCGGCGACTCCTCCGTGCCTCAAGACGGTTCTGGTGTGCTTTTCATGCTTCACACAAAAAAATTTTGCACACACGTCCACTCTGCCTCACCCCACCTCTTTCAATCATCTCCTCATTCTTATCATGTCTATCGTCATCCACAGACACACACACAGAGGATCCAGCATCTGGCTTCATTCCAGTTTTAAAAAAGGCTCTACCATGGCCGGGTCTTTGGAATAGGGGCTACGCTCCCAGTGCTTCAGGGAGTAATGAAGAGAAATCCTCCATGCTCAATTGATTTCAGAGGTGAGACGAATAAGAAGGGGGGGGAAAACAGCCAAGCCATTACGGCTGGCAGCGAGGCGCCGACTGGAGTGCGAAGGTAAAGAATGCAAAGGGTCAGAACAAGCAGCATTTACCATTTAGAGTAGATGGAATCTGCGTATTGAGCTTTAACACCTATTATTCCCGTATGCCAAGTCTGAATCAGCGCGAAATTGCTACTTTTGGTCTGTTCGCTGTTTGCTTTCGATTAGTTTCGCCATGAACATTATAAAAAAAACGAAACAGAAACACATGGGTTGGCTTAAGGAGAAATGGTAAACAGTTTATTCATATAAATAAGTATTTTTCAATCATTATTCATATCTGATTCACTTCCAATTGGTTCAGTGCCAATCACTTTCCTCCATGCTGGAGTTTCCGTAGAAACAGACGAGGCCACCTCACCATGTAATTTTCATCCACAGCTGTGTGTAACATGGACACCATAGTGGAGAACCCACACAAGGGTTTGGTTCAAACAGTTCTGTTGCTCAGTGTGGAAACTGTTACCTTATCACAAGGTTATTGCCTCCACATAAATCTGAGGTTTAGCGAAGTTACTGTAATCACCGGCTTGTGTGAGTCTGTTTGTCAGTCACCCTGTGAACACAATCCTGACCGCACCCTTGCACAGATTTTCACCAAACTTGGTGGGGATACAACCCTGCCGGAATCCCAGAGATGATTCGAATTTGGGATGTCTGGGTCAAAGGTCAAGGTCAAAGAGAGCCAAATGACTGGTGGAGTGAACCCATGCGTTCGCTGACCTATATGATATATAATGTCAGCTCCTTGTTGTTGTATAATAGGGCCTACCCTTAGGTTACGTTACGTTGCCTGCATGATGTGTTTATGCTTATACTGTCAATAGCGTCATGACATTAGTTACTATGTTATTACTGGAGAAATTGGAATTAAAAAACGTACCTCTTCCGAGTTTTCGGACACACGCATGCTCTGTTTAACTCGATGATGAAGTTGAACTTGTAATGATCCAATTACATCCCAGAGGCAGACCTAGTGGAAAGTTCCTGTCTGTGTAAATGTAATGGCTATCGTAATATTACTTCAGTACAATTTCCGTAAGCTCTCAAATGTCTAGTAATAATAACATCAACAATATAGTTCAGGGCGGTACAATGGCGCAGCGGTTAGCAAGCAGTAAGAAGTAAGTAAGAAGGTCCTGGGTTTGATTCCCGGGCCTGGGACGTTTCTCTGCAGAGTTTGCATATTCTCCCCGTGCTTGCGTGGGTTTCCTTCGAGTACTCCGGTTTCCTCCCACCATCCAAAAACATGCACCGTAGGCTGATTCCAAAGCACCCCTAGGTGTGAGAGTGAGTGTGAACGGTTGTGTGTGTTGGCCATGCGATGGACTGGTGAGCTGTTCTGGGTGTACCCCGCCCTCGCCCAGAGTCGGCTGAGATAGGCACCAGCCTCCCCGCAACCCTAATTAGGATTAAGTGGCTTAGAAAATGAACAAATGAATGAATGTATAGCTCACGTAAAAAGAAATGACTTACTAGGACCGAGTGCGCACTCATGGACCGCGGACATACAAACACACACACAATTTCCTGCAGAACAAAAATCGATGCCTTCCGCGTAGCTCACACGAAAGGTAAACATGTCTCACATACTGTACTGCGCATCTCCGCCATGGTTAGCACTAGTTAAAGCATCAGGTAGCACCAACTGGAATAACACAGATGCAGGAGACATGGAATTACAGAGAGGGACGTCATGCTACTGACAGGAAGAGAAAAGTGACAGGAAGTGAGGAACAGAGAGACATGCATGTGTCGGAGGTAACCTGCACTCCATGATAAAGAAAATCTTGATTTGAGTCCCTGCACCAGTCACAGCAGTCTGTCCCACGATCTGCACTTTCATTGGCTATTTACAGACAGCTGATATTTTTTTTCCAGCCTCTCTACTGTCTTGACCTACACGCTTTTGCGCCGACTGCGTGTCGCTGTCTGCTGCCGGCTGCGGCTATATTTTGAAAAGGCCAGCACATTTGCGAGAGTGCCCGACCTTTCGGAAAGACGATTCTCTCAGTTTCTCTTTCTCTTTTCTCTTTTTTTTCCACTCTTTTGGTCTCTTCCTTCCTTCACCTTCTCACTTTCTCTCTCTTTGAGTTTCTGACCCAGATTCAATCCAATTCCAAACACGCTCAGATTTTGGAGCGGCACAACAATGTATCTCATCTCGCGGAACAAGAGTGAACGTCTGGCTGGTTGTATTTCCTCTCTGAGTCATTTACAATCTCGTGCTGCGGCATCCCCTTTTTTATGCTAATGCACTTGTCACAATCTATTTTGGTTTTGTCTCTGGCATTTGTTTTGCAATGAATGCTTTTCCAGAGCTTATATGAGTTCTGCTTTCCTTTCTAATCTAAAGCACTTGGCCTTGCTGTTTCAGGAGGAAAAAATGATGGCAGCTGAAAAGAATTTGCAAAACTCATAAATGGAGAAATATGTAACTCTCTATTTTTTTTTTTTGCAAGTTTCAATCTACGTCTTTTTTTATTTTTTTTTTTAATCGAACCGGTAAGGCTGTGATGAATCTCAGCTGCGAGGAGTTTCACGCCACCGTCCCATTTTAAGTCAGATGTGCTCGACAGAGTTTCATGCTTGTGGGCGGATTTGAATCGAGATTGCTGCGGCTGGCTCATGGGAAAGATTCTTCTCTGTTCGTCTCAAATGGATTATAGCAGCGTGTCATCTTATGGGCTGTACAAAAAATCGGATAAACACAGTTTCATCAGTCTTACCGCTGCCATCTCGCATTTTTCCCAACGCTGTCGAGCGTCGTCGGTGGTCCTCAGATGAATTCCAACAGAGACACATGAGCTGATTGGAAAGTTTTACGTATTCAGACTCGGCTTACACACGTGCTTTACTCGATTCATGCATTTAATGTTGTCTGTTTTTGTTTTTTTTTTCATCCCCCACTAACACAGTTACACAGTTATATGTTACTGCTTCAGTCCATCCATCCATCAGTTTGTCCGTCATGCTCCTTTTCCATGCATTTACGGATCATCAATTTGCCACAGAACCTTCTTATTTTAAACACAATTCCATCCCAGCATCCTCTCGCATGAGTTCTGAGGTCTGTGGCCTTGGCAAATTGAAGTCACTTTTCCAAAATACATCAAATCTGGCCTTTGCTGTGTGATTACTGATCATTACATTGATATAAGACCTTCATATCTGAAACATGACTCCATCCCAACACCCTCTCACATGAGTTCAGGGGACTACCCAGCCAGCACTTGTACATGGGACCATGTGGATAGTAAGTGGGCTGAAAAACGGGCCCCATATGGGATTGTCTCTGGGTTCCACAGTGGACCCATCTCAACTGCCCGCATGCGGTTGTGAGCCTCAGCTTGGTTATGCCAGAGATACATGTGCCATGTGAGTATGTGCCCAAGTGGACATCTTGGGTCTCTGAAGTGTGTCCCAGTCTAGCAAGCTCAGATGGGCCTCCTATGTGGGTCCGAGTTGGGTTATTACAATCACATATGAGAACCATTTTTCAGCTCACTTACTGCCCACATGGGTTCCACAAACAAGTGCTGGGTGGGTATGACCTTGACCTACTTTTTTAGGGTCAAATCAAGGTCACTTTTCCAAATTGACCTTAGCCATGTAATTCAGCAATTTGACACTATTGGCAGGGGATATGGGTCCATTGTATCCACTTGTTTTTGTATGGGGTGGGGTGCTGTTGTCCAGGTTTTTGGGGTTCATATGGACCACTGGCCTCAATGACAAGCATTTTCTAATACACGTGAAATAAATTGATGCTAGAAAACTAGCACTGATCAGGCACATTTCATTTTCATTAACTGCAACAACTAAATAGACAAACAAGGGACAGCTAAAAAAACAAAAAAACAACAAACAGGAAGTACTGAACTAGTCAGGGAAAAAAACAATTATTCTGTATTCCGCATTAATTATTCTGAAAAGAAATTCTACTTTTTTGATGTTGTTAGCTTGAAGTGCTTCATGTGGTAATGAGATATAAAATTGAGGTCATGAAATCAGAAAGTGTGTGCACAATGTGCATCCATAACAACACTTTCGGTTTTACATTGAATTAATCGTGCCCATGTTTTAGCATTTTAGTTTTTTTTAAGCTGGTCATTTTTTTACAGCTCTTCAGCTTGGATACAGCTTTAGTCTCAGGTCAATCGTGTACTTGCCACCGCTAAATGGATATGCACACTATTTCTGTGCTTTGCTAATGGTCATTAAAGCTCCCTATATCCTCTAAATGGGACCAGAACGTTCCGTTCTAATCAGACGGTCAATTATTCCGTCTGACCGCAGGTAGCGAAGTCGACAGACACGCCGATGGGAACACTGAGGGAGATAGGCAGTCGTGTCCTTCAGACAGCCAGACAAGAGAACATGCAGCTGGTCAATAGATGACCTCTAAGTCAGTCAGAAGGTCCAGGCTGGATTTCGGGGGGCCACAGCCTGTGCTCAGCCTCGCCTGGCTTCTGTGTTAACATGCAGAGCACTCGCCAGGTCCTGCCCCTTATAAGCCTCCACACAAAGGAGATTCTCACACCATCCTGTCGAGGTGAGGATCACAGCAAGCTAAATATGGCTTCCTATGTAAACATGCCGCTTTCCCTTTGATCAGGTGACCGGAGGAGGTCCTGAAGAGGTTGAGGAGATAGGCAGTGTGTATGTGTGGATACTGTGTATTGTATGTGAGAGTGTATGCCCCTTAAAAGTTTTTTTCCAGGAGCCGTGTGGTGGCTGTAGGCGGCTGTGAGATCTTATTTTCTGATAGCGAACAAATTGACTGGGAGCATGTGCTCCTCTGTGCGACAACCCGGAGAACAAGCCTGCAGCCCATCGGCACGGCGAATGAAAAGAGCACCACTGCTTACAACTAATCCCTCCGACAACCGCCATCGGCATACGGTGATCGGTGAGAGTGTGTGTGTTTGTGCAGGGACTGTTTATCCCTGAGTCGTAGGAGATCCAGGACATGTTCATACCTTTCCCCCTCATTTAGGAACACAGCATCAAAAAGCGAGAGAACAAGTAAGGGAGGAAAGAAAGAAGGAATAAGGGAAAAGGGTCAGAGAGGTAGCAGATCAGTACCCAATGCAGCCTAATCAAATTAACGAAGACACGTGTCGACCGGTCAGCACGATGAGGCGACTGTCGTCTCTTGGAGGCCTGTTGAGGAAGAGGAGAAGCCGGAAAACACGCAGGAGAACTCAAATCGTTAGAGGCATTCCTATTGGTGTCAAGATGCCTTCTATGCTGTGAAGGCAGGCTTATAGGTGTCAGACCATTTCTTTGGCGGTGATGGGGGAGGGGGGGGGGGGGGGGGCATCACCTCATCATTAATTGCATGTTGTTAGGGGTGTAACGATGCATCATCATCAAAATACTGTTCTTTATGCCATGGAAATCAGTTCTGTATTAATTACGCATCTAATGCAGTTATTCTGTCTGAACATCAGGGGGCTCTCCCTGTGTCCAAAATCACTTACTCGTTCACTATCCCTATTCACTATATTAGAGAAGTAAATGCAGTTGACTATATAGTTAAAGGAGGAAATACATGAATAAATAAATCTCCTGCTGTGTGTGTGTGTGTGTGTGTGTGTGTGTGTGTATGTGTGTGTTTCGGGGGTGGGGGCGAGCACAAGGGACGAGCACAAGGGAGTGATTGCATCATCACACAGATAACCAATCAGAACATTATCAATCCTCAAATGCCCATATCCCCAGCATGCACATCTGCAGCTTGAGACCCAAAGTAAAAACGATTTAAAGTGCCAGTGGTAGGATCACCAAATTTGGTAGATTAGTTCCCTTCAGGAAAGTTTTGTTTGGAATCATGTATGGGTGCCCTTAACCTTGCTTCAATGTCACAGTGAATTGTTTTGCCACCTGCATCTTTATGAACTGCTGCGCATGCACATTTGTCAGCCGCCTAACACTCGGAGGGTAAGCACTATCCGCTCGCTTTATACTAATGGGCTCACAAATGCCCATGGATTGGCTGGTGATCGCTGTGAGTGACAGGGGAGCATATGCCATCCCTCCCTCCAGTGAGAGCTCGGCCAGTTCGCTTTCATGGACTCCTGGTCAAGGATGGCTGCAGGTTGATAGTCATGCAACTTGACGATGCACCAGTCGGGAGCCCTTTTGACTGGTATTTATGTTTATATGAACAAGGGCCGTCTGTGCCAGAATTTACATACTGAAATCACTGAACACCAAAAATTCCAAATAAATTCACTTATTTTTCATTTTATAAGCACATATACTTAAAAAGTATGATATAATAATATTTTATATCTCTACGTGTAGTATTTAATTTATATTAACTGGGTTTAAATTAGTGGAATAACATCAGATAAGTTGGATGTTTCACAAATTCCTGATTTGCCAAATTCCAAGCTGAAATCCGTCCCATTGCACGTTCATCACTTTAAGTTTAGGAGAAGGAAAAAAATGAGCCTGGTTAGGGAAAAATTGTTTATTACAGCTGCTATGACATAAAATACCAGTCAAAAGTCTAGACACGCCCACTCATTCTAACTGAAGTAGAAAA
>JAOUQZ010000001.1:13105113-13118763 GCA_028564935.1 Neosilurus hyrtlii
GTCTGTCGCTCTCATTCTTTTATTTCATTATCTCTCTTTCTCTCTCTATCTCTGTCTGTCTGTCGCTCTCATTCTTTTATTTCATTATCTCTCTTTCTCTCTCTATCTCTGTCTGTCTGTCGCTCTCATTCTTTCTCTCATTCTCATTCTGTTTCTCTCTCTCTCTCTCTTTGTGCAGGCCGGTCGATCTCATTCTTTTTCTTATTGTCTGTCTCTACCTGTCTGTCACTGTCATTATCTCTCTCTCTCTCTCTCTTTCTTAATCTGTCTGTCATTCTCTCTCTCTCTGTCTGTTTGTTTCTTGCTCCCTCTCTGTGTCTCTCTTTGTCTTTCTCTCTGCCTTGCTTGCTCTGTGTCTCTCTCTCTCTTCCTGTCTCTCTTTCTCATTTTCTATTTCTGTTGCTCTGTCTTCCTCTCTCATACTCTTTTTTCTCTGTCTCTCTCTTATTCTCTCTCTCTCTCTCTCTCTCTCTTTCTCTAAAGCAATATACCAATAAAATGGTGAGTATGTTGTTTGTAAATAATACAGATTTTTTTTATATTTCACGCGTTTTATTTTTACAGCTTGTCTACAGTTTTCTTAGCGGCGTTTATTGAGAAATAGCGACTAATTTGTTTCACTGTATGTGCGCAAGAGCGTGTGTACACAGTGCATAAATCACTGTTTATTCCATTATAGGTGTGTGTGTGTGTGTGTGTGTGTGTGTGTGTGTGTGTGTGTGTGTGTGTGTGTGTGTGTGTGTTTTCAGGGAAATTCTCTGTATGAACCATGATCATAAAGGATACGTATAATATAAAATTGGCTAATTAAAAAATAGATGAACAGTGGGGGTAATGCTGGGGATTTCTCGTGTGTGTGTGTGTGTGTGTGTGTGTGTGTGTGTGTGTGTGTGTGTGTGTGTGTTAGGACAGGGCGATATGGTACGTATGTGTGTGTGTGTGTATATATATATATATATATTGCAATACGTTTCATCATGATCCACTCCTCGGTGTAAGGTGTTATTAAAGCAGACTCCGTACTGAGAGGAGATTGATGGTCATTAAACAGCAAATCATCTGATTCTCAACAACCGAAAAGTATAACATTTTCTGTAACATGTGGTAAAAATTGCATCACGAGATTCAACAAGGTTTATACCAACATGCTCATTCCAGAACCTTCTCTATTCTATACCATCTGCTCCTTCACTGGACTCGACTGGGGCGTAAATGGGTTTAAAGACGAAAGCAGTGATGTTTTCTAGAAGGAGATGCATTCATTCATTCATTCGTTCATTTTATAAGCCATTTATTCCTAATTAGGGTCGCGGGGAGCTGGCGCCCATCTCAACCGACTCTGAGCGAAGGCGGGGTACACCCTGAACAGCTCGCCAGAGCACCACAGGGCCAACACCTATACAACCATTTACACTCCCTCTCACACCTAGGGGTGATTTGGAACTGCCAATCAGCCTACTGTGCATGTTTTTGGACTGTGGAAGGAAACCGGAGTACCCGGAGGAAACCAATGCTAGCATGAGGAGAACATACAAACTCCACACATAAACACCCTGAGCCTGGGAATCGAACCCAGGACCTTCTTGCTGTGAGGCGGACGTGCTAGCCGCTGCGCCACTGTGCCACCTAAGGAGATGTATGTTAGCTTTTATAGAGGGAGCCTGGTTTCTCATCATACAACACACAACAAGCATCACTATTTTTTGTTTTCCCAACGTTAAAGTGGGTATTACTCCACATTGGGAATGTTGGCGAATTGACTTTGCCCAAATTCTCAAACTATTCCAGAGTATTCGCCATGTTCTCTGAACGTTCCCCATGGTTCGCCGCTGACCCACTACATTAAGTCTGAACATAATATTCGCAACAAATGCAAAAAATTTTTTTTTTAAAAATTCTCCAAACACTCCCAAACTATTCTCTAAGGTCGCTAGCCCCTCTCCTGACATTCGGGGAATAGTTTGCGGACAGCTTTCAGGAATTCTGGACTCGACCCACTTCTTGGTGACAAAAATCAGCCACGTTGTAACAGTTTATTCACCAGATATTTGATGATTTTGAGTTTACGGTGAGTAGCTGGAGAATAGTTTGCGAATTAAATGTCTCTAGAATATCCACAACTATTCGCCACTGTAAAATTTCCAAAATTGCATCTTTCCTTGGCGAATTTACTCACTCACTTACTCCTGTCATGGCGAGGCGGAGCCTATTTCAGCCGACACTGGGCAAAGACGGGATACACCTTCTAATAACATGAGAAACTGTCCCGAGGATGTTTCACAGCATGAAACGTAACCATAAATGGATATAAATAATACGTCATGTCATTCTTTATTCGATGAAAATATTCGGTGTGGTACAAGAGCAATAAAACACGGCTGCAACTTACCTTAAGATGAAGCCCATACCTCCACCTCATCACAGCACTCCGCTGGTGGTTCTGTGAGGGATAATAAACCCTGACAGAGTGATTGAGACCTCAACACATAACTGAGTGGACTTCAGTCTGCTGGGATTGGCCCAGCAACACCAAATAAAGCTGGTAATTATTAACAATTGTGAGCTGAAGTCATGGTTTATGTCGCTGAATATTTAATCCACTGAGCCATATTTTTGTTATGGTATACACTACACAGGAACATAATCAAAACAGCACACTACTTTTTATAGATTATTTCTTACATAATATATCATGATAGATATAGATAGTGTTTGAGCTACAAGGTGCATATGCGAGCAAGTGCGGAACTGTATAACGGCGTTGCTTTAACTCTATTTAAGAGTTTTAGTATACCGTACTATTTGCCAATATAAAGAAAAGCTAATTATTAAATTTTTAGAGTTTATTTTGACATATTTTAACCTTGACAGAGGTGGCGTGTAGCTAATGGCATGTTTAGCTGTGACTCATTCAGAGTTTAATACATGCCACGCCATGTTCTGTAAAGGTGTTGTAGTATATACTACACAGAAACACAAAGAAAAAACGAACTAAAACAAGACTTTTTTATGGTTATTTTTGCATTTTAAAGCGTGATAATGATGGCGCCACCTGCCCCGAGTGACCGTGACAAACTGTGAGTGTCTGTCATTGTGATTCAAGCATTATCCACTCAGTATAATTACTTTTTTAAATCCTGAGATAACGGACCAATCAGATCACACCGTTACAGTGTAGCATATATGCTAATATGCTGTGTGTGTGTGTGTGTGTGTGTGTGTGTGTCAGGATGGATTACCTTGCTGTAATAGGAGATAAACAAAATCAGCGCCATGAAAACATGTTTTGATTTTACGCCTCACGTGTCTAGAAAGGTGTACTCGAGCAAAACCCCAGCACCTGTCCACCAGAGTGACAGAGTTTCTACTGTGTGTGTGTGTGTGTGTGTGTGTGTGTGTGTGTGTGTTATACTAATTCAGATTGCAATGACGATGTACCATGACTCTGAAAGACCTGCTCCATAAATCTGTACGGTGTTTCTGGATGTAGCTGTGCATGCGCTGTGTATATTTGGAAGTCAGCCTTTTCATTTACACTCTTTCTATTTTCTGACTTGCTGAGCGTGCTGTTATGCCTGATAGCAAGACTGAAACCTCATCCCTCGTATTCAATTAATTCCCATAATCTGGAGCCTGTTTAAGGTGAGCGGCGGTCTGGGCGGCTGGCTTCTCACATATTCCACAGCTGGAAATAGCTTTCCAGTCGATCGCTCAGAAGGACACTAGCAAAGGGAGGGACAGAGACGCGAGGATAGACGGGATGCTGTTGGCCCTAAACTAAAAAATAAATAAATAAATGAATAAATAATTCTGCCAAACTTAAAAACAAATCTTACGGTACATACAGTAATATGTATTCAGTATATATTTACAGGAGGTAATAATCTTTTAAATGTAAAGCATAAATATGCTTAAACTCTCCATAACTTAGTAAAATATGACAATGTGTAATCTAAAGGAATCACTCTCAGAATTAATAATTTTCTAAATGAATCTTTATTCAAATCATTATCTACATGAATGACGCACTGTTATAAATGTGCATCGTGTCCCGTGTCACTTTCCAAATTAATCACTGAGTAAACGAATCACTCTCTAAATAACTATTCAAGTGAATCACTTTCTCAGTGGAATTCATTCTCTAAATAAAATACTCACTATTCAAAGGAATCACCCTGTAAATCAATCTCTATTCAAAGGAATCACTCTGTAAATGAGTCACTATCTGAAGGAATGATTCTCTAAATAAATCACTATCCAAATGAATCACTTTCAAAATGGGATTCACTCTTCTGCATTATATACCCACTAAATGATTCACTAGTCAAAGTGATCACTTTCCAAATTAATCATTATCCAAAGTAATCACTCTTTAAATGACTCACTATTCAAAGGAATCATTCTCTAAATGGATCACTCTGTAAATTAGTCACTATCCACAGGAATCACTCTTTAAATTAGTCACTATCCAAAGGAATCATTCCCTAAATGGATCACTTTGAAAATGAATCACTATCTAAAGGAATCACTCTTTAAGTGAGTCACTATCCAAAGGAATCATTCTCTAAATGGATCACTCTGTAAATGAATCACTATCCAAAGGAATCACTCTTTAAACGAGTCACTATCCAAAGGAATCACTCTTTAAATGAGTCACTATCCAAAGGAATACCTTGGTGTAGATTCTCAATCATCCAGGTCATGGTAATCCTAAAAAGCTTGAGTCGAGGCAACTGGACTTCTTTTTGTGTTTTTTTGAAGACGTTTTCCTTTCAATCCAAAAAGCTTCATCAGTTAGAAGTTCTGGTGGAAATTTCCAGCTCGTTAGGGTCATTTGTCCACTAGGGTTGTTTACCTGGTCTGCATATGGAGTCGTTTGGTCACCTGAATCAAGGTGTGAAGTGGAGTGACACCTCTTGGAAGGAGATCCAGAGCTGGACTGTATACACATTTTTTATATTTATATTGACTTTGCCCATAAAGTCCCTTAAATAGTTATAATTATATTGTTCTTTTTGTCTTCTTGATAGTTTTTTTATTCTTCAATTTTTAGGACAGTCATAACAAGCCTTTCACTACATATTGTACTGTGTATGATTTTGTTTGTGACAAATAAAATTGAATTGAAATTGAATTGAATTGTAAATGGATCACTCTGTAAATGAAGCACTATCCAAAGAAATTCCTCTGTAAATGAATCTCTATGAAATGTGAAATAATTCCAGATAGTAATTAGTATAATATTATTAAAATTTAACCCCTTCATGATACACTTCCCTAATAGACTAAAGGTAGTAAATAAATAGTAAAATTACTAAACAAATGAAAGAGTCGAAGACCAAAACAGGACATTTTCTAGTTCACTAACTTTATCTCTGCTCTCCATAATCACAGTTCGTCATGTTTAATTAAGTGTGGAAGGCAAAAAAATGGTGCTGATGATTAAATTAGAGTAATTATTGTTTTTTTTTTCAGTCTTGGTGGTGAGATGGTTTCGTTTCATGCTCACATGATTTTCTCTGTAAACTCTGGAGATGTGGATGAGTAACTGCATTAATAATCATTGAGGAAGTGTTTAGTAACAGTGTGTGTGTGTGTGTGTGTGTGTGTGTGTGTGTGTGTGTGTTTTCACAGTGTCTGTACGGGTGTTACGTCCACTCCTCCATAATCCCCACCTTCCATCGCAGGTGTTACTGGCTACTCCAGGTAAGATCACTTTCTACCTGTCTGTCTGTAAATCTACCTGTCTATTGGTATATATCTACCTGTCTGTATTCTTACCTGTCTGTCTATATATCTACCTGTATGTCTGTATATCGATCAGTCTATCTCTCTGTGTGTATATCTACCTGTCTGTCTGTGTATATATTTACCTGTCTGTGTGTGTATATATATCTATCTGTCTGTCTGCATGTATATCTACCTGTCTATCTGCTTGCCTGCATATCTACCTGTCTGTCTCTCTATCTGTCTGTCCATCAGCATATCTACCTTTCTGTCTCTCTGTATGTCAGAATATCTATTTGTCTGTCTATATGTCTACCTGTCTGTCTGTCTGTATGTATATCTACTTCTCTATCTGTTTGTATATATGCCTGTCAGTCTGTCTGTATATCCACCTGCCTATCTGTCTGACAGACTGTCTATCTGTCTGCCTGTATATCTACCTGTCTGTCTGCCTAACTCTACCTGTCTGTCTCTTCATCCGTGAGATGTCTCCATCTCGCTGGACATCTGTATATCTTAACTTAATCTCTTTCTATCTATATAACTATGTGTCAGTCTGTTTATCTATCTGGGAGATGGATAGATGGATGGATAGAAAGAACAAGAGAGACAGAGAGCAAGAGAGAGAGAGAGAGAGAAAGAGAGAGAGAGAGCTTGAGCATAGATTGAAGGAGAGAATGAGGAATACTTTTTCACTCACATTCGCGCATTCGTTTTCTGATTGCACGAGGCAGAGTGTGTGTGTGTGTGTGTGTGTGTGTGTGCGTGAGACCCAGCTGTGTCTCTGTACCTGTGCAGAAGAAGGTTGGTGTGGATGAGGAGTTCTGAAGAAAGCAGAAGTCTCAGAAGAAAGCGAGACACTAGCGCCGCGTGCGGTCCGTTCGTTTTTCTAAACCACTGTTCAGGTTTGAGACTGATTATAGATTTACGGAGAGTTTTCTCTCCACTAGGCCTGTCTGAAGCACATGATTGATCGTAGCGAGTGAGAATAAGCACATCAACGAGAGACCCGAGGCACACGGCCATTCCTTCTCTCACTCTCCTCGACTCTGTACATCAGGCAGCTTATTAGCGTCGAACGCCAGCTCATCTGCACTTCATATCGCTTTATCCGGACCACCACGTACGGTACGCAGCGTATTTTCTATACCGCACGAGCATGTTACCGTAACCCTTGCGAAATTAAAGGAAGCTAACAGTCGATTGACACATGGCTTTTGGACATGATTACTACTGCTCCAGCCGCTGCTTCGGCCGATCAATACCCGCGCATCCACCAGAGCAATCACTTGAGCTCAGGTTTCACAAATGAATAGCTGTCGATAATACTCTAACTGCACAGAACAATCCGAGTACACTAACGCTGCGTCGCTGTTAAAGCGAGGAGCGTTAAAAAGAACTTGTTTTCCAGCTGGCTGGCAATGAGTGAGGTTTGTGTACACGTCACAGAACACTGGGCAAGGGGCAGATCGCTCCACTGATGCTTGCCTTCTTCTACACATACTCACGAATATCAGCCCCCCACCCCAATAAAGACAGCGGGTGTCACAGTGGCGTAGCGGTTGGCACATCCACCTCACAGCAAGAAGTTCCTGGGTTCGAGTCCCTTATTCTACAAGGGAGTTCCTGTGTGAAATTTGCACACTGTCCCCATACTTGCGGAGGGTTTTCTCCGGGTACTCCTGTTTCCTTCCTGTTCCAAATTGCCCCTGGGTGTGAGTGTGAGTATGTGTTGGCTCAGTGATGGACTGGCAAGGTGTTCAGGGTGTATCCCGCCTTCGCCCAGAGTCGGCTGAGATAGGCCCCGGCCTCCCTGCGACCCTGCTGAAGACGTATGAATCTTGCATAGTTGCTTTGAAGACCCGCCTCCTTTTCTTAGTCTCGCATCAGTCTAGTTCACATCATTACTATGAGTTCATTATATTTATTCGGCATGCCGCTGCACACACAGTACACGTTGGTAATTAATAATATTAATAATAATAATAATAATACGTTTAAACGTGTATAAAGAGCACATTTCTGTGAGGTTAAAACACACGTATTTATTGATTGAGATGTTCAGCTTGAGCCGGCGCACATGTGAAAGACACACATTAGTCACGGTGGCCTGAATGGCAGACTACATGATTACTGTTTACCACGCCGCCGTGTGTCGCCTGCATCTTTCATGAAAGCGGATTTATTTACCACCTTCGAAGGGCACGGAGTCACTCAAGCATAAAAGCAAGGAAACAGCATGAGGACGAGGTGTAAGAGGAACGAGGGACTTTTTATTCCTTTCCTGTCCTTCCTGCTAGGCATGGATTAAAGTTTGCACACCGAGATGTACTGTATCATCTAGATATACACTTGTGTACATAGGATTCAGCTCACTGTAACCTCCCACACTTACCGCTGCTTTCTTAGAGCGTAGTAGAATGTAAAACTCAGAAGCTCCTGGAAGGCGGAGCCTAGACTCAGGAAATACAGGAGAACGAAATCTGATTGGCTAAAATATATCAACAATAATAATATTAATATTAGGTGGAACTCTGGCACAGTGGTTCGCACAATCGCCTCACAACAAGAAGGTCTTGGGTTCGATTCCCGTGCTCAGGGCGTTTCTCTGTGTCAGTGCTTGCATGGGTTTCCTCCGAGTACTCCGGTTTCCTCCCCAATCCAAAAACATGCACAGTAGGCTGTTCCAGATCGCCCCTAGGTGTGAGTGAGAGTGAATAGTTGTATGTATGTTGGCCCTGTAATAGCCTGGCGAGCTGTTCAGAGTGTACCCCGCCCTCGCCCAGAGTCGGCTGAGAAGGGCACCAGCCGACCCTATTTACGATTAAGTGGCTTAGAAAATGAATAAATAGATGAATAAGTTTTATGTATAAATGCACTTCAAACAAGTCTCAAGATGCTAAAAGATGACATCATGAAAGAAAAACAGAACTAGCAAAAAAAATCTCAGCAACAAATAAGGGTAATTAAAAACTCATAAGTCCTGCTGAGCCCTGCTCCCAATTGCCTGTGGAGTCCTCGGATGGGCAGGAAGGGCATTCCATAGACATGAAAAAGTTCATGTTGAGGTTAGTGGGGTGAGAGAATCTTTTGGGGGAGGGGGTGCATTGCCACTGATGCAGAGGTAAGACTAGGTGCGATATGTTGATATGCTCACACTCTCATCAGAATCGTTACAGCGCTGTTCTGGATGTACTGTACCCTCTGAAGAGTCTTACAGTTTTTTACAGTAATCCAGCGTAGAGAAGACTTTTCGGCGTCTGATTAAGTGAGAGTCGGACAAAGTTCGGCAAGGTTTGTGCAATGATGAAAAGGAGATCTTTCAGAGGTGTTTAATACGGGCTTTAAAGGTGAGATGAGGGTCAAAGGAGAGATGATGAGAGGGAAACGTCATGACCAGATATTATAGTGATGGTTATGGAGGATGACCGAATCTACCAACCCCTTCGGCTTCAGTTTCGGAACTGTTTAACTGGAGGAAGTTATGTTTCATCCATGTCTTTATCTCCTCTAGACAGGCAGTGAGTATTGATAGAAAGGATGATGATGATGAGGATGAAGAACATGTATCAGTTTTCATGTGGAGTTGTGTTTCGTTAGCGTAGCAATGGAATTGTATTCCAAAGCGACCGATGATATGACCACAGGGGCGCATACATAAAGTGAAAAGAATGGGACCGAGGACCGACCCCTGGAGAACTCCACAGGTGACAGTATGTGTTTGGGAGTTTGCAGTTCCTAAAGAAATGTATTCTGTTCTGTCATCAAGATAAGATTGAAACCAGGTAAAGGCAGTGTCGGAAAGTCCAGTGGTGTGATGTAGCCGGTTGAGGAGTGTACCATGATCAACAGTGTCCTGTGCACTTCAGCAAACAAATCAAGAAGGACAAGGATGGAGGGTGAGCCAGCATCAGCTGCCATCAGTAAGTCGGAGCTGTTTCTGTGCCGTGGGCAGAACGGAAACCAGACTGTATTTCTTTAAAGGGTTGTTGTATTTGAGGCGGTCCTGGAGGCGGGCGGGAATTACTTTTTCCAATACTATGGAAAGGAATGGGAGGTCCTAAATAGACCTGTAAATGGCTAAAACCTCTGAATCAAGTGTGGGTTTTTCTGAAAAGTGGTCTAATTATGGTGTTTTTTAGAGCAGAAGAAACATAGCCACCCTGGTGGGAGTGGTTTATTATAGTGGTGATTGAAGGACTGATGGCAGAAACATTGTCTTTCAGGAGAAGCCCTTCTTTTATCATTGCTTCAAAATGGAGCATGACAACAGAACCTCATGAATCTAAATCTTAATACGTCAAGGACGATACATCACAGAATATACAGTATATATATATCAAATACTGACGCTGAAAGTTGAGACTACGCTACACTTACACATACTTACACACACACACACACACACTCACACACACACACACACACACACACACACACACACATCCATACCCTCTTGGGACTGCTCTGTCTGATACCGCAGACGGGCGTGGCCAACTCTGGTGCCAGTGTGTTATTAGCACAGACTTTCTCCCCAACCTTCCAGACTGGATGGACCATTACATCTGTCCACGCACACACACACACACACACACACACACACACACACACACGCACACACACAGATTACACTTTCAAGTCTGCAGACTCTGACCCAGGACTCTGTGGGACAGCGTGAGTGGAACACAAAAACAAAGTCATGAGCTTTGTGTTAAATAATGCATTCCTGAATCTGGATGCTTTTAAAGAATAAAGAAAGTCAAATAGCAGTGTGTGTGTGTGAGAGAGAGAGAGAGAGAGAGAGAGAGAGAGAGAGAGAGAACCTCAGCTTCTGACTTATTACCCCAGGAGACGTCTAGACCTCAGCATCCTTCCAGAGACAGAGCTTTTGTTCCAGCGTCTGTTTAACTGTACGTCTATTATTTCACATTAGAGGGGACATTACATTTTATTTTAAGAACAGATCTTTTATTTTTTCTTTTACAACACAACAGAACAAGAATATAAGAAAGGGTAAATATAAATATGATTAGTGTTATAATATATTATTTTGCCCTTTCTTGTATTCTTAAAGAATCCTGAAGCAGTAGTTTGATGTAAAGTTGTAATAATTTGAATACAGGAGTCTGTCCTGAGCTGATGCTGGACATGTAGTACTTTTCATTCTCGGTTTATTCTGTTGAAGCTCCTGCTGTAAACAGACCAGTGACACATACTGTCAACGTTTTCCATAACATTCAAAAAGAAGGGTTGCCCTGAAAATCCTTTCAATCCTTTCATTCACCTCCCCTTTCACGTCACGGATTAAAAGGGACAGGACCCCCAGGTAGCTTTAGATGCTGCTGCCATCAGCTGAGGATGGAGAACGTCTGCATGTAGAATCAAATCAAGTCTCGACTGAAACAATTACAACAAAAACAACAAAAAAAAAATCTGTAGTGACCAGTTCTGTCACACATCACTGTCGATAGTATCACTTCCGATAGTCTCGCACACCAGACGTTTGCACGCACACGCACTTTGCAGATGCGTCAGGACGACACTTTCTGGGCGCGGCGACACTTCTGACGGGCAAGTACGCATGCACAGACGTACATGGTGTACTTACGATAGCTACCGTGAGAGGGCGACGAAAGGACAGATTTGTTTGAAGTTCCAATTTGAAAATTTATTGCGTATTCGGAAAGTTAAGAGCGGCGGGAATAACAAAAAAAGAAATTGTGAATATTAACATGAGCGGCGCAGTGGTTAGCACACCCACCTCACAGCAATAAGGCCTAGGATTGATTCCTGGGCTCGGGGCGTTTGTGTGTGGACATTCTCCGCATGCTTGTGTGGGTTTCCTCCGGGTACTCCGGTTTCCACCCACAGTCCAGAAACATGCACAGTAGGCTGATTGGCTGTTTCAAATCACCCGTACGTGTGAATATGTGTGTGAATGGTTGTATGTGTATTGGCCCTGCAATGGACTGGCGCCCAGAGTCGGCTGAGATGGGCATCAGCCTCCCCGCGACCCTAATTACGATTAAGCGCCTTAGAAAATGAATGAATGAATGAATGAATGTCTCTGTGAATGAGTCGTTACTGTAGCGATTGCACGCTGCGTTGCTGTCAGGGCTGTATCCCCCCATCCCAAAAAAAAAGCATCACAATATCCCCGGCGCTAATTGAAAAGAGAGCAAATTAATTACAGCATTGAAGCAATTAAATGCCCGCCTTCCCATTTACGCCAGTAAGCATTTTGTTGTTGTTCTTTTTCTCTCCACCCCCCCTCGTGTCCTCACACCAGATCCGTGTCCTCTCCACCTTTTATATCGTCCTTTCTACTCCTTCTTTTGGAGATCGATGGGGTGAGGGGAGGGTCAGCCATTGTGTGTGTGTGTGTCAGTAGGTGAAGGGCAGATCGTACAGTGAGCAGACAGAGTGTGACCTTTTCCCCCTCGTGTCCCCAGTCATCCGTGATGGAGGTTTTTACCCGGCCATGTGCTGCAGTTTAAGCAGCAGGACACGAGATGGATCACCGGACATCACCGGCTCCTCCGTTTTCTTTTGTGTGTGTGTGTGTGTGTGTGTGTGTGTGTGTGTGTGTGTGTGTGTGTGTGTGTGGCAATCTGTGTATCTGTAACCAAATATGAATATTATCTGGCATGTATAGATAACACACACAGGCATGTAGAGTATGTACAGAGGTGTATTGTTGCCATGCCAGAAAAGAAAAATAGATCACATCCCATCTTAGGTTATAAGATGGAAACTGTTTTGTTCTAACAGGATTTTTTGACGTTATTATGTCACACCTACGTATCCCATTATAAACAGGTATTTTCATGTAATAATCAGATATTTCTGTGTTGTAATAAGATGTTTTCACGTTCTTATGACGTATACAATACTTAGTAATACGATGTTTTTTACACTGTAATAAGATATAATCATGTAATAAATGACGATTATTTGGAACGTCAAGGTGATTATTCATCCACCGAACCTGAGGCGCATCACTGTTTAAGTGTACACTACAAGGGAACATAAGCAAAAAATGAGCTTTTTATTTTTCATTTTTTTTTTAACATTTTTTAAATCATGTCGGCCGCGGGTGAGCTCGAGCGCTCACGTGAGCAGGCGTCTCTAACTCTTTACTAGAGTTTAGTATGTACTACACAGAGACAGTGAAAACTAAACTAAAAAGCGATTTCTGTGGTTTATAGCAGCGTTCCGAGTGAAGCACCGCACCAAAGACATGAACAAGGAACAGTGGTTGTCCCGTGTCCGAACAGTGTCCCCAAGTGACCACCACATCAAACCTAATAAGGCTGCCTTGTCTCTGAGTTGATGCTGATTGGCTGTTATGTATCGCTGATTTGCATGACGACAAGCAGCAGTACAAAAAAAAGAAAGGAAAAAAACCAGATTTATTATTGATAAGAAAACTCAGACTCACCGAATATAAAACACTCTCTCTAACTCAGGTAGGCAGATAAACTTGCTGTCTCTCTCTCACTATCTATATCTCTCTTTCTCTATGTGTGTGTGTGTGTGTGTGTGTCTCACTCTCTCTCACTCTCTATCTCTTTTTCTCTCTTGCACTCTCTCACTCTCTTTGTCTTTCTGTCTCTCTTTGTCTTTCTCCCTGTCTCTCTGTCACTCACCCCCCCCTCTCGCTGTCTCTGTCTCTCTCTCTCTCTCTCTCACACACACACACACACACTACAGTCTATCTTTGTCTCTCTCCCTGTCTCTCTGTCCCTCTGTCCCTCTGTCTCTCTCTCTCTCTCTCTCTCTCTCTCTTTCTCTCTCTCTGTCCCTCTGTCTCCATCTCTCTCTCTCTCTCTCTCTCTCTCCCTGTCTTGCTCTCTCTCTCTGTCTGGGTCTCCCTCCCTCCCTCCCTCCCTCCCTCTCTCTCTCTCTCTCTCTCTTTCTCTC
>JAOUQZ010000001.1:13132971-13140925 GCA_028564935.1 Neosilurus hyrtlii
CCTGTCTCGTCTCGTGCTGATTTCTCTCGCCGCTTCATTACACAGTCTGTAAAAGCGTCTGCGTATTTGAGTGACTTTTAAATCTCAACACACTTCACTGCGTCATTAACTGCATGATGTGATGTGGCAATGAGGAAAGGGCAAGCAAACACCACTCACATCCAAATCTCTTTCACTGACCTTCTGGAACAAATGTGCCAACCACGCTGCAACACTGCCATCCCATTGCGAAACAGCAGTACTGCAACACCAGTTGTTGTTTTTTGTTTTTCTTCTTTCTTTTTTTCGCAGACTCAGGAAAAAAAAAAAAAAAAAAAAAAAAAGAGGATCTGCTGACTCTTCTCCCTCCACTCCCCTAGTCATGAATTTTAAATGAGTCTGTTATGCACTAGATTCTCAGGTTAAATACCCCCCTCCAACCCCCATCGCCATCGCCACCACCTCCCCTAACCCACCCTTGCCTTGGCCCTTATTCGGTTAGCGCACATTTGCTTGCTTTACCATTGAAGCTTCTTTAGTAGCTATTGATTGGTAGTCATGTCTGTTTTCGCTCCGGCAGATTAAAAAGGATGCTCGTAATTGATGAGGCGCACGTGGGCCGTGCTGTTGGAATTCAGATTAAGGAGCAGACGCGATAGCTCTATGGCTTTTCGCTCCGTGTTAGCTCTTGTTCCGCTCCGCTACCAATCCCATCACGGCGCACTCAGCACTCGAACAGCATGGCTACACACTGATACTGGAGAAGAAGGGGAAAAAAAATAAGAAACCGTCACGTTACACAGAGCCGCCGGAGCCGTTCGGAGCACCGCCGTCACCCTCTCCTCGTGTTCACGAGACGGGATGCTGGTCCAGTGAAACGCAAAGAAGATTTACGAGCGTAGTTTATTCATTTATAGGATGTAAGGAATAAAAGAATGCTGATAAAGGAAAATAATCAGGCACGCCAAAGCTGGGTAATTTTCTACGGCAAGATACGTGAGGTTATAGCAGCTATAAACAGTCATCAGTCGTGCACTTCTCCATCCGAAAAAAATGCTACAGCTTGACCTCTGACTGGGAGACGCCTTCAATAAATGAGAAATAAAGTCCCATATTAACACTGGTGCACATTTTGATAACGTATATGCCATATTAGCATCACGTCCACCATACAAGCCCCTGCTAATGAACTGTTGCTATAGAAACGATAAGGTTTGCAGCTACACTGCTGTCTATAATGAGTCACGAGTTATTAGAGGATTGTTTGATTATTGTGTCTGAGAGAAGACGTGTAGCTGTAATAAATGGAGCGTATTCGGTTTTATTGTTTGTTTTTTTTTTTGTTTTTTTTAAGAGAACACTTGCTTTTTGTTGCTGCTGACTGGATGTGAGGTGAAGACATTTGGTTGTGATGTGTGACCTTTGAGGTTTTGACGTGTAGTGTGTGTGTTTCAGGGCTTTAAGAAGTTTGTTAAATGTTGTGTAATGATAAACTCCTGAACTCCTGAACCTGGGTATAGTGTAGGAAAGTGCTGTCCACCCCTTTGTACAAACGAGCTCAAAGACACTAACGATTGGCTGGTGATCGCTGTGAGTGACAGGGAGGAGAACGTATCCCAACCATGCCTAAGTGGGAGCTCGGCCAACTAGCTCCCGTGGACTCGCAGTCGCGGATGGCTGTGGCATCGAAACTGCAACCTCCAGGTTGATAGTCACGCTCCTTGTCGATGCGCCACCCGGGAGCCTACGAAGTGCTCTTTTACGGTTAAACATAGCTGTGAGTTTCCAAACTTTCACCAAGTATTTGGTGGCTCAGTGGTTGAGGCTCTACTTTAGTGATCTGATGGTTGGTGGTTCAAGCCCCAGTTACAGCTGGCTCTCATATATAACATGCTGAAGGTGAAATATGAATCACTGTCGTAATTCTCCAAATCAAAAACATGTGTAAGTATTTGCTTCTTTAAATCCCAACGGTGGCTTTTTGTTTTTCCAAAGAAGAAAAAAATTACACCCCAAGATGACAGGCATTTCTTTACTGTTATTATATTTCCATTTTAGGAATCATTACAATAAATCAAAATTAATTAATTAATTAATTAAATCGTGGTGGCAGCCGAGGCCTTATGGTCAGAGAAGCGGGTTTGGTTCCTAACGGTTGCGGGGTCGATTCCCAAACCAGCAGGAAAAATGGGTGGTGGTGGTGGGGGAGGATGCTGCACCTTCCCTTCCTCCATCTTCACGGCCGAAGTGCCCTTGAGTAAGTCACCGAACCTCCACCTGCTCTCCGGGCGCCCCAGTGTGTGGCAGCCCACTGCTCCGTGTGTGTGTGTGTGTGTGTGTGTGTGTGTGTGTGTGTGTGTGTGTGTGCTCACTTTCGCTGGGTTAAATGCAGAGGTAATAATTTCCCTCGTTGGATTAATACATTACCACAAAATCAAATATATCAAATACTAAGGTCCTGTTTATATTACAGTCCTATTTACGCTATAAATCTCAGTAATAGCAAGTAGACACTTCGTACAGGTTTTCTTTTATTTATACCACCGAAAAGTATCTTGAAAATGTTGAATATGTATGGATATCAGCTGATGATTAAAGTTTGGTTACACGTAAAAGAAAAGAGAAAAGAAAGTGATATTGCTTAGTCCCTGAAATGAATCTAAATCGCCATGGGAACAGTCTGTTATACGGGTTCGATTTGTTTATTGTTGTAAAGAGTTATGTAGCTTAGCTCATCAATCACACCGGCACATCGTCTTGGCCATGTCGGTACTCCGTGTGGCCAGGGAGCACGAGGCTGTCTCTCCCTTGCAGTGTCAGTAGAGGGAGCTGGTGAGGTGGTGGGCGCGGATGCGCCGCCCGCTGGTCTGTGTGGCTGTCTGGCTGACGTCTCTGTCTCCTCCTCTCTTCCGGCAGTTCATGGCATCAAGTGGACTTGCAGCAACGGGAACAGCAGCACCGGCTTCTCGGCTGAGCAGCTGGTGCAGCAGATCCTGGACAGCCACCAGACCAAGCCACCTCCCCGGACTCACAACTGCCTCTGCACGGGGACGCTGGGTAAGGGAATGCCCGGGCGGAGAAAAGACCAGGAAGGCATGACTGCAAAGATTTATACTGAGCTTACCAGAAATGATGTAACCTTATAATAGCCAATGATGTATGACAGAGTTCGGATGCAGGGAGAATGTGTTTTATTTATTACTGTCTGAAGGGGATTGTTTCTGGAATGAATGCATCTCAGGGTGATTTATCTGTGCATGCTGAATCCACCCTAAAGCTTCAGTCAGCACTCCATTTCCTACAGGTTACATCATAGTGACCATAACGCATTAAAATAGATATTACACAGAGAAGGATTTGCTTTTTTAATCCAGGAATGTTCAGAATGAAGCTTTGTATTTCTGTTTAATGTTTGAGTATATATATATATATATTTTTTTTTTTTTTAAATAAATAAATTAATTTAATATGAGTTTGCCTTTTATAGCTTGCACTTAAATTAAGTTATTAATAAAAAAAAGTCCTTAATTGCCCCGATATTAACATGATGTAATGTACAAATCAAGATTCAATAATTCAATAATTCAATAATTCTATACAAAAGACAAACAATACTGCGTCTGTTGTGCTGTTGCTATGAACCAGAACACAACTGGAAAGTAGTTTTGTCTTTGTGCAACACACATATTTGTCACTAGATGGCAGCATTGTTATACATATAAAATTATTCACGTCATTCCATTGAAAGGACGGAAATACACGTACATTTATAGAGGTGAGAATTACGTGACCCTCTTCAGTTTTCACAGCAACACAGTAAAAATGTAGTTTATACAGGAAGTTTATATATTTCCAGATATAAGCAGTACAATGTTCTATAACAATACAGCCTGGTTTATGTACCATAGCATTAAAAAAAATAAACCTCCTGCGATTTCTTACCACTGCGTCTTTTCCTGTCTGCTCCAAATGTCTGCAGGTGCTGGCAGCAGTCTGCATCACAAGTGTAACAGTGCCAAACACCGCATCATCTCCCCGAAGGTCGACCCGCGCTCTGGAGGTGCATACAGCAGCACCCACTCCGAAGTCCAGAACAGCGATGTGTCCGAAGGCAAGACCGAGCACGCCCATGGAGCGGGCAAAAACGGCAGGGCGACGGGCGACGGGGCGGGTGGATCGACTGCACGAGAAAAAAGGAACAGCAAAGGACCGAAACCGGCCCTGCTTCATCAGAACAGTATGGAGGTGTCGTCCACCAACCAGGTTGAGGTACCCGACACCACCCAGAGCTCTCCTGTGTCCATTAGCAGTGGGCTGAACTCCGATCCGGACATGGCCGACAGCCCAGTGGTGACGGGTATGAGTCATGTGGCCTCCGTCATGAGCAGCCTCTCCCAGTCCGCCACCGTCTTCATGTCAGAGGTCACCGGTGATCCTGTCTACAGCATGTCTCCTACTGGAGATCCCAGTGCCCATCTCCTAGGCTCTGACACTGCCTCAAGTAGCTTGGTGCTGGCAGTCGCTGCTGACAGTCACAAATTTGCTTTCCCTGGAGCTGTGGGTGTCGGTTTAGGGGATGTCGGTTCTACTGAGAGGTTGGCTATGCTTTCTGCAGCTAGCATGTCAGAAGAACTTGTGCTCTCGAGCAGCCTAGAATCTGGGAGCATCAAGCTACCTGAAACTACCATGAACTTTGACCCAGACTGCTTCCTCAATAACCCCAAGCAAGGCCAGACGTACGGCGGAAATGGGCTAAAGACGGAGGTCAGCAATGCCGGCAGTTGCAGCAATGGAGGAGTCCGCTGCTCGCCTCCTCTCACTGACAATGGTTACGGCTTCAATGCCTCACTGGTCAAGAATATAAAGACGGAGGACACATCATTCGAGCAGCAGCTGGCCAAAGAAGGTGGTTACCAGGTCGGAGAAGTGGTCAGTGGCGCAGGCGGTATGTCCAGCTCCTCAGGCAGTGGCTCCACCCAGAGTTCCCTAGCTCTGACACCAACCAGCTCATTGCTTCCATCTGGGGGTGGCCTGAGCCCTAGCACCACACTGGAGCAGATGGATTTCAGTGCCATTGATGCCAAGCAGGACTACTCTTCTACCATGATGTCTGCTACAAGCTACGCTCAAGCTATTCCCAGCCCTCAGCTGGCTCACCAGAGCCACTCTCCTAGTTTCTTTCTGCAAAGCTCACCCCAGTCCACCCAAACACAAGCCCACCATAACACTAGCACTTCTGCTCAGAACTCGCATGACTCCACTGCATTCATGGGTTTGTCTGTAGTCAAGACTGATTCAGCGGGCACCAACGGGCATCACCACCACCATGCTCATCAAGGCCAGCACACTGCGTCCAATTGCAACGGTAGCCCTCCGACTGAAAGGAACGGGCAAGGTGGCAGTCTGCAACTTCTGCAGTACCAAAATCGCTTTTCTGGTGCCAACAAAGAGCATGAGGAGGTGGGAAGTCTGGAACAACCAGCCAACTCAGAAGGACGGGACACGAGTGGGCAAGAAAAGGAGACAGAGGACTTACTTAAAGCAGGGGATCACCTCCAACACTGTGTGGGAAATGGGGCAGATGGAAGCGGGGCTAATGACCACTACCTCCAACAACCCGAGAGCACCAACTTGGGAGCAGGAGGAGCTGGAGGAACAGGGACAGCGACTAATAGTGGCACTCTGTGCAATGGCACCGACAGCAACAGGGCAACTGGCAGTCCACATCAGCAGCTCCAGCCTCTCCTACAGGGAGCAGGGCTTGTCCAGGGACTCTTCAACAACATGGCCACCCACCAGGCTCTAGCCACAGGTGGAACCAATGGAGGCGGATCCATGGAGATCAGCCTAGATCACTTCGATGTCTCTTTCGGGAATCAGTTTTCAGACCTCATCAACGATTTCATTTCAGTAGAAGGAGCAAACGGTGCGGCAATCGGCGGGCAAACGGGCAACACACTCTACAGCCATCAGATAATGGCCCACTCAGGCACAGAAGGGCAAGTGTCATCTGGAGCCACTACCCAACAGGTTGCTGAAGAAGGATCCGCCCATGGAGCTACAGGGTATAACTCTGCAGAACTCTGCCTCCAGCCCTGTTGCAGTCCCCAGTCAGCGCAGAACGGGGCGCTGGGTACAGATACCGGGCAGTTGGCATACATGCAAGTGGAGGAGGTAGTGTCTGCAGCTGTGGCTCATGGGATGCTACAGAACACCGGGAGACTGTTTGTGGTGACAGACTACTCACCTGAGTGGTCTTACCCAGAGGTGAGAAAGTTACTGTGTTTGTTTGTGGGGTTTGTTGTTTAATGATTGTGATGCTAGCAACACGGTGTTGTTTTCCTCAGAACATATCCAACAGAGTCCCTGTTTCATATGGAGCTCAGGTTACTCACTATACAATCTTTCTATTGTTCTCCCTCGTCTCCCTCCCAGCTTGAGAAAACATGCACAGTAGATTTTAAAGTAGATAAAGTGGGATGGTAGCGTAGTGGTGTTCACAGCAACAACGTCCTTGGTTCATGTCCCTGGTTTGACCAGGGCGTTTCTGTGTTTTCATAGTTTGCACAGAAATGTTCTCCGCATGCATGTCTGGGTTTCCTCTGGGTACTCCAGTTTCCTCCCACAGTCCAAAGAAATGCACAGTAGGCTTCCAAGTGTTCCCCCTTGGTGTGAGTGTGAGAGATTGTCTGTGTGCGTGCGTTGTCCGTGAGATGGAATGGCTCCCTGAGGCGCATTTGTGGTGAAAAAAATTACTGTGTACAGATTTTTATGGTTGATTTACATGTAGTTATGTTGCACAACCACAAGATGGCAGCACTTAGACAGTAATCAAGAAAATAAGACCCCAAAAATATCTGTTTATCCTATAATTTAAATTAATAGGAAATCATACCAATGATGTCATAGGGCAAAGGGGCATTTTATAGATTTTATACAATCAGAAGCATAAAAGAGCCAAAAAAAATACATAAAAAATTTTCAAAATCCACCTACACTTGATATTCTCGGGTATATTATTTATTAACTGCTGTGTTTGTCCTTCCCTGTTACTCTGAGCAAGCACTGTGATGTAAGGAGTGGATTAAAGAGGAAGAAATGTGTTTATTTACTGTAGGGTGGAGTGAAGGTTTTAATCACAGGACCATGGCAGGAGGCCAGCAGTGACTACACCTGCCTGTTTGATCAGATCACAGTTCCTGCCTCACTCATTCAGCCCGGAGTGCTGCGATGTTACTGCCCAGGTAGGATCTCAGACGGGACATGCATGCATGTAACTACAACCTCGAACCGTTCTGTCGTCACTAACACTCTTATAGCTGAAGGAACACATATCCCCCACACCCACACCCCAAAATCCAGTATGAACCAATCAGGCACGGTCACCAGCAGTCGATTACGGATAGACCCTCTAACCAGAGTGCGTGTTTCCTCCTGTAGCTCACGACACCGGCCTGGTGACCCTGCAGGTAGCAGCCAGCAGCCAGATCATCTCCAACTCGGTGGTGTTTGAATATAAAGCCCGCTCTCTCCCCACCCTGCCCACCTCTCAGCACGACTGGCTCTCCCTGGACGGTAAGTGCGCGGCTTTTACACACGGAGTTCCTCACGTCACGCCTTGCTATAGTTTTAGTGTTTTTATTTTGGATCTCGAGCTCCTCCCTTTATCGCTGGTTTAAATAAACCTCATTTATAACTCTAGAGTTTAATTATTATTATATTATTTATTATTATGATTTATTCTCATGGGTGAGTAGCTGCTGCATCATTTAATAAGAAAACATTTAAAGATATGTGAGTGATTATTAACGTATATGCAAATATTTGTTATATATATATATATATATATAAATATAAAATATTATATATATAATAATAATAATAATAATAATTCATTTATTCATTAATTTTCTGAACCGCTTAATCCTAATTAGGGTCGCGGGGAGGCTGGCGCCCATCTCAGCCGACTCTGGGC
>JAOUQZ010000001.1:13141715-13166715 GCA_028564935.1 Neosilurus hyrtlii
ACACACACACACACACACACACACACACACACACACACACACACACACACACACACTCAAGCCCGAAATTATTAGTACCAATGGCAAAATTTGACTTAAAGTTACTTTTATTCAACCAGCAGGTTGTTTATTTTGACCGGAAATGACGCAGGCTTCTCCCTAAAGATAATAAGACGATGAACAAGAGGCATCATTGTGGAAAAAAATATTTCTCAGTTTTTATTTACATTTGAACAAAAAGTGTCATGTCCAAAATGATTCATACCCTTCACAATAATCAATAGAAAAGCCTTTATTGTTTATTACAGCAATCGAACGCTTCCTATAGTTGCTGCCCGGCTTCTTGCACGTCTCCACTGGTATTTTTGGCCGATGAGCTCCAGCTCCTTCAGGTTGGAGGGTCTCCTTGCCATCACCCTGATCTTTAGCTCCCTCCACAGATTCTCAGTTGGATTCGAGTCAGGACTCTGGACATTAGAACGTTAATGATTTTTTTTCTGGTAACCATTCCTTCACCACTTTTGCTGTGTGTTTTGGGTTGTTGTCGCGATGAAATGTCCACTGGTGCCCAAGGCCGAGTTTCTCTGCAGGCTGCCTGATGTTGTTGTTGAGAATCTTGATGTATTGCTCTTTGTTCATGGTGCCGTTTACTGTGATTCAGTTCCCTGGAAAACACCTCCAAAGCATTTGGTTCCCACCACCATGTTTGACAGTGGGGATGGGGTTCTCTGGGTTTAAGGCTTCTTGAAGGAAGGATACATCATTGTGGCTGAACAATTCAATTTTAGTTTCATCAGACCATAAAACAGAAGACCAGAAGTTGTCTTCTTTGTCCAGTTGAGCGTTTGCGAAGGCCAAGCGGGCTTTTGTGCGCCTTATCCGTGGCGTCCTCCTTGGTCTGCGTCCGTGGAACCCAGCAGTGCGCGGGGTCCGTTGGATTGTCTGCCTTGAGACGTTGCCACCAGCAGGGCCCAGATTCACCAGGATGGCCTTGGCGATGATCCTTGGATTTTTTTTTTACCCCTCTCATGATCCTCCTGGCCAACACAGGTGTCACTTTTGGTTTCCGACCACGTCCTCTGAAATTTTTCACAGTGAGAAACGTCTTGTATTTTTTAATAATACTTTGCACTGTAGCCACTGGAAGTCATCCTTCTGTATCATCGGTCCAGATCCATGCCATGGTAGCCTCTGTGATAGCAGATTGGTTATGAGTGCAATTGATTAAAACTCTGATATTTTAGTCGTGATCAATTCCCACCCGCCAAGTGTTCCCTCCCTATCAAATACAATCACCACCAACCAGGGAGAGACGTAAGCATGCACATGCCCCCTCCGTGACATGTGATGCTGTCACCCGCCTCTTTTTACGAACTGCTACGCATGTGCATTTGGAGGCGGCCTAACACACTCGGAGGGAAAGCGCTGTCCGCCCTTTTTTACGAATGAGCTCACAGACGCCAATGGATTGGCTGGCGATGGATGTGAGTGACAGGGGAGCGTATGCCATTCCTCCCTCCCTCCCGTCAGAGCTCGGCCAGTCAGCTCGCAAGCTCCCATGGACTCCCGGTCGCGGATCAGCACGGATTCGAACTTGCGATCTCCAGGTTGATAGTCTCGCACCTTGTCGATGCACCACTCAGGAGCCCCACAAATTCAACACGTTTACAAGAGAGGTTAGGGATTTTTATCCAAATGTCAATCTGTTCTGTATTTCTTTGTTTTGTTAATTCGCTTAGACTTAAATACCCTCTTAAATAACTTAAATAACCCAGGTGTCTATGCTTCACGGACCCCACTTTGTGCACCACCGGTATCAGGAACAGTTCATCTTCCTAAAGTCCTCATTTAAAACTACAGACATTTAAAATATCACTGCAGTATCCATTACCTCTTTTGAATAAGCGTTGATTTTATAAAGGGAACCCATTTATCAGACGTGAGCTAACGTTGATTTGATGATTTGTTCGCCTTCCTAGATGTTGTGTAACCGTGGGTCAGCGTGCTCACCGCCTCATTTAAGACTGGTTTATACTTTTGTATAGAATCTGTAATGTAGGTGTAGCATGTTGTACAGTGTTGACTTACCATCACCTGGAGCGCTTAAGTGCTCAGAATTTAACGACACAGCAAACGTCTGTGATTGGTCAGAGTTTTTTTCCGTCCATAAAAATCATGATGCAGGAAGCATGGACCCAGGTGGAAAGAAAGGTAGCCATGTTTATGTTTTATATATAAAGTAACTTCTGTTAACATTAACTCCAACTCCATTCAGACGAAAAAACTCAAAACAGTAGCATTAAAAACCTCACCGCCATCTAGTGTTTAGGTGGTGTAACTACAGATACACCAAGTCCCAAGTATAAATGATTACGATGGCTTGCGTAGGCTATCACACTTTACATTCATAGAGTTATTATTACACCTAGTGGTCAAAATGGAAATTGCAGCAGGCGATAATGGATGTCCAAAAGGGCAGGAATCAGTCTGCCCCATGCTTGGGGGAGGAGCAGCAGCCAGACAGTTAATGACCAGGTTGCCAGATTGTACCAGATAGTTTGAAAATACCCTAGAGTCACCAAGATCATGTTTTATAGCAATCATCTGAATTAAAGTGAATAAATTTCCTTAAAGCGAACCTGTGGTGAATTAGTGTTACTAGCTCTTTAAAAAGATCACGTATGACATCAGCGGTTCCTTCCGGCAACATCAGTCCATGCCTCTTGTGAAAGTACTTTGAAAGGATTACTAGCGGGGTCTGAACTGTGAGGGTTAGCAGGCGTGTCTTCCCCGGAAGTGTGGTGAACACATTGGGCGGGGTTGATGTCTCCTGTGGAGACGGTGAGACGTCACATTCTAGAGACTCTGAGGACGAGAACGCTGCCAGAGATGAGCATGACTATAAACCCAAAATGGTTTACGCAACCACCGTTTTGTCGACTCGGCTTTCCTGTCGTCAGTCAGCTTAGGAACAAAAATAAATGTTTTCCGTGATTTCTGCGCTTCTTGTTTGTGCAGCTCAGCACTGGACCATATTGTGTTATGATGATGCACGGGGTCAGTGACGCGGCCCAGCCAATCCGACGCGTTCACGTCACTACCAGGCTGGAACAGCCAATCAGAAAGAAACATGTCTCTGAGCACGCCTAGAGTCGTAACACTCACGAGCAGTTTGAAATCGGGCACGGACTGATGTTAACGGAAGGAACCGCTGATGTTCTACGTGATGGTTTTAAAGAGCGAGTAACACGAATTCACCTCAGGGACACTTTAATGAAATCATCACAAACACATGCATGTGACTGTATGTCATTTACTCTTAACTGCCTATAAATTCAGGTTAATTCACTAGATTGTAGGTCAAGTGTTGTAGACTGTCCACTTTATGTAGTTGGAGGTTTAATAATGCCGTCTTTGATTACAGAAATCTACAGTCGAGAGACGCTCCTGAGTAAAATGTACACTCATCGTCTGTTTGAGAGAAGAGACCATTGTGCCTTGTACCGAGTACCTTTTAAAGCTAAACTAAAGATCTAAGGACTCCAAAGTGTATTTTTTACACTTGAAAATGAAGTTTAATAATTAGTAAAATATATTCCATTTCAACAAATATTCACTGAAGGCGAGGTGAATGTCGACGTCCACTGAGTCGGAGGCGCGTGATTATTTTAGCATAAACTACACTGGACCATAAAAAGCAAATTAAAGCACAATTTTTATCATCATCATCATCATCATCTTCTTCCGCTTGATCCGGGGTCGGGTCGCGAGGGCAAGCGCCTAAGCGGTGAGGTCCACGGTGACGTCCCTCTCCCCAGCCACTTCCTCCAGGGGGACACCGAGGCGTTCCCAGAGCAGCCGAGAGACATAGTCCTTCCAGCGGGTTCTGGGTCGACCCCGGGGTCTCGTCCCGGTCAGACATGCCCGAAACACCGCACCAGGGAGGCGTTCGGGAGGCATTCTAATCAGATGCTAATCATCCTAATCATAATCTAAACCTCACCCAGTCCAAAAACATGCACAGTAGGCCAATTGGCTGTTCCAAATCGCCCCTAGGTGTGAGTGTGGGTGTGAATGGTTGTGTGAGTGTTGGCTCAGCTGTTCAGGGTGTACCCCTCCTTTGCCCAGAGTCGGATGAGATGGGCGCCAGCCTCCCCGCGACCCTAATCAGGATTAAACAGCTCAGAAAATGACGGAATGAATGAATGGATGGATGACGATTTGTTTACTCGGCCGTGGCGTGTTCTGGCGAGCTGTGTCTGTGTGGATCCTGGGTTCACCCAGTGCTGACTGAGGCTCCAGCCTCCCTGCAACCCTACTAGGATTAAGCTGTTCAGCAAATGAGTGAGTGATTTGGTGCAAGGCTCATTTTCGGTATTTCCTCCTTCGTGCCTATTTGTACTTATTGCACTGCTATTTCCAAGTTAGAAAAATTGAAAGAGGTACTTTTTGAGCTGTAAAGTAAACCATGTGACTGTGGCGCGCTGAAAGATATTCAGGTCTGTCGAGGAGCCACTAAGTATAAAGTGTGGTTTTATTTTGTTGATGATTCCATAAATTATTCAATAATTCTCCACCTAATGGATGTGGAATATAAAAAATATTGCATACATGGAAATCATTAACTTTTATTTGCTTGAGATATTTTTCCTGAAGCCTGAAGGTTCCGCTAAATGTGTTTAATATACGTTTTTGCACTTGTGTCATATCTGTAATTTATATATATATATATATAAAGTACAACAGCTGGCTGAACATCCTCTAAATGTGGTGTGATTCTATAATCTTTGCCAGGGGTTGTACAGTACATACCTCACAACACAGCGTGGAAGGAGGACTGTGGGGGGGTTGTTGTGGGGTTTAGGAGGTTTTGTTGCTGTTATTCAGGGAGGATGTGTGTGAATCATGTGCTGCCATTTAGCTTCCGAAATCCAGGCTTCACATCAAGCATAACATTACATTAGCATGAAACACACACACACACACACACACGGCATTTCGGTTCGCGCACGAACCCGATAACCCGAGTGTTGCGTTCGGCGTGGCCGCGTGAGAACGCGCTCTCCTCTCCCCGCATTGTCATAATGCAGTGGGGGAAAACGCGTTTATCCGCAGCGCTGCAGCTGCACAGGCACAGGCACAAGCCAGCCGAGGGGGCAGGGGTGCACAAACTACTGCCCACTGACCCCCAACGCACACCACACCGCACGCGCGCAGCACAGGAGCCTGGCTGTTCTTTAAACGCGCTTTGTGGTGCGGGTTTCACCGGAGCGATGGCGACAAAAGCGCAGCGCCTCATTTAGCGCCATCATGTGGATCTGAGATAGTGGAAATGCTCGGATTTTTCTTTAACTGAAAGATCTACAGTAGTGAAATCACACGAGGTGATATATACCATGACATGAGAGTGTGGCAAGGAGCATCCTGCTTTGTCGGGTTTATTACTATTATTATTATTATTATTATTAATTAGCGTGTCCATGTGTAGAGATGCTTCTCGATCTGTTCATGGATTTTATATTCCAGGTAAAGAGTGTAAGAGTTTATTATAGACTGAAAAGACCGCGCTTTTTGTGTTCGAGCAGCAAGCAGATAGGTGGAGGAGAAGGAGAAGAAGGAGGAGGGGGGGTGGAGAGGGAGGAGGAGGAGGGTCTCTATCGTCCTCTCCACTCCCCTCACTTCCACTTTGTTCTATTGTTGTTGGGTCTGTTTGGTGAGCTGCTCTGTGTCAAAGCGCAGGAGAGAAGCATCTGTGAGTGACAGGAGGGACCGCAAAGCATCCTGGTTAGTGCAGAATTATTATTTCTATCTATTTTAATGGTGCTGTAACTGTTTTCTGGGTTCTTTGTTCATATGTGTGTGTGTGTGTGTGTGTGTTTACTGTAATGCTACATGGAGTGCACTAAAGTTTGACAGCACTGCGTTCAGCCTCCCATGTGATAAAACATGCTGTTAGTTAACTGCTCACTGATTCCTTGTAGGATTGCATTTAGAAGCTGGTGCTTTTTCACTCTCTCGGTATAGTAACTCATGTTGAAATAGCGTGCCATTCTTCCACATGTGAGTAATGCAGACTGCTCTGCAAGGCACAAACACTAATGCTTGCCTGTAGTGTGTAAATCTGGGTAAATATTACCTACCTGTAATTTGATTCAGAATAAGAAGGGCAGCCGGGATCCTTTTTCTGCTGTTGATCCTCAGGTGGAGGTGCATCTTACACTTTATAAATGCCAATCGCAGCGCTCAGCAAGGCAGGTGTGTATAGGTCCGGGGTTGTATAGCTCTGTTTTCCAAGAGGAAATATATAGGATTTTTGGGAAGCTAGCTTTTAGAGCAAACATGTTTTTTTTTTTTTTTTTTTTTAAATCAAGAAATATAAATATTAATCTGGATTTTATAAGCCGTCATCATCACTTTTTCACTTGTTGAGCGTTTCTTTGTCATCAAGTCAGTATAAACAGTATAATTCATCATTTTCTGAGAAGGGATCTGGGTCAGTCTAATCCAGCCTTGCTGTGAAAGTTCAAAGTTCCACACTGATGAGATTTTCTGCTTGGGTTTGTTATTAAAACTTAAGTCCGGCCTCTGACGCTGGAGCGGCTCTGCTCTTCAACTTAGCAGTCCAACTGATGCTTCTCTTATAAAAGAAAACGTTAAACGGAGACCAAACGCTCGCCAAGGAACGATCCTCCGCTTTCATCGCTACACTGAAAGATTCCGAACACTGAATGATCCCAGACAAGCAGGAAACAAACACAAACAATAAAACAATGAGTGAGTTCTACCGCTGTCATTTCCAAAACACGCATCACAGTGGTTTATATTTACAGAAGAACATCTTTCTTCATAACGAGGCAGTGTGTGTCAGGTGGTCCGGGTGTCTGCGGAAGCTGGAGTGCTTTCTGACTGAATCTGAATACCGATACATTACCCTGGTATCTGAAATGAACACACCTGTCTCCATGAGGTCCCCATGAAAAACAGCACCATTACAAAACCAAAACGCTCAGTGCCCGACGAAAACAGAGCAGTAGGAACAAAAGAAATCACATTGGTCTGGTTCTTTCTGCTGTCCAGGCTTGTATTTCTGTTAGTTCACACTCATAAATGTAAGATGTCCAAGTGCAGGATGTGCCATGCTGGGGGCTCAGTACCCAAGAAGAACAGCCTGGAGTAAAGGCATTGTCTTTGCATGCAGCCTTGTGTCCTACATCCAGCATTAGGATGAACTCGGGAGTCTTAACACGCGTAATCAGTGCTGGGATTGTGATCAGAGGTAAGAGTATTACCCTAAATCCATTTCACCTCCTAGTGAGTCTAAGACCACAAGCACCTGTCCGGGGGTGTAATCCTAACAACATCCCCTGCGTCAGGACCTGTTATCCCAGCTGAACACAATCCCTCCTGAGACACAATCACAATGCATTACAACTCCAAATCAAATCCTCGCAACATTTATATTATCCTTCCTCACACTCTAAAAATCCCAATCCTTTAAATCTTGATTTTATTTTATTATTAAAGCACATTTTGTGAACAGGTCAGAATTCCAGGTTTCTAAGAACTCTCAGATTTGGGTTTTTTTTTTTGTTTGTTTAGTTTTTTTTTTTAACCTGATAGTGCGCGGTCTGATGAAGTGATTAAAGTCACATGTAGACTCGCTATCCGTGACTCATCTGAGGATCAAATCAGTAATCAAACAGCCGGCTGCATTTCCTGAACACAAGCCGAGCAGCAACAAGTGTGCGAGCGCCTCGCTAGAGTTTAGGACGAAGAAATGGTGCAAGATCCCCCACTTTAGAGCATGATGCAACATCGTGATGAAACAGAGAAACTGGGCTCTGCAGCAGGGTATATTAGAGTGAAATACACAGAGAGCCTGGCAACAGCGGCTCGAGCGTCTCCATCACAAGGTGGACTAATGCAAGGCACATGAGATCCCACTGACCAGTTGGACCGCACGGCCCCGTGGACTCCCTGCTCTGATCTCTGATGCAACAAACCGATAAAGAGGGTAACGCTGTGAACTTGCTGTTCTATTTTTTCTCTCTCTCTCTCTCGAGTATTTTTAGGAGTACTTTTATTGAAGTTGTATGATGTGTGTGCTTGCTTTAGAGTGTGGTTGAGTGGGAATGGGACGGATTTAGATATTTGGATGTGTAAATAATGTCACATGGACACAGTCAGAAAAATTGGGGTTCTTCTTCTTGTGTTTTTGTTTATTTGTTGTATGCTGTAAAGGCAAAATGCAATGCAACTGAAACGTTAAGGCGTGTTATTAAGGGTAGTTTAAATATCTAAAAAAATATGCTTTAATCAGGATTAACAGAAAAATGTTTATTCTTCACTAGATATTTACGCACTGATTACTTTTACACAGCAGCGATGTTCCACTGCGTACCGAACCCATTTCTGATAAAAGCATTGTTAGTTTGATTTTATAAAGCGCTGCCCTTCGCTGATTTGTGCCGTGCCCCAAGATCAGGGCATTTAGTAGCCCGGTTGCTCTGTTTCTGCCCTGGTCTGATTCGCTGTCTCCAGGCTGTGGGAGGTGCCGTAAGAGGGAAGGGCTGAGCGACGATTATGCCGAGGCATTGTTGTAGTGTCGTTTGGTCCCTCCTTTCCCCCCATCTCCTCCTCCTCCAACCTGTTTTTGGCGTACGTGCACCGCATTCTGACTCACTCAGACTGGACAGAGAGAGAGAGGGAGAGAGAGGGAGAGAGAGAGGGAGAAGGAGAAGGGAGGGAGAGGGAATGAACAGCAGGTGGAGATGACATCATCTGCACTGCACCAACACTGCAGCACTGTTCGAACAAAGGCATGCTGTAGCCGCTACGGCTAACCCAGAGCCGCTCTCTCTCTCTCTCTCTCTCTCTCTCTCCCAATCTCTCGCTCCCTGCCTGTTGATAGGGTGGAAATGTACAGAACACACACTACAGACGTGTACTGATTATTCTAACCTCCTTGTGTTTCCTTTGCTCTTCCTATCCATTAAACAAAGCTTGTATCCACGCCACACCTCCTTTGCAGTCTTCAGATTTTAAAAATGGCTCGAAATAAATTTCTATTAACCCCAAAGCCTCGTTTGTTTTTTCTTTCTGCTGTGACTGAAATAGTAACGCAGGCACCGTTAGAGATCCCTTTCGATGGGTGACACAGACGCTCTCCCGTAAACACTAATCATCTCCGCTCCTGTCCGTTCCACAGACAACCAATTCAGAATGTCGATCCTGGAGCGCCTGGAGCAGATGGAGCGCAGGATGGCGGAGATGTCCGGTCAACAGCAGCAGCAAGGCAGCGGAGGAACGTCTGAAACTGGAGTTACAGGTGGAGGAGGAGGAGGAGGAGGAGGAGGAGCAGGCAGTGCTGACCAGACACAGGTGTGCATCATCCATTGTTGGTTGTTTTGTTACCTGGATTGAAACCACGGTGCTGTTGAATTCTTGATTCTGATTGGCCAGAAGGTGCCGGGTTGTTTTCTGTTATTGGAAATCACAGATTCTGGTTGTAATATGTTACTGCTTCTGTTGCAAAGCCGTCTCCAAAAAAAATGGAAGAAATTAAAGTATTTTAGAGGAGTTTGAACTTTCTCAGTAGCATGACATCCCAGCTAACACACAACGTTGTGCAACATTACTGCAAAGATACGTAAAGGTTATAATTTGGTCGGTTGCACAAAAAACTTATCTGAACATTGTGACAATGTTAAACTGTAATGTTTAGTGAGATCATGTACATGCACTTTTATCCACAACGTTGCCAAAATGTCTGTAGCACACATCCAGGCCCCCAGTACAGCGCCATCTAGCTTGGGACAAGGACTGTGCACGTCCGTACTGGGGCTTCCTTTTCAGTGAATTACACGGGCGGTTCCAAAGCGCCCCTAAGTGTGAGTGTGAGTGTGAATGGTTGTGTGTGTGTGTGTGTGTGTGTGTGTTGGCCCTGCAGTGGCCTGCCGAGTTGTCCAGGGTGTACCCCGCCCTTGCCCAGAGTCGGCTGTGAAAGGCTCCAGCCTCCCCGTGACCCTGGTAGGATTAAGCGGGTCAGCAAATGGATGAATGAGTGAATTATGCTGCACCACACTATGATATCGTTGATTATTTTCCTAAAACAGTATGTAGTGGTTCTGTAGTTGTGATATAGTGATGAATATGTCGATGAGTTGATGAACCCGATGTCCCCTCAGCTCTCTCTGGGTCAGGGTCAGAGCCAGGGACAAGCTGGAAGTTCGTTTGAGAGTCGTGTGGTGGTGGTGTGTGAGAAGATGATGAACCGCGCCTGCTGGGCAAAATCCAAGCACTTAATCCACTCCAAAACTTTCCGGGGTATGACACTGCTCCATCTGGCAGCCGCCCAGGGTTACGCCAACCTGATCCAGACCCTCATTAAGTGGCGGTGAGTGTGAATTGTACTATCACGTGATGTGAAATCTTGGTCGTAGCACCGATATCCTGGTGCTCATGCTGATCATGTTTCCACAGCACTAAGCATGCGGACAGCATCGACCTGGAGTTAGAGGTGGATCCTCTAAATGTCGATCACTTCTCCTGTACGCCGTTGGTGAGTGTTTGGTGACAGTTTGGTTTCAGTTAAAATGCTGCATTACCCTGTATTACATCTTGACATCCCTTTCTTTAGATGTGGGCTTGTGCTTTGGGTCACATGGAGGCCGCAGTGGTTTTGTACAAGTGGGATCGGCGTGCCCTGGCTATCCCCGACTCTCTGGGACGCTTGCCGTTGGCTACAGCCCGATCCCGCGGCCATACCAAGCTGGCGGAGTATCTGGAAAATCTTCAGAGGGAAGAACATCAGCAGCAACAAACACCTGCTCCCAACTTGCCGTTCTCCGCGTCCGCAGAAAGCTCCACTGCGGAGGACTGGATGAATGTTTGGGGAAGTGAGACGGCTTCTGGAATAAGAGGGAGCAACGTCGCCAGCTCTGCTCCGAGCTCAAACCAAGGTGACTGGTGATGATAAATCTACTGATAATCTAGAATGTACTGTGAAGAGGGTGTATACAGTACAAACAAATAATAGCTGCCTTTAAAGTATACTTCACTGTTCTACATCTTTGCAGATTTGAGGAGACCCAGATCGGAATCGTCCATTTTCTACAGCAGTGAAAGCCAAGGCGATGCCCCGTTAACCAAGAAACACAAACCCAATCCTGAGATCCACCAAGCAAGGCAAGGCAAGCCCAGTTCTACCCCTGGAGAGCAAGGCCACAAGAATAAGACATGCCCTGCTAAAGCAGCAAGAGCGGGTACAGGGGACAAAGAGAGCGGGAAGGGAGACAAGGCTCAGACAAAGCTTACCTCCACCTGCGGAGGCGGCCGGTGGAGCGTCAGACAGAACGCGGGACGCAGAGGGACGATCGGAGGACTCGCTAAAGAAAGACTGGCAAACAGGCTGAGGTTACGAGAAGCATCCGGTACGGGATCAGTGTCCGAGCTACTGGTGGGCCAAGAGGATCTGGAGAACACGGGGGATCTACAGGTGTGGCAATGCATACTCATTTCCTGCATTTTTGCAAGCGTTCAGGGGTGCCGACTGACAGGCACGGTGGGGTAGTGGTTGGCACGTCCTCCTTACAGCAAGAAGGTTCTGGGTTTGAGTCCTAGGCTCAGCGAGGGCGTTTCTGTGTGGAGTTTAACTGTTCTTCCCGTGAATGGGAACAATGGTTGTGAATGGTTGTGTGTGTGTGTTGGTCTTGCAATGGATGCTGAGCTGTTCAGGGTGTACCCCATCTTCACCCAGAGTCGGCTGAGATAAGCTCCAGCCTCCCTGTGACCCTAGTAGAATTAGGCGGTTCGGCGGATGGATGGATGGATGGATGGATGGATGGATGGATAAGTGAATCATATTGTTGATATATTATTATGATTTTTTTAGAATTAATGACTGAACTCCTCCATGTTTCAGTTGAATATGATGACTCTGGCTGAGCACATCATCGAAGCAACGCCTGACCGCATTAAAAGTGAAAACTTTGTGGCCACAGAGTCCGCACCCCTGGACAGCGTCGAGGTGAACAGCACCATGAGCTGGTTAGCTACTTACCTGGGAGATGCTGAAAGGTAAGACACTCACACAGGGATTATACTCTAAAGGATGCATCGCAGTGTGTACCGTGCATCATTTTAAATCCGGGCGTGATTTATTTTTCCAGGTTTTTATATAGCAAGCCGCCGGCTAGCTGCACAGGACTGGGCGGCGGCCACGCCGACAGCCACGCGGAATCCGAAGGCCCTTTCGGAAAACTCGGACTTCCATCTCCGGCAGACTGGAGTGCGTTCCTTAACGTCTCTCACAGCAAAAAGGAGCGAGATCTAACCCAGCTGGCCCTGTCCGACCACGAGCAGAGGGAGCTGTACGAGGCCGCGCGCCAAGTCCAGAGCACCTTCCGCAAGTATAAGGTAGGGCCCATCCGGATCCAGGGACATCTCTGTATCACTGCTCATGTAGGCTGTCATAGTGTCCCCCCCCCCCTTTTTTTTGGTGTTCATCGTGGCCTGGTTTCAGTCATTGTGCTGTATCGTGTGGTGTCGTAAGGTAAACTTGAGATATTAACCAGATCTGTCAGGACTTTGGGGTTTAACAGTAAGGTTTGTGTTTGGATTTGTGCTTAAGAAGTGTTGCAGTTAAGCATGAAGAGTCTTGCTTGAGTGAAGCATGGCCTGGCTACAGGAAATGACTGCACTGCTCTCTGTATATACACTCTGTGTTGTGTATGTTTGCTTCCCGAATCTATAACACACTGACTTTACATCTCCAGAGGATCTCACAGACTTTCAGCTTCTTTGACACCCAAAGTGGATTTTCCCGGCCAGCTGAAAAAGTGGAGAATCTAATGCCATCTCCGTGGTCACGCACTCGCAGGCCCGCTGTGAATACTAACCTGTCCCCTCTCCTGTCCTCTCTTTGCCTCTTCCCTTATTCCCACCCTCCTGCAGGGGCGTCCACTCAGAGAGCAGCAGGAGCTGGCAGCTGCTGTTATTCAGCGCTGTTATAAAAAGTACAAACAGGTAAGCTCACACCCTGTGTAGCGCTTTATGCTAGTCAGTAGTTAGCATCATGTTTGGTATCCCTTCACCTCCTTCCTCTTTCTTTAACAAGCTGTCATGGATAGCCTTGAAGGTAATACGGCTATTTTTTCCCTCGAGCATGCACGGTGCGGCGGTAGGTACGTCTGGACGTTCACGCTCTTGTTTCTTTCTCCGACAGTATGCACTTTATAAGAAGATGACGCTGGCCGCCATCCTAATCCAGAGTAAATTTCGCAGCTACTATGAGCAGAAGAAGTTCCAGCAAAGTCGCCGGGCAGCCATGCTAATCCAGCAATACTATCGCAGCTACAAGGAGCTGGGACGACCCAACTCGCACTCTCACGCCGCTGCAGCCGCAGCCCTGGTGCAGCACAAACTCAGGTATCAACAGGGCGGTGAGGATTTGAAACAACTGAGGAGCGTTCGACTTAACGTCCAGAGATCGTGACTCGATTCCCAGACAGAAAAAATGACGGGTGGGAGGGGAGGAGTGGAGCATCCCAATCACAGTAACACTGGGCACCTGTGAAGTTTCGTGTTCTGAAAGCGGTTGATTGGGCCCTTCTCAGGGTGCGTTATGCAGCTGTGGGATACAACATGAGCAGTTTAAACAGATGACTGGGTTCACATCTCTCACAGGAAGCACTATAGCCTCTGCCTTTTGATGGGAAGATCTGAATTGTGGGGTGAATGGCAAAGAAGGAGGTACTATGTATCAAGGTGTTTAAAAAAGAAGTATTACCAAGCAGGTCCGCCTCATAGCGGTTCCCGGGTTCGATTCCTGGACTCGGGGTGGTTCTGTTTGGAATTTACATGTTCTCCCTGTGTTTGTGCGGGTTTCCTGCTAAAGTCCAAAAACATTGGCGGTTCTAAATCACCCCCTCGGTGTGAATGTGAGTGTGAATGGGTGTGTGTGTGTTGGCCCGGTGATGGCCTGGCGAGCTGCACAGGGTGTTAAACACCCCCCCCCGTTCCCCCAAGAGTCTGAGATGGGCGCTATCTTCCCTGCGACCCTAATTAGGATGAATTAATTAGGCTTAGAAAGTGAATGAACGAATGGAGGAAGGAGTGAATGTAGATTAGCCTTTAAGACGTGCTGTCATAGCTTTAACAAGCTGTTCATAAATATCTGAACCTTTCACACTCTGTTCCAGAAGTGGTCTGCTCACCAAGAGGCAGGACCAGGCCGCCAGAAAAATAATGCGATTTCTTCTTCGATGTCGCCATAGGTAAGTCACGGCGCTCCTAACAGATCCACACCGAGCCACACGCTTTGATATAGTCTGAATGTTAGTCTGAAACTTCACAATACACCAATGAAAATTTAGCAAAGAATATAAAAGACTAGAATTTCTGAGCATTACTATTACCAATGCCCTTAAATTTTCAGGATGAAATAGCAGGACAGGAAGTGATAATTCCCTCATGGATCACCCTGCACCCCGTATTACGGCCCCTCTCCTCCTCTTCCTCCCCCCCGCCCCCTTCCCCCAAACCCCAAAACCCCACCTGACCCTCAGTATGTGCTAATAGCAATGTGATGTTGTCTTGCTGTTTACGCAAAGCCCCTTGATGGACCATAGACTGTTCAAACGGGTGAGTGCAGCCTCGGCGAATCAGCCTGCCCCCCCCGCCCCCCCCCCCCCCCCCCCCCCCCCGACGTCCTGTTTTATACCCAACCCTCTCTCCTCCTGCATCATTCTATTTCTGAATCTGTCTCTTTTCTCACTGCTTCTCTGTCTCTCCCTCTACCTCTTTCGCTTTATGCCTGCTTGCATGATGGCCAACTCGGATTTGGACTTGAGCCTCTGAATGAGAGAGAGGGGACGATCGTTGTAACGAACGACCCAGTGACGCCAAACGCTAAACAAATCCCGCGCGGTCACTCGACTCGATTCAGTCCTCCTCCATCTCTCTTGTCACGAGGACGCTTTCTGAGAGCACTAAGGACTGATGGACTGCTGGATAGTGTGGATGGCATTGCATGCGGGTCAAAGGAGACCTTGCTTCTTCTTTACGGGGCATGCTGTATATGACATCACTTCCTTTAAGGAAGGGGTTAGCACTTGAATGCCTAGCTGCCTGTTTCTTATACTCTACTTGCCTTGGGTTTCATTTAAACATTGAAAAGGCTTCATGGAGGGGTGTGGGCTGCGAACTGGAGCGTTTCTTTATGATTCTCATTGTGTTCAATACAAACCAAATGTTTGCAGTAATACAGAGATGACGTTATTTATGCTGTTTATTAACATTTTGTCTTCCTTAACCCCCTTGTTATCATATAAAGTGTGTGACATGATGTATTGTGCATGTCTCAGATAAGTTACTAACCACATTAGCAGTGAAGCTTTTCTTTTAGCTGTCAAGTCATCGTTACTTTTGATTCTGAACTGATTTCTGGAAAGACTTTGCATGTAGTGTTTTATGATGTTGGTGAATTGTGTGGTTTGTAAAAATGTCTGATCTCACTGCCAGACTCAAAGTGGGACGTCATTCAGTCGAAGAGATACCAGTGATGAAATCCTTAGTACACAGAGTCATTTCAGTGAACTTATCGAGATGAGATGAGCAGTTTTAGCGTGTATAGGTTTATAAATAAGGAGCATCGGGGCGCTGGTGTGCAGAGGAGGCGTCTTAAATCACCCTGAAGAAGTTTATTTCACCATAATGTACAACTTGCTGTATGTTATCCTGCGTATTACAACTACTTACTACTTACTTACAAAACGTCAATTAAAAAATTAATGCAGGGCGGCACGGTGGCGCGGTGGTTAGCACGTCCGCCTCACAGCAAGAAGGTCCCGGGTTCGATTCCCGGGCTCGGGGCGTTTCTGTTTGGGGTTTGCATGTTCTCCCCGTGCTTGCATGGGTTTCCTCCGGGTACTCTGGTTTCCTCCCACAGTCCAAAAACATGCACAGTAGGCTGAATGTTTGTTCCAAATCACCCCTAGGTGTGAGCGTGAGTGTGAACAGTTGTGTGTGTGTGTGCGCTTTGGCCCAGTGATGGTCTGCCGAGCTGTTCAGGGTGTACCCCGCCCTCACCCAGAGTCGGCTGAGATGGGCGCCAGCCTTCCCGTGACCCTAATTAGGAGAAAGTGGCTTAGAAAATAAATGAACAAATAAAATTACTGCGTCCACTAATCATAGCAATGGAATGTTAATGAAGAAATAACAGACCTCCGACTGTCTTGTCCTCCAATTGACCAATCAGGATCAAGTATTCAACGTGTTTAATTCCCCTTTAAGCACAGCATTATGCCTGATATTTAAGTTATTTATTTATTCATTCATTTGCCAAAATATTTAATCTTACTAGGGCCAAGGGTTGAAGGCAGGGTACCCCCTGAACAGCTCACCAGACCATCGCAGGGCCAACACACAGACAACCATTCACACTCACACATAGGGGCGATTTGAAACAGCCAGTCAGCTTACTGTGCATGCTTTCGGACTGTCAGAGGAAACCAGAGTACCCAGAGGAAACCCACGCAAGCACGGGGAGAACATGCAAACTCCACAAAGTAACAGATATGGACGATTCGAACCCGGAACCTTCTTGCTGTGATGCGGACGTGCTAACCACTGCGCCACGGTGCGCCTTGACTCGGAAAAGTGTTGGTTATTTTTAAAATCCTCAGATAGCGGACCAATCAGATCACACCGTTCCTTTGTAGTATATACTGATATTACTGTTATTAAACAGCACAGCAGCTTTGCGTTTTCATTCACTCGCGTTCTGATGAAGTTATAAAGACGAAAACGCCGCCCACCTTCCGCAGACTTTTTCCCACGGTAGAAAATATCAGTGGTACACTGGAGACTCCTTCCATAAATTCTGAATAGAAAAATGAACCATAGCAGATATCTTGAGTTGTATGTTGCTATAGAAACAAGCAGATGCAAAACAAAATAATGTAAAATTTGGACGAACGCACACCAGAGACGCTGTTAAAGAAAATTAATGAACAACTTTAGACCAATCAGAATTAATCTGGTTAGGTGATGTATGTGTGTGTATGTGTGTGTGTGTGTGTGTGTGTGTGTGTGTGTGTGTGTGTGTGTCCTTCTGATAAGTATTTCATGGGAAACATAAGGTGTATCTAGGGCACAAACTAACCCCAGTTTTCTGTCCTCCGTCTTTTCTTTCTGGCAGGGCGAGAGAACTGAAAAAGGCCAAGGAACATGAGAGCTCGCCAAAGAGCCCCGTCACAATGTAACGTCCACCTCCAGTCCAGACTGTTCCCCTTCTCCTCTTTCTGTTTTTACACAAAACGAACAATTTACCAAAAGACAAAAACTATTCAAAGGAAAAAAAACAAAAAAACCACACAAAGCGAGAAGATGTTAAGAACACGTGAATGTGTGATCACGTGACGGTTACATCATCACCGACCCTGTCGACCCTGGTACTGCCACAGCGTTGTGTATCTTTCGTCTCCGTCGGGGGGAACATGGGGAGTTCTGCATAAAACATTTAAAAGACTTGATCCGGGATATAACCACATCCTCATGCCATTTTTTGCACTCTTCATATTTTTTTTATATCGAGGAACGATCGCCGTGGAGACGAACGCTTTTTTGTTTGTTTGTTTGTTTGTTTGTTTGTTTTGTTCCTGACAGCGCTTGTAAGATAAGAAGATGACAAGATTATGAAACACATTGCATTACTGTAATAATGCTGGACTCTGCATATGATTATTACTGTACGTTTTTATATTTCGAATGAAAAAGGGGGAAAAACTGACAATTTGAACAAAAAGAACAAAAAACGTCAAGGCAAACCAAAAAAAAAAAAAGAAAGAAAGAAAGAAGAAGAAGGAGGTCTCATCTCATCGGTCATGTGCATGCAGAGTTCTTTCCGGTCGGCTCAGTGTACTGTATATCAACTCTTCTGTTTCTTACTAGTCCGTCCTTTCATGCGGTGATAAAGGGATGGGCTGCACATGAATGTAGACCAGGGGAAGGGGGGAAGGGGCGGGGAAGGGGTTTAAGGTTTTAAAAGAAAAAAAAATTGGAATATCAGTGTCTTACTTTTTTGTGTTTTTGGAGTAAGTCACGATTTTGGGACGGAGCCGAGTCTCTGTTGGGTAACCGTCCGTGTGCACTGTTTTCTGACTTTCTAAACGAGTCCCTTTTTCTTAACGTCACCTTTCTCCGGCCCGACTTTGTGAGTCCCGCGTTTGCCGAATTTTAAAGCGGAAATAGTGCATGTGTTCGGGCCGAGCGCTCCTGCATGCTGACAGAACTGTTTTGTGGGAGATTTTTTTCTTTTGGTGTGTGTGTGTGTGTGTGTGTGTGTGTGTGTGTGTGTGTTTTAATTAACCTCAACGTCAACTTGTTTTGTCCTGTCGTACAACATCTACGTCTTTTTTATTTTTACTTTCTTTTGCCTTACCTCATTTACCTCCTGTTTAACATTTATTATTTTTATTGTAAAGTTGTCTCATATTCTGTGCCACAGAAACACTATTTTTGCCGTGTGTGTGTGTGCGTGTGTGTGTGTGCGTGAGGCTTTGCTTTGTTGCCGTTTGTTCCAGAGATTTGTCAAGAAGTGTTTCCGTTCGGAGATTCCTGTAACGCTGACGTCTTAAAGACTTTTTAAAGGGTCCCTATAAACAACCTCCATATTTTTAACTAAAGCCTGGTCCCTGTACATAACCAAGACGAGAGGAAAGGTACACGGAGAGCCAAAACCCTTACCACAAGAGGATTGTATTTAATAATATATATTATTTTATTCATAAAAAAAACATAATAACCTGATAAAGAGAGAGCGAGAAAAAAGAAAAAAAAAACAACAACAAAAAATATATTGTATAGTTTTGTTTGAGCGCCCGAGATGTACGGTTGTATTGTTTGTAAATATTGTAAATATTTGGTGCAAAAGAGAAGGAGCCATGTGCATGAAACCTTACGATAATGATACAGAGCATAATATAAAAGAAAAAAAGAAATCTGTAGTGGCTATGATCTAAACAGATTCATTCAGTTTCAGTATAAGAGCCTTTTATTTGAGATGTTCTTATAAAGAGCATTTAGTAAAGCATGACTTATTTGCAGAATCATGATAAAACATCGACGTCGTGGTGACCCGGGGAGAAAGAAAACCTCAATCTTCAGATACGACCTGTTTATAGAGTGACGAGAAGTTTGTGTACCCTGAAAGAATCCTCTGGATTTCTGTATACATGGCTCCCGAAATGTGACGTGATCCTGTGATGACAATAAAGGGAATAGAAATAAACGCACGTGACGTTCCACGCGTCCTTATGGACCTGACGTGTCTTCTGGTGTAAAGGGTTCAGGACAATAATGGGAAAAAATATATATAACCTTCATGAAAGTCTGTGATTCCAGTTCATACAGGTTTGAGTTCGGACCTGGCTTGTAAACACACACACACACACACACACACACACACACACACACACACAGATCTTGGTACCTGCTATAAAGTACTGTTGGTACTAGCAGTTCTGTATTTAGGAATTCTGATCATGCACACCTGCTGCTTTAAGAATTTTGGCCCCTGGCGCCTGTCACAAAGAATTCTGGCCCATCCTCCCCACTCCATAGGAATTCGGAAGCACTAGGAATTTAGATGATTACAGTCTATCCTAGTAGGAATTCTGACCATTACCACTTATTCCTCTTGGAATTTTGGCCTAAGTTACACATTCCCATTTCTGGAATTCAATTTTCTTAGGAATTATGACATATTTTGCCAATTCCCGTAGGATTTCTGTCCAATACCACCATTCCTCTAGGGATTCGAACCATTCCCATAGGGATTTATTTGCAACCAGTGGAATTCCAACCAATCTTTTCCATTTCAGCCAGAATTCAGACCATTACCACTCATTCCAGTAGGAATTCAGACCATTGCCATCAACTCCAGTCAGAATTTCCAACTGTTACCACTCATTCCAGAAGGTATTCCAACCAGTAACACCCATTTCAGTAGGAATTCTGGCCAGTACCACCCATTCCTTGAGGAATTCTAGCCAATGCTGCCCATTTCCATAGGAATCCTCACCAATATCACCAATTTTCATAGGATTTCTGGCCAGTAGCACCATTCCAGCAGAAATTCTGACCATGGCCGCACATTCCCATAGGAGTTTGAATTGAATTGAATCGAGTTCTAACAAATACCCCGCCCATTTCTGTAGGAATTCTGATGCAAACCAAACAAGCTGGAGGAATTCTCACTATTGTGTTCGGAAACCTGATGAATACCTCCCACTCCTGAAGGAATTCTAACCCACGCCCACACACTCCCACAGTTATGGGTTTTGTGCCCATCCACCTGATCGGTTCTGTTTCCAATAATATAAACAAATAGATTGGATGAACTGTAGCGGCCCTGATCAGAATAAGGTGCTGAGTAAAGATACATGTGTTCCATGAGCACATTTATGGAAAAAAACAAAACCAGAGGGTGATGGTTACGTATCTCCAGATGTTACTCACAGTCTGCATTCAGGAGTCTTATATCAGTAGAAAAAACAGAAAGCAGGCGCCGTGTTACAGGAGTATTACCACATAGAAAATTACCGCGGAGTGAAACACGTTTTCGGTGTAATTACTTATCTGGTTTAAAGGGGTAGAGGGTGCTGAGGGTAAAGGCGGTGGTAAAGGTTGTGGGTGGATTGATCAGAAGGGTCTGAGGTCAAATCCCACCAATGTGCATAAACCTTACCTTCTTTTTTTTTTACTTATCTGTTAATCCAAGTGTCTTTGGATGGAAACGTGTACCAAAGGAATGCATGTTGGGAAAAAGGAAACAAGTTGAAAGAGGTCACGGATACTACGGGTATTGTACAGAACAATATCAGTGTACGTAACTGATATCAAACTCAAAAGAATCTATAAAGAGATATAATATATATTTTAGAATGGACAAATACAAATCCAGACAGATTCGGTGGTGCCATGAAAGTCAAGGTGAACAACTGATTGATGGACGGGGCGTATAAACTATTTCCTTTAATGACCTTGACTCTGACTGTCATCACGTTATGGCAGTGTGAGCCATGTATACAGAAACCAAGACAATTCTAAGCTTTTCTTTTCTTTTGTCCCCTCCTTGAAAATGGCTATCAAGACTTTTTTTTCTTTTGCCAAATGTGCCATGACATATCTGTATATCTACAGTATGAACTAATAATTCTGCTCAACAGATGATTATTACAGAGGTTAGAATTAAAAAAAAAAAAAAGGACATTAATTCATTGCATCACAGTCACTTCACAGTCGTAGGTACAGTAGAGGTCTCTCCACAAAGCCCAGACGAAGAGACGCCTTGGTCTGGTCACTTATCTCATGTCTCAGCATTCATATAGAATACAGACGTGAACGCAAAGCCGTTCTGAAAGAAACGATGAGAAGGTGTGTTGAATATGCAGGATGAATTTGTACATGGCAGTCTTGAACAGAGAATCTCCCTCGCCAGGAAACGCTGATCATATTTGTTTAAGTGGAGCACCAGAGGAATGGAACAGGATTGGGATGGCTGTTCCATGTCTGTGCCTACCTACCACAGCAAACCCCAGGCTGTTATATATCGCTGACTTGCATGATTATGGGCAGCAACTGAAACCCTGAAGAGATGCCCAACAGAGGCTCATACACCACCGCACAGACTCGCACAGGATAAAAGACGTGTTATCTAACTCATGTCGGCAGACAAACATTCGTCTTGTAAAACAACACGGAACATAAACCCGTTAAACGTATAATTAAATTACCAACACAGGAGATAAGAGAAAAAAAAGAACCCACTGAAATGAAAACTCAGTGTTAACCCTTTCCTGCTTTCACCCCAGACCATACTCAGGAGATGCAAGGGAGATAAATTTATTTATTTATTTGTTTGTTTGTTTGTTTTCTCCAGGGCTGCAGGAGCCAGACTACTCTTATAACACCAGCTCTGGAAAGCTTGCTGCGTTTAGGCAGTGCCTAAATCTGTATATGATTACAGTCACAGTGATACTGTATGTCCTGTAGTACGATCAGAGAGGAGGAGTCCATCAGATTTACGAGTAAACAGATTCATCTGATCAAGCCTGCCATGTTTTTATCCCAGTTTTACCCATCTCATTCTAATTTTTGCTTTCTTCGATAAAAAATCTTCATGCTGTCGTGTTTGGATATCATTACGAACTTGTAACATCTTTATTTACCTTCGTATCGGCCTAAAAGAACGCAAGGGCTTTGGATAAAGCACCGGATCACCGTGGGGCGAATGCAAGAAAAATCGGGAATATCCGAGTGTGTAACGTATGAAAAGGGATCATTTTCTGACTCACACCAGCAGCTATCACTCCGAACGTATGGTGCTCATTCACAGGTCTTTAACAGCGTCGACCCGTCCTTTCTCCTCCCGTCCCATCTCAGTCCACAAGCGGTTACAGCAGATTTGACATTCTCATCCTCCTCATCATCTCATCATCGAGATTTAATATCAGAATATCAGTATTATCGTAGAAAGTGCCTAAAACGTAACCTTCGGAGAAAACCTTCTGAGATTTCAGGAGATTATTACTTACAGTGACGGTCAATGTTATCTCATTCCTCTCTCTCTCTCTCTCTCTCTCTCTATCTCTCTCTCTTTTCGTTTTTTTTGATACGTGTGGATATGCAAGGCTAAAAACTGGTTTTATTGTTCAAAAAGTTCTGACATCCCGTCCCATCGCCAACCCTCCTTTCTTCCTTCCTTAAAATGTGGAAGAAATCGTGCCACCGTGTTTTGTTTTTCCTCCATATCAGGAATCTTGGATTAAGTGATCCATGCATTTTTTGTTTTTAATCATTTCATGTAATGCTTATGGTTACAAGAAGCCAGATAATAGAGCATTAGGATATACAGAGAGATAGAAACGTGAACATGCACGGCGTATTTGCATGAGAACTCTGATTTCACATGAACTAATCGTACATTAAGCATGCCTGTGGATCATCTCAGTACTCATATAGCACAGTAGAGTAGAGAACAGGAGCCTTCTGTCATGCTCGAACACTCGTTTTTCGTAATATGTCACATCCAGTGTCACGTCGCTTCACACTTCATTCCTGTTTAACGCAAGGCAGGCGCAGTTAGAGCAAGACTCGTGTTGTCATTATTATTATTATTATTATTATTATTATTGGATTTCTTTAATATTTGATTAGTGTGACTAGAACTACTGTTTTTCCTGTGGCTACTGTTCCTTAGGGTCAAAACGTTCTTCCAGGAATTGAGCATGCAAACTTCAGGAAGTCATCACCAAATCTCATTAAAAAAAATAAAATTTTTAAACCACAGCTGGTCCTAGATTTCTTTGGTTTCCAGTCAGCTGTTCAATCAGGAATAACGTGCTCGAGAAAACCAGATCAGTGTCCGCCTGGTGGGCAGTGTCTCAAACCACTAAGGAGGGTCTGAGATTCGGGAATGTTCTGCCTCCCTTTTATCATTTTACTCAGGGTGCCAAAACCGGGGAGGGAGAGTCCAGATCTTTAGGTTCAATTCAGAACCGGTCAGGGTATGGGGTCTAAGAGGAAACCATTCCATTATTACCATCACACTCACGAAGACCGCACGCCGGGAAGCAGGGTAGGCCTCGTATTACTGCTGAGTTCAAATCATCATCATCATCATCATCGTCATCATGCAGCAAAACGAACAGAGCGTCACTTAAACATCACTCACTTAACATTTCCATAAAATGGAAAGAAACGAATACCTCAACGTTCGACACGTCGATGGAAATCCGAGCGTCGTTCCGTAGACATGACATTTTTTTATACTCGATCATCCATTCCAGGTTTCTACTGTACGTGTGGCGAGAGGATCAGACGTCTCCATCCTCAGAACGAATTCCCACAAAGCCAAGGCAGATGTGCTTTAGGGCTGAGCTCGTCTGATGTCACACACTTCTCTAAAAGCTCAGATACAGACAGAGGAATGGCAAAAAAAAAAAAAAAAAAGGGTTCAGATGGACAAAAACTGCAGGTTACCCGTCCTGAAACACATCAATAAAATAAAAACTTTTTATTTATTTAGGCTTGTTTGGTTTCCTGCCCCTCTGAAATAATCGAAATGTAGAGTAGGCCTATAACGAACCAATCATCACTCGTCTTATTTACAAATTCAGAGCAATAAACAGTTTCGGTTTCTTTAAAGCAGAGTGCTATAGTTTAAAAGAATTTAGAAATAATAATAATTTTAAAAAAGAAAAAAAAGTAAAGACATGCTTAGTTCACTTCCTCTTATGCAATTAGTGGAACAGAAAGTCAGGCATTCAGTGATCTATGGATATCGGTTTCATATTTCCCGAAACCCTAATGCACGTTTTCATCATTTTCAAAAGATCAGAAGAAGAAAAAAAAATAAAAAATAGGTGAATATACGCCCAGCTTTCTTACAAGGCGATGGGCGATCAACACTCTGCATGTAAAACTAGTATTAGTCCTCTCTTCTCCCCACTTTTCTCTTCCTCTCTTTGTTCCTGTCTTTCTTCTTCTTCTTCTTCTTCTTCCTCATTTCCTGCTTTGTATTCCTCCCTCTTCCTCTCTTCCTGCAGTGTTTTTTCCTTACGTTCTGTTTTTTTTCCTCAGCTGTCTCTCTTTCTGTCCTTCTTGTGAGATTTATTTTTCTGTAATTGTGCATGTAAGAGCATCACTGAATTGTTGGATATGTAAAAAAATAAAATAAAAATAAAATACTCAGCTGCTGAAGCCATGCAAAACATTTTGAATTGCCCTCAAAACATGGAAAATGTTTTCTGAATGCTTTATATAATTTCTGCTGTAAAATAAAATCTGAAAATGAAAAAGGTACAAAGTTTGAGCATTATTCATGCAGTACATGGAGGTACACACACACACACACACACACACACACACACACACACACACACACACACACACACACACACGTCACAAAGCAGTCACTCAGTCAAGCTGTAAAGCA
>JAOUQZ010000001.1:13168158-13182383 GCA_028564935.1 Neosilurus hyrtlii
CACACACACTTACACACACACACTCACACACACACACACTCACACACACACTCACACACACTCACACACACACTCTCTCACACACACACACTCACACACACACACACACAGCAAATGCCAGTGCAAGATAACGGCTCAGTGTTATGATGTATAGAGAGAGAGAGAGCGGGGGGTGGTGATGTGTTCCATTCTTTCCTTTAATCTAATCTTTATAAAGTAAATATAGACTTGCCTCTTGCTTGATGAGTGGAATGCAGAAGTGCTTCCGAAGTGTTGAAGAACTCTGGAAGGAGGTTGTGATTTCTATCAGTGTAAAACGCGCACATCTGATTACTATAAAGCTCTGACACTGGCGACTCCTTTCATCAAGTGTTTATGTGAGCTGTTACTATAGAAACAAGCACATTTCTAAACCTGTGATGTGCTGTACCGTCAGAGCCTGCTGTTATAAACAATACCTCCTGACCAATCACAATCCAACAATTATTTTAGAACATGCATCTTAAATAGGATGCAGTGTGTGTGTATGTGTGTTTATTTTTATTTTTATTATTATTATTAATAATAGGCTGGAGCCCATCTCAGTTGACTCTGGGCGGGGTACACCCTGAACAGCTGACCTGGTCATCGCAGGGCAACACACAACCATTCACACTCACACCTAGGGGTGGTTTGGAACAGACAATTAACCGACTGTGCATGTTTTTGGACTGTGGGAGGAAACCTGAGAGCCTGAAGGAAACCCACACAAGCACGGGGAGAACATGCAAACTCCACACAGAAACGGCCGAGCCCGGGAATGGAACCCAGGACCTTCTCGCTGTGAGGCGAACGTACTAGCAAATACAGCACCATGCCACCTGTTGTCATTTATTTATTTATTTGTTTGTTTGTTATTATTATTATTATAATTTTTTATTATAAGTTTTATTACTATGGAGTCTGATTGAAGTGTGTCTGAATTTGAGAACCTCAGAACAAAGAGTGGTGAAAATGCATTGGTACAAAGCGTTCATTCGTCGCAAAAAACAATCACTCAGTGATCGCCGTACAGAGGAGAGTGCCTTCCAAAGACGCTTCAGTGTTCCACGGGGAACGTTTCTGGGTCGGGATCGAGGTGATGTCAGGTGGCGGGCCGTTCTGCTGACCTCATGATGATGATGATGATGGTCCTTCGTAGTCGAAGATGACCACGACTTCAACATCAGGTGGAAGATCTGTGACTGATTAGGCCGATCCGAACCAGGTGGGACGCACGGCTGAAGCAGAGAGGAAACACCACGCTGAGTCCGCCGCCATTCCATCCGACGTGACCCGCCGACGCCATGGCATCACCTCCAAGAGTGTATAGACGACTATCCCGATGTGGAGGGTCATGTTTAAACCTTTTCTTTTCATTCACCTCTAAATGTGGGAGGTTTTACTGGGTCGCTCTACGTTTATAACCGCCGCCGTGAATCAGAGATTTCCTTCCCTCCTTTCTCGTGGCTGTCACCCGGATCTTTTCTTTACACACACTTGTTATAAATCGGCGCCGTGACATCGGATTGTTTTTATTTGGTTGATTTGTTATGAACAGAAATGAGTTGTTTATTATTTTTCATCGGAAGTGAATATTGAGCGGCCCTGTAGTAAAACATCTCGGTGCATCTGTTATAGGAGTGGGATATTAATTTTACACTGGGACTGAAATAAACACCTTCAGAATCGTACAAATGTTCATCTGGTGATTCTGATCTCTGTTTCACATCATGTTCACTGAATTCATGCTGAATGGGGAACGTGAAGCAGAGAGCGCTTCTGCCACGAGGGGGCAGCGTAGCTCCAGATGTCCCACTTGGTTCACTTAATCCGACGTCCTAACTGTGGGAAGTCCCGTGTATTGGGAATAGGAAGGAAACCGGAGGACCCAGAGGAGCCCATGCATCATGGAAGTTTATGTCGCCGTTAGCGAGCAGACTCCATTTGTCTTTCTGCCACAATGATCTCCCGGTGTGTCACATGACCTACACACTCTGTGACCTCCATCCCCTGCCGATTGACCCGCCCTCTCTGTGACACCACCTACTGATTGACCTGCTGCTCAGCGACATCATCAGACCCCGCCACACGCTATGTGACATCGCCAACTGATTTCTCGGCCTCTCTGTAACATCACCCATCAGCTGACCCACGCACTCTGTGGCATCACAGAGCGTGCAGGGGCCCGATGACGTCGACCGCCGATCTACCCGCGTACTGATAAACCCGCCCTCGCTGTAACAGCAGCTTCTTGACCAAGAGTTTTGACACACACTTCACTTCTGGTTCCAGTAGTCACGTGATCAGATCAGAAGGATGCTGCCTCTCTACAGTTTAGAGTATGAAATAACTTTTATTTTGAATCTCTGTACTGATTAATGATGATACAGTAACACTGTCACGGGTTACGACGTTCAGGACACTGTCCGAGGTTTTATATTCCAGGTCTCTGCATTGTCTGACAATAAAGATAAAAAGCAACTCTGTTGAAACCCAGACCCTGTGCTGTTTTTCCTGCAGGTCCACTCCCGCCCCAGAAGGACCCGGCACGTCAGGTGTGGCAGGAAACAACCGGAGACTGCAGCAGACCCAGGCTCAGGTTGATGAGGTACAAAAAAAACCCAAACATTGACCTTTCCTGCAGCTGAAATACACAACGCTGTACTCTTCCTGCACGGTTACACCGCTAGCACCGAGCAACCAGCAGCCATGCAAAGGCAACACTCACGTGCGGCGAGAGGCGAAATTTTCTCAAGCGACACAAAGTGGGAGGGCGCGGAGTTCAGCTGGTATGAGCGTTTACTCTACATGGTTGGATTGATTACCCACCAGAGCTTAAAGATACCATTGATTGGCAGATACCGCCAAACACAGAGTTCACCCCAACCTCTCTGCAGGGAAACCATGAGCACGAATTTAAACGCCGAGGTCGTTACTGCCGAGTGTAAATACCCCATGCTTTACGACTGCACACAGGAGTGTTTCAAGCATTATAATGGGAAACGCCGTGCTTGCGTTCACGTTTATATATTGTAGTTAGAACAAGTTAGAACTTCCTGGTTCATGATGTACAAGAGTCCCGTTTTATAGATGGGCTGCAATACACGTCACAACCCGGAAACAAAGCACGGCTGCTGGGCCGGCACCGTAGTTTTGGTAACGTTAAGGAGGAAAAAATACAAGAATAGAAAAGAAAGCATAGAAGTCGCCTGGCTGCGCCCCGTATAGAAAGCACCCGGCTCACTCGGGATGATTTTTAATCGAGAAACCTGAGGTCACAAGCAACAAGAGCTGAGTGATTCACTCCTCTCGCCAGGTGATGTCACCTGTCGCTCAGATTCGCTTGTCACTCATCGCTTCCTGTATGTACTACACTGCTTTACGCCATCTGGGGAGATGTAGTATTAAAAACGTGCATCAGGGGGCAGTGTGGCGCTTTGAAGAAAGGCTCGGTGTTGACTTCTGAAAAGAAAGTAATAAATAAAATAAAGTCATTACACGTCATTTTACCCTCCAAGATACACAACTTACATCACGCCTTTTGTTTTCCAGCCAATCGCATTAAAAAAATTGAGTGCGTTATAGAAAAATAAATATCAACAGTTTTTTTTAACCCTGAAAATTCTGTGCGTGGCAGAAACACACACACACTGTCTCACTCTGTGTCCTCACAAAGCATCTGCAAAGTGTTTTCTAACCACTGCTTATTTGTTCTTAAGGACGGCCTGCATCTTTCCAGTAGCGCCGTCTTGACATCATCTTGACGCAGGTCCCCGTGACGTCCTGGGGTGTCGCCGGAATAAATGCAGGGCGTTTCCTTTAAACTCCAACGTCACAGTGTGTGTTTACAGATCGTCACACGTTTCCTAGCAGGGAAGTGATGGAGCTCCGGCTCTATAAATTAAATGTGTAGAGGTTTACGGAGCGTCACAAACGCCTGATTTTCAGTTAAGGTTCCGATTCGGAAATATATTTACATTTAAAATCTTCACAGTCTGACAGGACGTGTCGGGAACCGCACTGAAAGTGTAAAAACTGTGACGCAAAAGCAGTAATAAATATAATTCTTTGCAGGCTAATAACCTGAGAATTAGCACCATCGAAGCGTGACGGACTTGTTCTCCATTTCAGAGATAAAATCAATGCCCGCGGTCATTGGTCGCAGGTAAACAGTTTGTTTTGTAAGTGGGGATGATTCATGATGTCGTTAGGAAGTTGTGATGGAACTGTGAGGCGTTATGTAAACACTATGAGAAGGTGGGCGGAGCTTGACGGGAACTGTTCACTGATATTCACCCAGGCTGAAGTGTGTCATTAATATACTACACGGAAACACAAGGAGAATAAAATAAAACTAACTATTAACCGTGATGGTGCTGCCACCAGACAAACCAGGCCTGTCTGTCATTTCGATTCAAGCATTATCCAATCAGGATAATATCTGTTAACCCCTAGACAGTGGACCAATCAGATCACACTATTCCAGTGTAGTATATATTAACAATAAGCAGATTTTGTTCCTCTGCTCCAGTCGCTGTACGGAATCGTCTCCTGCTCTGTTTTATGACTGAAAGAAACCCAAGAGGAGACACTTCCGGCGCTCTGTGCTTGATTCTGTGCTTTAAATCTGCCGTCGGCGTGCGTACGTGCAGATCGACCGCGTGATGGATCTGTAAGTCTGCTGGATGTTTACCTGATGAGATTTTTTCCCTCATTATGAGCTTCCACGAGACAGGAGAAAGCACAGGGGTTACAAGGAGGTCGTTGCTGGATGTACCGCAGCGTCCCGCTTCTTCTGTTCTTCTTGCTGATCTGTCACAGACCGTGATTCCCTGGCACGCGGCCCAGGAAGTCCGACACGTCAACAACACGGAAATATGGAATTAAACCCCTTTCGCTGAGCCAATGATGGCCTCAAATGATTTGTTAGTGTTCAAACAGACCATAAAATGTCCAGAGTGCCAGACGTCAGGATCACACGATATTAATACCATCTTCTAACATGTTAGCGTTTCTATAGCAGCAGCCCATATCCAGATGCGCGGTATGAAGGTAACCATGGCAGGGTGTTACCTGGACGACGTACCAAAGCCGTAGTACATGAAGGGTATACGGTACGATGACCGAACAATATCCCATAATTCAGCTGGAACCTGTGAATAACTGAAGATGAAGAATTCCCTCTGAGGGAGTGATAGGAAGAGAATGTTGGCCAGAAGCGAAGATAAATCTGATGTTAGCTAGTGCTAAGCTAATGCTAATGCTACAAACATCTGGCTCGAAGGACAGATAAGATGGCGGTGGAGAATATCCGGGTTGCGTGCTAACTGCTTACTCACAGACTCCTATAACGTACCAAAGGTCTGTTAGTATGTACTTAACCGACTCTTCCTCGTGCTGGGTGCGTCTCAAAACATTAAATTGCATCCCTGCTTCCTTCTCCTACGTCTCGTTCTTGCGTCGTAGTCCGTCTCACCGAGTAAACATAGAGAGACGCGAGGATTGGTGTGAGGAACATGGAATGGAGGGAATGTGTTTTATGAGAAACGAGAAGTCGTTTTCTTTGAAGCGTCACGCGGAGCACCGTCCGCTCCTGATGACGGGGGTACAGTTGACGTGCTGCGTAAAATCTGCCGACGTCATATAAAGGGCGGGTTTCATTTTATATGAATCGTGCACGGCGAAATTTTTAAGTGTATATATATAAATAAATAAACAGTAGGCACACGCGCTCGGGCAGGCACATTGTGGCACTCGGAGAGCAGGTGAGGGTACTTCGGCCATGAGGTAGAAGGTCCTGCCAGTCCGAGAATCGAACCCACGACCTTTCAGCCCTAAACCGGCTTCTGTCCCATAGTTATTAATATGCTGTCATGCAGCTCTTCCTGGAAAGCTGCTCTCCAGTCATCGCTCCTTGGTCCTCAATGGACAAATAAGAGAATTGGGACGGACCAGAAGAACTTCCGGTTCAAGCCGGAACCCACCGAACTGTTTGTCCGTTGTTTAGCCGCTGTCGCGCCAGTGAGAGCAGGAGCACAACCTGCGATGGTGCCGGATGTGAGTTTATGGTAGAACACTATTAAACGAATCGAAACTGTGGAGGTATAAGAGGAATAACGCGCTGCTGTTTTATCTAAGAGAATCATCAGTGAAGTGCTGTTCATGGTCGTGGAGTGTTCCGTTTATAACCTCGTAAACGTACAGCGTAAATATACAGCGTCTGCAGCGTGCAAACAAACAAGGATTCCGTCCAGAAAAGGAGAAACAACGTTTAAAGAACAGCAAGCTTTTTGTTTTTATCTACTTATATTTAGAAAAGCTGCCGAAGAACAGAATCCAGTAGCTCGCTAATCCGGAAAAATCCGTGCAGTCCCCTGACTACTCATGTTGCTCTGAGAGAGGGAGGGAGAGAAACAGAGGGAGGGAGGGAGGGATGAAGGGAGAGTAGGTTCATTTTGGGATTTATCTCTGCTACTTATGTAATCGTCGGTCTCCATGGTTATGTAAGGGAAGCGTGGGCCCCCTTCCAGTGTATGCCATTTTAAAGACACCTCTCTCTCTCTCTCTCTCTCTCTCTCTCTCTCTCTCTCTCTCTCTCTCTCGCGCCCCCCCCCCCCCCCCCCCCCCCCATTGGCTCTGTGTGTCACTTTGTAGATCAGTAGAGCGTGTGGGGTTCGGTGCATGTCGATGAGGATGTTTTCTTAGGTTGCCATGGCGGTTGTGTAATGGAAGGGTGAGGTTGCGAAGTTTTCCGTCACCCTTCAGAAAGGGGGACTTCCAGTGTTTTAAGAACGACGCACACGAGTCGAAATGTTCTAACACCAGTTCTGACCTTTTCAGACGTTTGCTTGTTTCAGCATGAAAAACACACCGTGCCGCTCGAATCTGGGTCACGTCTCGTACCCGTCGTACATGTTCCTACAAAGACCTGGTGCACCGGAAAGCCACTGAAGCATGTAGGCTTTAGATAGGCCTGACCCTTGACCCCTAAGAGGAACATACTGTTCCAGCGCGGTGAACATGTGTGAGGTGAATCTGTAGCTATCCAAATTTATCCCAGATACCAGTAACACTCCTTTCTAAATTCAAGGTCAGGTCTAAACACCACACACACACACACACACACACACACACACACCGTGTGCTTGAGGTCTGTAGTGTTAAATATTACACGATACTCTGAGATACCGTAAAAGAAATGTTGACATTTATAATGCATGAACAAAGATAATATTTACACTGGGGTTCTTTTCAGTATTTATGGAAGGAGTCTCCAGTGTCGGTGGCTTCTGCTACTGTGTTTGCGTTTTACGGTTTCTTGGCAACATGCGGACCTGTTTTTTTTTTTTTTTTTTTTTTTTTTTTTTGTCCTCTTACTGACTACATGAGAGAGATAAAAATGGTGGCCGGTGGTGGAAACAACTGTTTGTTTATCGCTGCTATAACAATACAAATCGGAACTGGCTTGTGGGTGGCACGGTGGTGTAGTGGTTAGCGCATCCGCCTCACAGCAAGAAGGGTTTTGCGAGGGCATTTCTGTGTGGAGTTTTCATGTTCTCTTTATGCTTGTGTGGGTTTCCTCTGGGTACTCCGGTTTCCTCCTACCATCCAAAGACATGCACAGTAGGCTAATTGTCTGTTCCAAATCGCCCCTCGGTGTGAATGTGAGTGTGAAATGGTCGTATGTCTGTTGCCCTGCGATGGACTGGCGAGCTGTTCCGGGTGCACCCCGCCCTTGACTAGAGTCGGCTGAGATAGGCTCCCTAATAGGATTGAGAAGTTTGGCTAATGGATGGAGGAATAAATGTTTATGAAGCGATTTCTCTCTTGCGTGCGCGCTTCAGGTGGTGGACATCATGCGTGTGAACGTGGACAAAGTCCTTGAGCGAGACCAGAAGCTGTCCGAGCTGGACGACCGAGCGGACGCCCTTCAAGCCGGAGCCTCGCAATTCGAGACCAACGCAGCCAAGCTGAAGAGAAAGTACTGGTGGAAGAACTGCAAGGTAAACGCACTTCCTGTTTTAAGGGGAAGCAGAAGCGCTGGCGGTGTCATTCATCGCTACTCAGGACCGTTTGTGTTTTTCATGTCTTTAACTTTGTTTATATAAACATATAAACACAGCCTGATGTGTGACTTTACAGATGTGGGCGATTTTGATCGCTGTGCTCATCGTCATCGTTGTCATCATCATCAGTGAGTATCCGTCCAGTTTGTTACTAAGATACCGTGTTAGAATGCCACCGTTGATTCATTTCCTGCAGCACCGCATCCTGGAGTGTTTTGTTCCTTATGTACTGCATTTTATATACTAAACAACATCACGTTAGACTTTTACTCTCTTCATAGCTGCGTTTAGTGTACAGGAAAACATGTCCGCTGAAAAGATCCACAGTGTCGACACTGGAGACTCCTTCCATGGTTGTTTAAAAAAAAAAAAAAGACAGTCTTTACTGTAGAAATCACAGTGTATATGAAAGTTACACTGATTCAACAGTTTAAAAATTTAAAAGGTCTTGATAAAATCGTATTTATTAATAGCGGTTGTGCGCTTTTAGTTTCAGAAATGTGACTAATGTTGTATATAGAGTGATTATTTCTTTATAAACTGTCTTTCAGGCGAGCAGCTTTTCTGCCAGTCACCAAGATTTCATAATAAAAGTGTGTGACGCACTCGTGCATGATAGCCCCAACCGAATTTCAAAATAAAAGTCCCCTCTTATACCAGACCTTCCTCGAGTCACATGGAGGAGGTAAAGGTTCCTTAAGAAGTTGTGTAGCATAATTTGGTCAGTGTCAGATTGTTGGCGGTGCAGTGAGGTGTGTGTGTGTGCGTGTAAACGTGTATATACTCCACTGATCAAAAGTTTGTAGTCACTTAGAAATGTAGTTGTTTTTGAAAGGAAAGCACATTTCTTTCTCTATAAAAAAGATAGAATTGATCAGAAAGACAGCGTAGACCCGGTTAATGATGTAAATGACTATTATTGGTGGAAACGGCTGGATTTTTAATATAATCTCTACATAGGTGTACAGAGGCCCATTTTCAGTTACTGTCATACTTGTGTTCCAGTGCCACATTGTGTCGGCTAAAAACTGTTGTTCTGATGAAAGAAGCAATCAAACTTTGGGCTTGTTGAGGATCTGGAGAATCAGCATTTTTCGGTTTTATTATAGGCTGATATTCATCAGTCTGTATTTGTTCTGAGAAATGTTTCGACTGTTCACTACAAACAAATAACCAAGATATAGAGGGACGTTTGAGGGTCCGGTGCACAACCCGAGCAAGAGAACAAGCACATCAGAGTTTCTAGTTTGAGATACAGACCCCTCAGTTGGCAGTTTCATTAAAGTGAAATGAAAGACAAGCCTTCTGAACTCTCCTGTTATGTCTGAACATAGGTATATTTTTATCATCCCAGAATAGGACCTGAGTCCCTTACTTCATGTAAGGCATGTTAATGGCAATAATAACAGTATACAGCTATTAAACTAACAAATCAGATATAAAGTAGTGATTTCTGAATAAAATAAAACAATAACTTTACATTTATGACAAATATGATCAAATGGGCGTGCTGGCGAGAGTGTCTGGAACCCCGGGATATTTATTTTTTTAAATGCTTTGTCTAGAGAATGAATTCTGATGAGATCCAATCAGAATAGAGAATTTAAGAGCACTATGGTGGTATAATTACGTTGTTATGTTAAGGCACTTAGTGTTTTATTGTTTTTTTTCACGAAATCATAACGTGGTACTTTTTAAGTTTTGTTAACGCCTGTGAATGTTTGAATTTTTTTTCCACTTCTATGTTTCAGTTTGGAGTAACTCCTAAAGCTGCAGGGAACCTCAGCGTCCTGACGGTGTGATGGAAGAGTGGATATAAATAGACCGAGATATATATACAGTATATGGGAGGTATCAGCTGATACTATGAAGCTGAAGAGAGTGCGCTCTTCCTGATGTAAAGCTGTTCTAACCTGCTGTCAATTTTTTTTTTTTTTTGTAAAAAAAACAACAAATCCTTAACTCTTGTGGGTTTTTTTTATGTTCCTGGTTTTAATAGCTGTCATTCAAATTTACTCCAAAAAACAAATCTGATGTTTTTTCTCTATCGCTTGTTATATGGCTTTTCACGTCCACTCCATTGTTTCACTGTTTGCACACATCACGAGTACCGCAGTCAGGCAGTTCGGTGTCTCCGTGCCTTAAAGGAGCAGTTTGTCATTTTTAAAGCCTTTAATCCTCAACCTTCATGTTGCCTTGTAAGGTAAATAGGTGGGGCTTAGAACCTGTGGAAATGGAATAGTGCCAACAAACGTGAAAGAAACTAGTTATTAAAGGTTTAAAAATGATAAACTGTGCTTTCTTGATCTTCCTCGTCTTTTGTTTTTTGATCAACCAGGTCACATGACCAATCTGTGGCTGATTGTAGCGTCGATGTTGAGCCTGATTAAAAGGTACATCAAATAATATAAAGTGGAAGTTATTGTATATTTTCATGCGAGAGGTCGCCGGTTAACCATTTTTAATTCCAGCACGTCGTAGAAGCTTCCAGCGACCTGAAGGCCTTTGATCCAACACCTGAGTGCCATTAAGCAGCACTGCCTGTGCGATACAAATCAAGCCATATAATTACAGAACAAAACCAATGCTTGTTACATTTTCTTAATTTTTTTATTGATGTTTTCTCTAAGGAAAAAAAAAACACTTTTGCACTTGGGCTATTTCATGATTTCATCGCAAGTAACATGATATTTAAATAAAATTCTTGCTACTCTTTGTTTTTACTGTCTTTCTAACACCGTTCAGCGAGACGCGGCGTTTCTCCGAGCGCTCACGAGTGTGTGACTGATTTCTTTATGTAGTGCTGTGCAAAAGACTTGGACCATCTAATAGAGTGAGAGAGAGATATTCTAAAACACTACATTACTACCAGGATTTATATTTATATATATATATATATATATTTGTTTTTGTTTTTTTTCTGAGCTTCTCGTGTAGTTCTCGACCTCCTGATCTCCAGACGGCATGTCATCATGTGTATTTGTAAAAATTCCACCGCCAGCACAGCGAATACCAGTCCGTCACTGTTTAACCCAGTCGGGTATTATAGAGGGTGATTAACCCCAGTGTATCAGGGTAATTAAAGATACTACACGGCTTTATCAGACAGGCTGACGCTCTGAAACACCGATCCTGTATCCTTTAAGAAAACTACTGAGCCCAGACTTGAAGCTCAGTGTGTGGGAACATCTGGATGTGAATAAAACACACTTCCTAAAGCTCGGTTGTGTGTAAAAACACTACTGCATGTGTGGACTAATTAAAAAAACTCTCTATGAATAACTTTTTAAAAGAAGATCCATAAGGTGCTCGATTATCAACCGAGGCAAGTTCGAAGTCGGGTTGATGCCATCGCCGGGAGTCCATGCGAGCTAATTGGGATGGCACATGCTCACCTCCCTGTCACTCAAAGGGATCACCAGCCAATCGTGGGCATCCGGGCGCTCGTTTGTACAAAAGGGGCGGATAGCACTTTGCCTCCCCTTTGGACTTGGGTCGCCCCTGAATGCGCATGTGCAGGAGTAAAAATGTGGGTGGTAGCTTCATGTGACTCTTGATTACCCTACCTGGTTGGTGGTGCTTGTGTGTAATAGGGAGGCAGTACTTGGCTAAAATAGAGGGACAAAAAAATTGGAAGGGTTTTCTTACTTTGTTTTTATTTATATGATGCAGGATATATGGCTTTGCACATATTTTGGTCTAAGGCTTTTGCACGTCACTGCTATTTGAATGTAAAACCCTTTAATCCCTAAATAATTCTATAAAGTGGCTTTCCAGCCTGTTGTGCTTTTTTGAATTTACGATTGCTAATAAATAAGGCTTTAATCATCTCATTTGCCTAAGAGTTCTGTTTGTCTAATGAAACCTGCATCCAGGAGCCACTAAAAAGCCTAGGTGGGTCTTGGGCTCAGGGCTGTTTTGTTCTCTTTCTCTCTCTTTCCTTCACCTCATTACAGCGATACTACACTTGGTATCTGTGAGCTCATGTATGTGGAAGAGGGCGGCAAGCACTGCACTCCGAGTCTAAAAGGTGCAGCTGTCCGTCATCTCATATCCTGAAGAACGCGTGTGTTTATCCTTCACCCTCCCCAGATTTTTTGTGCAGGGTGGGAACTGGCGCGAAACCAGATTGGAGACAAAATGGGAAATACTCCAAATAAATCCAGAGGTCGTAGTCCTCAGTGCTGGGTACACTAGGTACTCCAAGGTCACACTTCTTATTCTCTGTTAAATCATTTACAAACTGGAAGGTTACTCAAGACAACCAAATGTAATCTTTGTCCTGGTTCACGCTTGGCTGCAGGAAGGTGTGCATGAGGACGGGGACCGCGTGGGCCCGAAATGACCAAACTGCATATTTTAACATCTCACATGTATTGCTTGCTAGTTTGCCTCACAGCAAGAAGGTTACAGGTTCGATTCTCAGGCTCTGGAGGTTTATGTGGAGTTTGCATGTTCTCCCCGTGCTCACGTGGGTTTCCTCCGGGTACTCCAGTTTCCTCCCACAGTCCAAAAACATGTACAGTGGGCTGATTGGCTGTTCCAAATCACCCCTAGGTGTGAGTGTGAATGGATGTGTGTGTTGGCCCTGCGATGGTCTGGAGAGCTGTTCATGGTGTACCCCGCCCTCACCCGGAATCGGCTGAGATAGGCGCCAGCCTCCCCGCGACCCTAATTAGGATTAAGCAGCTTAGAGAATGAATGAATGAAGGTTGTCAGGCTTGTTAACAGGAGCGTGTTGAAAGTGTTGAGTTGCTTGTGTGAAATAGTTCCTATTAATTTATTCATCTTCAGGATCTGTTTTATACTGAAGGGGTTGCTGTGATTTTAAGCAACTCGTTTTTAGATTTTAATACAACCAATAACAATAACAGTGGAATTGGGGAGCAATACTCTCACTCATCACTCACTCGTTTGCTTAATTCTATCACTGTCACGGGGAGGCCGGAGCCTATCCCAGCCGACGCCGGGCGAAGGCATGGTCTGCCCTGAACAGCTTCGCCAGACCATCACTGGGCCAGCAATACTGTAGGATGTCAATAAATAATAACATGATGCACGCCTCCAGCGTGGAAGCACGGAACGATTATTTTGGGCAGGGCTGGAATGTGGTGTTTTTGATTCTCTGAGAGGTGCTTCAGGTTCTGGTTTATAATCGACGTAAAGAATCGTTTTCTTAACGACAGCTGCTCTTCGGACTCCACCAAACAAATGATATGTGATCACCTGGAAAACACCTGAAGATGGAGCAGAGTGAGTGATCAGAAGGTCAGAGGTTCCAGCCCCAGCTGCACCAAGCTCCCACTGTAGGGCCCTTAGCTTTCTCTGCTCCAGGAGGTGCTGTAATCATGTGCTCTAACCCAGGACTTCATCTTAACATCTTAACTTCTTAAGATGAGGGATGTGGGAGAAGAAGTGGTTATGTTTAGTGTTAGGGAAATTTCTCCAGGAAATTAATGCAAGTCTATGTATTGTCCCCACAAGTAATGGAAACGAGACTGTGTGTGTAACATCAGGTCACAATGATGAAATCATTAATAAAATGGAAATGATATCCAGAAAAAAAAAGTTTTAATTTGATAAAGAAAATGTAGTTAAAAAAATATTGCATTAATAACAAACTCTTAAAATGCATATGAATGAAAACGTATGTTTACTTATTTGTTTGTTTATTTGTTTGTGGAAAAACCAGATATTGACTCGATTTAAGACATTAATAGATTTGAATTAGGGGAGACCTTTACAAACCAGCTGATTCAAGTGGAAATAAGGAGATAAAACATTTCCGTTCCAACTTGTGGATCAGAGATTCCATTAAACTCGTATAAACACAAAACACTGTTGAGCATCTGTAGGTTCTCCATGAATCTCTCTCTCTCTCTCTCTCTCTCACTCCATCCTGCGTTTTATGACGTCACCGCCTGTCTGAATGAACCACTCGACCCCTGCGCGAGCTTCCTCGAGTCTCTGTTTACAAGTCTGCCTCCCTCTCTCTTTTCCTGTCTCTTTCTCACTCCCTCTCTCTGTCTTCCTCTTTCTCTCTTTTCCTCTCTGCCTCCCTCTCTCTCTTTTCCTGTCTCTTTCTCACTCCCTCTCTCTGTCTTCCTCTTTCTCTCTTTTCCTCTCTGCCTCCCTCTC